>OY998163.1:131579349-132098654 GCA_963921995.1 Oxystoma pomonae
GAGATAGGCATTTTATGTTTGAGATATTCAATATAAAAGGTAATATTTTAACTTAAAAAGCTTTTTAGACCTCAAAAAAAAAGTATTTAGCTACTGGGTTTTGTGTGTGATTTGTTTGTTATCTATGTTTTTTATAACTGAAAAAATGATACGTAGTTACTGAAGCGCGGTTTTCAGGGGAATAGGGGGGTAGTTAACCTCCTTTACTCTTGCTTTAAATTTTTTATGAAAACATTTAGAAAATCAAAAGTAGGGCATAAATTGCGGCGCTATAACACCTTTGATATTTACGGTACCTATTAATTTAATTTTTTTTGTTAAAAATGGCATTTGTAGTGTCATTTTCTTAATTTTGTTTTAAAGCAAATTTTAGTGCAAATTTCTTAAAAATTTTCATTTTTTGACAATTCTTTATTTTCCCCGATATAAAAATAAAAAATTATTTTGAAGCAAACTTTAACATTTTAGTATTTTCTATATAAACTGAATAAGTTTTTCTTCCCAGTAACAGTTAATTTGTGTTACGTTTTTTTTTTATTATAGAAACTTAACGAAAAATGTTTTCTACTACAAAATGACTATTTTGCAAATTAAAAATCTTAATATTCTTTTGCATTCAGTTAAAGAGACGAGTAAATAAGCTTTAAGTAAATTGAATTTTATTTTTTTATTTTTTTCCTAGCTACGAGGTACATGCAAAAAGTTCTATATCATTAGTTTTTATAAAAAATTGATCAATATGTAATTTCTTTAAAACTGATCGAGGGATTTTAACTTAATTTTGCGTACGCCTTTATCATACTTTTATCGAATAGAGGGTGCAATTTTTTTAACACTTTTTTATGTTTTGCATCCGCGATGATGATTTTTTAAGGTTTCTCAAGGTTTTCTAAACTAAATAATAACACTTTTGATGGGGCTGAATTACCACAAAATCAATAATATGCCATAAATTTTATATTTACAGATTTTTCTTATCTCATACCCACTATTACATACTAATTTTATCAAATTTCACCGGAATAATTTTTCAATGTATGCCGTTTAACCTTCTTACAAGAACGTGAAAATGTTTCGTAAAAATTGCCGAGAAGGAAAAAAATAATAAATGAAGTAAATAACTTTTTATTTCTATGGAAAATTCTTCATGAAGCAAGGATAGAATAATTTAGTATCACAACTTGGGGGAGTAGGTTTGTTTGTTTTTAGGCAGCCGAAAAATAGACAATAATATGTGTTTTTTGAAGCAGCTATGTTCTTTATTTAACTGTTTTTTGCGACATGTCAAACTATTAAAGTGCGTGATTTATAGTCAGTTAAGGGTAAAAATATATCTTGGAAAAGTAAAAACTTCCAAAAAAAATCAGAAAAAATGTCGCTACATACCCTTTTGTATTCTGACGCTAAATGATGGTCTCGAATGCAACTTATTTGTCCCTAATGCCACCTTACTAAAAATCACATAAAATATGCATATTAAAAAAAATCATTCTAACTTGTTTTTATAAATTTTATTAAAAAGTTAAGTTTATGAAAAAAACTTCTTTCTCTCTAATTTTAAGTTTGAATAATAGCGCCGTTTTGGATATTTTTCTACCCTACCTATCAAACACCGATCTACCGGTACCAATATTGTATTTTAAATGCTAACTCTTTATTTTCTACTGGCTTTCACTAAAACTTCAACTGGCATAAGTTGAAGAGAAAGTAGCAAGCCTAAATCAAGTTTTTTGTAGTCTGCAGCATTTTTTTGTTTTCTGGGTCGTATGTGTTTAAAATACCTGGACACAATAGGCCAATTTGAGGCCGCAGTGCATGGTTCAGCCTTGGGTAGAGAGCTAACCACCAGTTTTGAATACATATACATAGTTTGTTTTTAATTAAATCAAGAAATTGCACTTTATTTTATAAAAATGTTTTAGTGCAGCCAGAGTTAATGGCAATAAAATCTTCTCTAAGTATATCCAAACAAGTGATTTAAAAATATTTAAGTATAAGCAAAAAATACATAAACTTTCGTAAGTAAAAATAGATCATGTAAAAATGTTTACAAAAAAAAAAATACAAAAAAAGATATCATTATTAGATATATTTCTATACAGAGCGACAACTGTGAACATAAAAATTATTATCAAAAAGTTTAAGAATATGATGGTGATCCATCTAAGAATGATTATCATCCTCTGGAGTTATGCGTGTTGGAATTTGACCTACCACCACAGAACACTCATTTAGGCAATGCTTGGAATATTTCGAACATCCTGAATGAATGAATCAATCGATCTGGGGATATCCCTGGGATGTACAATTAGGATGTGAGATTATGTTTGTTTTATTTTTATTTAATCTTTATTTTTTTTTCTAAAACTACTCTCTATATACAGACCGCTTCAAGCTACTGCGAACATAGGGCGGAAGAAGTCTAATTTGCCAGTGTACGTACATACAGAGACACCGCACGCCTATCAGTGAAGCAACCAACACTCAGGCTTCCGATCGCCATTCGCTGCCGTTCGCCGCCTTTCGCCTTGTATTTAGTACGCCTCTAACCACGGTGCTATGTGGAGCGTAGTCAATGAAACCGGAATTTGGTCAATAAATACGCAAATTTTTATAACGTAATTTTCTTATTTTTTGTCACTGATAAATAAGAGCGTTTTATTGTCAACTGCTCAGATTTATCAGTGACGACGTGTTACAATGAAAATAATAAGGAGAAACAAAATAAAAGCAAGTTCTCAAAATAAAATAATACATTCTAAAAACCAAAAAGATTCTCCCAGTCAAAAAAAAAAATTAAAGCAAATGTTCGAAAAGTCCTCCTTGCTCGGCTAGACAATATCCGAGCCTACTATAAAAACCCCTTCTAACGTTTCCAAGCATGTTAGGGGTGATAATTTGAAAAGCTTCTTCAAAAAGAGATAGAAGTCATTAGGAGCAAGATCGGGAGATCGAGCTGGCCATAAAATAGTTCCCCGTGTACTTATAACCCGATTAGGAAATACATTATCAAGATATTCCCTAACAAGGCCAACATTGTGAGCGGAACAACCATCTTGTTGAAACCATGTTCCACCAAATCTTACACCTAACAACTGCCTAGCAGTTGGAATAATGTGCTGCTGCAGTAGATCCAAGTATCTAGGACCATTCAAATTGCAATTGCCGTTAATAAAAAATGGCCCAATTACGTGTTCCCCTATAATACCCCCCCCAAACATTTAGTTGTTGGGGATACTGGGTTCTTACGTCAAAATACAAATGCAAATTTTCCCTCGACCAGTATTGTGTGTTGGGTTATGACGATTTGACCATTTGACCTTCTGCACTTTTTCGGCAACTTCGTAGACATCCATTTTTAGTTTTAAAAATGTATTATTTCAATTAAGAACTTACCCATCTGTTTCTCCAGCAAGGCAGAGATAAAACAAAATAATAAAAACAAAATGAATTTCCAAAAGATAACACTGCAGCGTGCTTCGAATCCACCTCGGTCGTACGGCACGGAGAGTAAATGATTCCCCCTATGTTCATAGTAGCTTAAAGCGGTCTGTATACAAATTGGTTTACAACGTTCTCCGACGTCTTCCAGTCGCCATCCTGCTCGGTCATTCCACTGTCCTGCCTCTAGACCTCTCTCCCTCATTTCTTTATCGATGCCTTCTATCCAGCTTTTCCTTGGTCTTCCTCTTTTCGTCCTGCCCGCAGGTCTCCACTCTAAAATTTGTTTTGGGAGTCTTTCTGGCGGCATTCATTGCACATGCCCATACCACTTTAATTGATTTTTTCTAATATCGTCGGCTATTGTATGTTTGATCCCCATTATTTCTCGGATTCTTTCGTTTGTAACCTTTTCTAGTCTTGACCTGCCGGCAGCACGCCTCCAATAATCCATCTCCGTGGCTTCTAATGTTCTGATGGTTCGGTCTTTAAGTTGCCACACTTCACTTCCGCAAGTTGTAATGCTCTTGACTATGGTATTATAGATTCTGTGCTTGTTGAATTTGCTGATTTTTTGATCGCACAGTATTTCATTTAGCATTCCGATGGCTTTTCTTCCTTGCGCGTTTCCGTCTTTAATCGCCTCATCCAGTGTTCCGTTATCTGTGATATTTACCTCTAGGTATTTGTACTTATGGCAGTTTTAATTCTTTGTCCATATTCCACTATCAGATCTTGCTGTATCCCTCCTATACTCATATATTCAGTTTTGTTGATATTAACTTCTAGTCCCCATTTCTTGTATTCTTGAATAAGCTTTCTCGCAATATATTTTATATCATCGTCCTACTACTATTTAGTCGTCTGCAAAGTTTAGCAAGTACAAAATATCATCGTTTAGTGGGATACCTATATTTTTACATTTTAGTTTCCATTTTTGCAGGGCTTTTCCAAAGAAAATTTTGAATAGCGTAGGAGATAGACAGCATCCCTGTTTTAGAGCTTTTCTTGGAGAAAAACGATTTGAGATTCTAATGCCAAGTTTTATTTTGATGGTGCAATTCCGGTATAGTTCATGTACTGCTTTAATCAGAATTATGTGTGATAGTGGCACACTATCATAGGCCTTTTTTAAATCCACAAAAAGGAAGCCGTCATTTTTTCTATTAGCTGTATTACGTAAAATAGATGATCTATTGTTGATCTTTCCGCTCTAAATTCAGCTTGTTCTTCCGCTTCGCTATCATGGTATTCCCTTGTGATTCTTGTTTTAGTCACTTTACCATAAATTTTGCCAACTGAACACATCACCGCAATCCCTCTGTAATTATCGCAACTTTCCTTATAACCTTTTTTGTGGATGGATGGAACTTCCATTCTTCTGGAGTTCTACTTTGGCTGATACAATTTTGGAAAAGTTTAGTGAATTGTTCAAAGAGTTTTGGTGTTCCATATTTTATTAACTCTGCTATACTTCCTGGTCCAGATTTATTTTTTAATTGCTGACGTACTTCCTTACTTCTTTGGTGGATAGTCTTATCGGTGACGCAGATATTTGAATAGGTTCAGATTTTTCATCGTCACTTTTGTATTCGTTTCTATCTTCGTTTAATAGTCCACCAAAATATTCATCCCATTTCTTTAACGTAATAGGCGATATTAATTCTTTGATTTTGTCTTGTCGCAATGATTTTAGAAATCTCCAGCCTTCTGTGCTTCTTGTTCCTCCTAAGTGTGTACTCAGTCTATCACACTTTCTCTCCCAGGATTCGTTCTTTTTTTGTGTAATCATTGCTCTGGCCCTGCTTTGTACCTCTTTGTAGTTTCTTCTATTCGTATATGTCTTTGCGCTACCTCAATATCAGCGTCCCGCCAGTAAGGTGTCTGTTTTATTTTTTGTTCTAGCTGTTCTATTGCTTCTCCTGCTGCATCTTTCAATGCTTGTTTAGTGGCATCATAGTGATCGTCCACATTTTCCGAGTTTATTTCTTTCAGCTTCTCATCAAATCTTTGCTTATATAGGTTTTTAGTGCTTTCATGGTCTTGACTTTCCAGATTAAATTTTTTCTCATTCAATTTTATACCAGTGCAAGCCTGTTGTTGTTCCTGTGATGATAATTATGTGTGCAAAGGATATTTTCGCGTTTAGAAGATAGTGGTCACTGCCGCATGTTGGACCTCTACGGGCTTTGATATCATAGAATTTGAAGGATGATTTTTGCGTAGATTTCTTGTCGGCTGTGTCCAAGTGTATTTATGTATTGATTTATGCGGAAAGAATCCATTTGAAATCTTAAGATCATTTTATTCGCATATGTTTATCAGCCTTTCGTCATTATCATTGATTGTTTGCTTTCCATATCTGCCCACAATTTTATCGTCTATCTTGACTCCCGTTCTGCCACTACTTTCTACTTAGTACATATATGCGTCATGTTTTTACCATTACTAAAAAAATACAAAGAACATATTAAAGTAAAACTATAACTTTTTTGTACTGAATATATACCTACTAGCCTGATGCAATGCTAAATTACTTCCTACTTAGTACTTTGCTGTTATTGTGGTGTTAAAGTACTATTTTTTAAATTCGTGTTTGCTGGGTACTGCTTTTTAAATTTTTGCCTACCTCAGTAATTCGACATCTCATTAAAATAGCCCATAATGCAATTTGACAGAACTGTAACGTGAATTCAATTAAGATGTCGCAACTTAATTAGTATACCTATACTTACGTTACAAATTTATGATAATGTACTTAAGTTATTACTTGATAATTTTCAGAAACGAAACGCACAGTTAAGATTGCTACAAGCAAATTTGCTTACATCTATTATAACAAAGTTAGCAAACACTGTTGGGAGCAGAATTAAGTGATATTTCGAACCACAAGAGGGCGTGATACGCTACATAATTACGGAAAGGAAAATCTACTATGCGCGTACATCAAAACTTCGAATTAAAAAAGTTTTGAGCACCCTTAGACTATAGTTAAGATTAATAAGATCATCCACATAATGGCCTCTAGCAAAACCTCAAAACTACACACTTTATACTGCGTGCATCTTGGTTTAAATCTGAAATTAGTTTAATAATTTTCAATAGCACCGCTGTATTCAACCTGGTTTAAATTTAAATGACGTTGAAGGCTTTCTCAGGCATTCTCAGAATTAATTAAAGAACCAGGTACTATTAACATGGGAAAAAGGTCTCGGCCAAATTCACTGAAATTTTTATATGTTTTTGTACTTGGCCTCATAAGAAAAAATTTTAAAAGTCAAACTTTTCTGTCGAGATGTTTTTAAGATACAGGGTGTTTAAAATGTCATGTTTTCCGTACATTTTCCTCTTTTAAGCCAGTTAAGGTAATAAATCCATTTCCTTTTTTAAATGTTTCCTTTAAATTGATTTTTCTGATTCTTCTCTAGAATTTTTGCCAGTATAATTAAAATTATACTGGGATTTAAGCATATAACTATGAGATACTATAATGGCCCAAGTGTCGAGAAATGTGTAACAATAATAACTTTGAAAAACAAAGAAAATAATGTAAAAATCAGGGTTGGCCAATGGCAAGGCCATAGGCAAAAAATCTACTGCGCATGCCTGATGTAGACTGCTCGCCCGCAGAGGATTTTTGGGGTCTGCGTTTTTTCCAGGCTAACTTGATTGGGAGAGTTATTATCGCTACGACTTTTTCTTCGGAAAATGCAAGAGCAGGGCCGTTATATTATCTCATAGTTATATGGATTTAAGATACAGAGGGCGTCGAAAGTTGGACTCCAAGGTAGAGTTTTGTTTCAATTTAGGCAATTTTTTTAAACAAGTTTAGTATTTATACTTCAAAAATGGTCACATCAAAAATCCTTAACGGCCCAATTACATCGTTAAACCGGCAACGCTGTTGGGTCCGTTTATTAGGCAATTCTTTTTCCGCATGTTTCTCGGAAACGGGACTTCCAAATGGCCTGAAATTTTGCCTAAATTGTTTATTGGACTATGTTTTTCCATCAAATCTTGGTACTTTTTTAAAATTTTGTTTATTTTTTGGAAAAAACTGTTTTAGCTTTTGTGGTGTTTCAAAATTGGCGCGCCCATATTACGTCAGAAATACCCTTTATAGAGACCTGTAAAACTAAATTGGAAATATTTGTAATTTTCCAAATAATGGACACCTAATTTCAAAAACTCTCTAGATTGTATTAATAAGCTTTGTAATCCTCTTCCTCTAATAAAAAACAAATTGAGTATTATTTTCCTCTAAAGCTAAAACATGCGGAAATGTAAAAACATGGACTATACTGGTTACCTATCAATATTAGTTATATGCCTAGCATCAAAAAGTACTTAAATAGTTATATTATAGATACCGCCACCATCAAAATTAACCACCCACGTCTTTTTTTTGTGAGCTTACCCTAGGCATAGTTTCTAGTGTTCTCCTTTCCTAAATGTATTCGGCTAAGAGAGATCTAGCATATATACCTAGGTAACACCCCTTACCAGGAAAAAAAATTTATGCCATGCAAACATCGAAATTGGTCGACTCACTGTATTTGCAACTAACCAATGTCAGTGTGTCTGCCTGACATTCTTCATAACCTTAGTTTTGTCGTTTTGTTTTGGAGTTCGTCGGCCTGGTTTTTGTGTTTTATTTAATAATTTTTCCTTTGGTAAAAAGCTACTTTTTAGAACCCTTAAGTGGTCTGTGTGTATGGCCATTTGACTAGTTGTCACTGCTCTCAATTCGATCACCTAGGTGATAAATAAACAATCCCCCTATAGGGTCACTGAATCCTGAGACCTGCGGTCCCAGCCGCAGGTTTTAGGATCCAGTGACCCTAATCCCCAATGATTCGCGGCGCAATCTGTGAACAGGAGAATACAGTAAAGAAACCAGAGATAGATAATGAGTGGTAGATGACGTATTGAAATCGATTGACAAATTTATATTATCTCTGGATTGTTCTTGCGCCGTTAAATTCAGAATGTAAATTATATTATACAGGGTGTCCAAAAATTGTTATTAAGTGTTTCTTATTTTTGTCCTATTTTAGGCATGGTTTACTAAATAATATAACTCACCTTCTAATAGATTTATTCTTTTACTTCGTTAAGATCTTCGACAATACAAATAATAATGACTTAAATGTTATATTATGATGTTACATTTAAAATATTCCTTTTTTTAAACGTTCGTTTTTTTCTATTTGCAGTTTGCATAAAAAACTTAAAAATATTTGATAGCTAATCTATTATAAATATGCGGGGTGATCAAAAATTATGTTTTTCGTAGGGTCAATTTTACATTAATTATTCATCTGGCTTGAAATGGGACAAAAAGAAGAGAAATATATTTTTGGGCACCCTGTATATGGCATTTATGTAAGATATTATAAAGTATTTATTCTATGTTTTAAAAAATTGCCCAAAATGAAAAAAACTCTACCTACATATTATAACGTTTGATGGCCTCTGTATCATAAATCCCAGTTTGTATCGTCCGAAATTCTAAAGAAGAATCAGGAAAATGAATTTAAAGAAAACATTTAAAAAAGGAAATGGATTTATTACATAAAGGAGGAAAATTTACAAAAAAGATGACATTTTAAACACCCTGTGTCTTAGAAACGGCTCTACAGAAAAGTTAAATTTTTTCCATTTTTTTCTAATGAGTCCAAGTACAAAAAACATATCAAAATTTCAGTCAATTTGGCCGAGACCTTTTTCCCCATGTTAATGGTACCTGGTTCTTTACACCAGGTTTAAACTGCGGTGCAACTGGCTTTTTTTAGATCTTTGCTTCAGCGTAACTCCCATACGACTCAACCGATTTCAATTCAGGAGTTAAGTCTTCCATAACACAGAAAGACCAAAAAGGTACATTAAGAAAGCCGTTCACCACTAAAAAAAAATAGATACACTTTAAAAAATACATTAGGGTTATTATTATTTGTTATGCTCATTTTTATTTTTAATAACGGTAACGGAATGTTCGCAGAAATATTTTTTGGTCAAATTTACTTTTGTAGGTGACGTTAATTATAACCTAACTTTTTTTGTTGAGTATATCCCTACTTTTTTATTGATTTTCTTCGAATTAAGGTCGTGGTTAAAATTTGGGGAATTGATTTTATCAACACTGTACGGGAAATCAATTTAACTATGTCGACCTGATTTTTTTGCAAAATTTTACGTCACTGAATTTGTTTTCCATGGCAACGCAGTATTCAACCTGGTTTAAATTTAAATGGCGTTGAAGGCTTTCTCTTTGCTTCAGCGTAACTGCCATATGACTCAACCGATTTCAATTTAGTAGTTAAGTCTTCTATAACATAGAAAGAGACCCAATGAGCATTTTCAGAAACTTCTGGTGACAGATATTTATATAATTATTATAAAGAGGGTTCCATTGATACCCTAGGGTATTTAGAAGTTTCCTACAAGAATTGAATTTGTATATTTGTTTTATTAAAGGCTCTAAATTGATGGTACCCTAAAGTAACATAAAACTGGCGTTAACAATATTTCCACGGACATCTTTATAAAAATAAAAGTCATCGGTTCAAATGTTATATAAATTGGCGTTAACAATGTTTCTACCAACATATTTATAAAAATATAAGTCATCAGTGACAAAAGTTATATAAATTGGTGTTTAAAATCTTTTTGTCAACCCACCTATAAAACCGTAAGTAACTATCAATTAAAGATATATAATAGATTGGTTTTTAAAATGTTGCTATCAACCCACTTATAAAACTTAATTAACCAACAACAAATTTATATAAGATAAGATTGAAAATATTTCGAGAGACACTTATAAAAACTTGGGAACTCACACACAATAGTTATATAAATTGGTGTCTGTAATATTCTTATGAACTCATTCATAAACCTTTTTTCCCCATAAGGTTTTTTCTATAATGTTGTTATTAATTTCTTTATATAGTGATTATAATACAACTGTTTTTAGAACAAAAAAAACAATTTTGATTTATTTTGGCAATTATAATAACAAAACAAACAAGATTTTTTAAGGTTAATTTTGTGACATCAAAAGGCGCGTTTTTGCGAGATACCATACCATTATTATCTTGTTTTAATTACATCAATCTGAGAGAGATTGCGCCATCTGCAGCCCTTGGTTCCAAGTACCATCATTTTTTAAAAGAGTCATAAAATAGTGTTTGTCGAGGTAAACAGTGGTATAGTTGTATTGTTTTTTTTATAGAATTGTCGGAAATTTTCGCCATTTTGGATTACAAAAATAGGTTTTTGGCCTAAATAAAAACGTTATTTATGGGGTTTCAACATGTGTTTCAATCGAAATATTGCTTGCTGGGGTTAAGAACAACATACAAAATTCAATATTTGTCCCAGAAAGAAAAAAACGCTTATGAAAAAAAAACTGATATTTAAATGAATATTTTTTTCCCGTTTTCTCAAGTATTTTTGGAGCCCATGATATTTACGTGAGTGTATTCGAAAACTATACAGTACACACGGGACCGCAGCTGATTTTCAGAGTAGGATGACTTGAAAAACACCTTTTATTTGACTATAGTATATAAATATTCATATTCCTGCTTCAGTTTATCTCACTTTCATTTTTATTTATTTTAGAAGATTGCTAAACACCATTTTATAAATTTTTTTATTGTAAAAAGAAAAAGAATAATACATAACAAGCAAAGGGAAGAAAGATGGAAAATCTATATTTCTAAATCCATAAAAACCTTTAAGTTGTTATGTAGTGTTGTTAGAACAGTTGTAAAACCTTTTTATAATAATCTCTATACTTGAGGGCTCATAAGGAAGTTTTATAAAATCTATATGTTGTTTTTCTATCCATTACTATGTACCATAAATTTTTATAAGCTGATGTTGAACAGTTGTTTTTCAAGTCTTTTTTACTCATTTAACAGATATATTAGAGTTATAAAATTATCACCAACACTAAATAATATAACTTTTGGTTATTTTATGAAGGTTTTATATTATTTGCTGTAACTTTTATATAGACAAAAATGCTCATTGGGGAAAAGAAAGACCAAAAAGGTAGGTGCATTAAGAAAGCCGTTTACCATTAAAAATAAATAGATAAAATTCAAAAAAATACATTAGGGTTTTTTTGGTCAGTATAATTAACGGCGAAGTTATCGCTATTGTTATGCTTATTTTTATTTTTAATAACGATAACGGAATGTTCGCAGAAAGATTTTTTTTGGTTAAATTTACTTTTGTTGTTAACGTCAAATATAACCTAACTTTTCTGTTGAATATATCCCTACTTTTTTATCGATTTTCTTCGAATTAAAGAAGATGAAGGCAATGATAAGCACTTTTTTAGTAAACATAGCAATTTTATAAATGGGTTTTTCAAAAATATTGCGAAAACAACTATATAAAAATAAAACTATTCTTCCTTGAATACCGGAGTTCCTTATGGTTCATACCCATTACGGAATGACATTTAGCAACTGCGCAGTTGCAGAAATAATGATAACTATAACTAAAAGTTAAAAACAATAATTGGCTACCGGGTTTATCTGGAAAACTATAACAGAGTTGCCACAATCCTTGAAAACCGGGGAATCTGGAAAAAAATCGTGAATTCGGTGGGGTCAGGAAATATCCGGGAAAAAGTCGGGAAATTTGCTAAGAATCCCTGAACTTCTCAGATATTTTTGACCTGGTTAAGTTTCTCTTGTACCTCCGGCCTCCGTAGCGCAGTGCTAGATTATTTGCCTGCCGCACGGAAAGCTTCGGCTTCGAATTCCGGATAGGATGGATATTTTGTGTTTATTTTTAACTCTGCAAAAATACTTTGCTGCATTAGGCATTGATCCTACTATGGATGAAAAGTCCCAGTTTAAAAAAAAACAGATAAATTTTAACGAAATTTCTACCTTTCGATTTATAAATAATAGAAAATATATTTTTTACTACGACCACATCTAAAAATGATGGATTTTACACGATGGGCATCCTTAGAAAACATTAAAATTCACCCGTGTGCAGAAATTTTTCCGCACATGTGTGGAAAAGTTTACGATGACGTTTCATTTGATTTGTGCAACATTAAAGACCAATTTTTACAAAAATTAGTGCAATTCATCAGTCTTCGTAGGAAAAATAGCGTACACAATTCCATAGAAAGTACCTTTCTTACACTCGCGTGTTGTTTTACTGGGCTAGCGCCTCGTTCACAACATTTACGCTCGTGTGAAATTTGTCATTTTCTTCTCCTGTTATGCAATGTACCACACTAATACACTATACTTTTTGTACCCTTTACACCTCACCAAACCCAAAAGTTTCAACAAAATTGGCTTTTGTCGCTCGCTATAATGTCATCAATAGTTACAAACGTGTAAAAAATGGCTTTTTTACTATAACTTTTTCAAAATTTTTGCCTGCGGGAATTTAGGACATTTCATCAATACATATAGAACTGAGACTAGATCCCACCCCAATTTAGCGTCTCTTAACCCAAATTTGTAGCAAAAATTTTTGTCTGCGGCACCATAACATCATTGATTGTTACAATTTTAGTTTAATTTTAATCATACTTATGACAGAATTGAACCACACACAATTTAAATGGAAACTGGATCTCAGTGGGATTTCAACGCCGTTTAAGTATGTTACTGAGACAGACCCTGAGAGCATTTTGTCTCATAGACACAGGTACCGATATCTACAGGGTGAGCCAATATTAGCTGCCAAAGTTTGGGATGAGCTTAATACTATCAATCAAATCAATCAAATATTTCATAGGATCAAAATATAGTAAATAAATATAATTAAAACAAAACTAAAGCAAACTAAAATATTACATATAATTGTAAATAAAAATTTTACCATTACGTTTACATTTAGTCAAACCATTTTACAATAAATATCTATGTACAATACATACACTAAAGACATTTCATTGGTATTTTATGGTTCAAGGTTTAATAAAAATTCAAAAACTTTACTTTTAAATTTATTGAAATTGGTAATTTTTTTGATATCCAACAGTAAATTATTAAACACTTTTATGCAGGAATATTCGGGCCATTTTTCGCTTATAGTTAATCTGCGCGAGGGTATATTATAACCAACATTTCTACATGCGTATTTATGTTTAGGTAGGTGCCTCGCAAATTTATGTTTATTTTTATATAAAAACAAAACACATTCGAATATATACAATCCGGACAAAGTTAATAAATTTAATTGCTTGAAACGCCCTCTACGTGTTTCGTTACATTTTAAATTTAACAGCAATCTCATTGCCCTTTTGTGAATTAAAAATACTTTTTCAAATTGAGAACAATCACCCCAAAAAATAATTCCAAACCTTAGTACTGAAGCGAAGTTTGCATGGTATACAATTTTTAGCGTGGCGAGATCAGTATAGTCCTTAAGTACCCTTAAACTATAACAAACAGAGTGTAACTTACTCGAAACGTGTTCAGTCTGTTTTTGCCAATTTAAATTTGTATCAAGATAAAAACCCAAAAACTTCGCCTCAACGCTGAAGGTATCACTATCTGACAACAGTTGACAACTTGGAGGATTTTCATGGTGTGACCGTACTGTTTTGAAAAGGAGAAAGTTGGAATTGTCAGTGTTCAAAGCCAATTTGTTTTTTGTAAACCATTTTTTAATATTTTCTAAACAAGTTTTTCCCTCTCTCAAGACTTCTTCTATGGTGTTTGCTGTTATTAAAGCATTCGAATCATCTGCGTAATTCACAAATTGAAAATTTTTGCAGTTCACATGTTCTAGTTCTTGCCTTGCGCTATTCATATACAATACAAATAAAAGAGGACTGATAACGCTTCCTTGGGCAATGCCCATCTAAAGATTTAAAGCATCTGACAAGTACGCCTCCCCTTCTCTCTCCAGCATAACGTTTTGTTCACGACCGGTAAGGTAGGACTGTATCCGGCGTAGTAGAATTTTATGATCTAGGCAATCAAACGCTTACGATGACCGATATCGGCAAAAAAAGCATCAGTTCCTACTAAAATTACAACGCTGAATTTAAAAATGACATTTATTTTGACACCTGTCAAACCCTGTCAAAATGGTGGAAAGATAATTAATAAAATTGAAGTTTTAGGAAAAGCGAATCCCTTCTTTTTACTCTGCTGAAAAAAAATGAGAGTTGTCTTAACTGGGAAAACCACTGGTGCGATGACACATATTTACGAGTGGAGACTTGAACTACACTAAATTGAGGTCGAGGAACTCAAAATAGTAATTTACGTTACAAGGCCGGAAAATGGTCTATTAAAGTACAAGTATAGAGCCGAGTCTGGAATATCTAGACGAGTACTTTAATCACATTTCACAGCGGTGTATCGTACAACGTTGTATTTCATACTGTTTTATTTAATTTAAAATAAAATTTTTTTTTTTGAGAAGACAGCGACAATCCATATACCAAAAAAATGTCATGTCATCTATATTTGTTTCAACAATTACTTTACAATTTTCCATCAAATTATTGTCAAAATTTTGAAGTCCAGTCATCTTTGAATTGGTTGCTAACAGAAACAAAATAAAGTTTATTTGTGTCTGTCACGTAAAGCAGTGAAAATGGACGTAATTTTGAAAAAAAGTTCAGCCGCAACAAAAAACTTATTCCAGCCAAATCTTCAGTAAGATATAAAAAAGAATATGAAACATTCTGCGAATGGAGAAAGACTTGTAATGTGGAAAATACCGTCAATGAAAATGTTATCTTGGCCTACTTCTTAGATGTGGTAAGTGTTAAATTAGTTTTATTTAAAAAAAATGTGTTAAATACCTACATTGTAAAAATACGTCGTATTTTCGTAATTTTTAATTTTCTTACTTTTTCAGTCACAAAAATCCAGCAGTTCAACGCTATGGACAAAATATTCGATGGTGAAATCTATGTTGGTATTAAATGAGAACGTGGATATATCCAGATTTCCCAAACTGATAGCATTTTTAAAGAAAGAATCTGTAGGCCACCAACCGACCCAATCAAAAATTTTGACCAGAGAGGAAGTGGAGTCATTCATGAAAACAGCTCCAACCGAGAAATTTTTGTTAATTAAGGTAAGTTTTTTGGTTTCCATTAAATAAACAAAAACTTACATCAAAAGAGTGTTTATAGTCATTGAAGAATCATTTTTAAGCATATTCCGTAGTTATCGCCATCTGCGACCCACCAACATTCCCGAAAAAGCGTTTTTTGTCGGCTACAGAAAAGGAAAAAATGTATTAGGCAAAGAGTGGGAGAGCGCCTCGAAAAATTGCGGAATATTTCAATTTCAATCCCGAAAGGTACACGGGACACTGCTTCCGCAAAACGTCTGCCACGCTATTAGCAAACGCGGGAGCAGATGTTAATGTGCTAAAACGTCACGGCGGCTGGAAGATCACCTCTGTGGCCGATAAATATGTCGAGGAGTCTTTAGGGACAAAAACAAAAGTAGCTAGAATGATCCAGGGAGGAGAAAACTTTGTTCAAGTTCTACACCAACAACACCAAACCCAAAGTTACTCTTCCTCGCGAAAAGTTAACCCCGAAAAAGATTGCTCGGCTGTTGCTCATGTAATTTCAAATAATTCCAATTGCACAATTAATGTGAATATTTATAAGTCATTTTTAGTAGTTTATTGTATAAAATATTTGCTTTTCATTAATAATAAAGATTTGTTCAAAAATATACCATTTTTCTTATAAAAATGCAGAAATTTAGTTTGAGTCCGGTAATGTTATTTTACAGGACTAGTGATGTAATAAGTCATTTATTTTATCTGTCAAAATGGCGGATTATTTATTTCGCTCTCATTTACTAGCAATTGCGCTTCTTTTTCAATACGGCACCCTAGACAAGAACTGTCGAACCCTGTATATATATTGTGGTACTGTTCCCGTGTTCGTTCGAGGCCATTTGGCGGATTTACTGGCGTTTCAGGTAATTACCGACATGCATGCAGTGTTGCTAAAAACTATTTGCCTAGATCGTAACTATCGCCTTAAAGAAATATTTGTTTGGCCATTTTATTAAATAATCATTTAGTTAAATCAAAAGTGTCCTTTTTTGCTCAAACAAAACTGCAAAATTCCTATTTGCAAAAGAAAAGAGTTGTCAAAGACAAAATTAATTACGCTTAAATAAAAGACTCCTTAGTCTATAGGTATAGAATGGAAAATGGAGTATTGATTATGACCGCAGAGAATTTGATTTATGGCATCGATTAGATTATAATACGATTCGCGTGGCATGAATCGCATATCCGCTTTACAAAGTTTAAAACAATACCGCCCCCTTAATTGTTTTTCTCAGTTTAGGGTCTAAACAGCCTAGGAAAATAAAATAAAGTACATTTAGAACGTCGCTTGCTGTAGCTGAGTTGAAGCCTATTATACAGGGTGTCCCAACGAAACCGAAACAGAGGCGTTTTCGTGTATTTATCGTACGTTTTTAGAAAAATGCTCGGATACGTCGATTTTGTTTGCAAGGGGGAAACTTTTTGGCAGCACCCCCTACGAGGGGTGACTTTCACCCCTATTTTTTAGATAGGGAACATGGGTCGAGTGGCACCTTGTTTTGAAGGGGCTTTTATTGTCTTTACAAAAATCGGTTAAATAGTTTTCGAGATATTTGCTGTCAAACTTACTATGGGCAACTAAAAAATTATTTTTTTGAGCATGATATCTTCAGATATTAACTTTTTCCTCGGACAGGTCGATTTAGGTTGTAATTGCTACGAGGGGTGTGTTTCACCCTTATATTTTAGATAGGGAACATGGGTCGAGTGGCACCTTGTTTTGAAAGGGTTTTTATTGTTTTTACGACACCATATTTTTTTCGAAATCCGGTCGATTCGTTTTTGAGATATCTGTTATCATGCTTTACATGGGCAGATTTAAAATTGGTTTCTTGAGCATCTACCTTTCAAATAAATTTTTTCTGCTCGGGTACGTAGATTTTATTGAATGGCCGCCGCGTGCCCCACATTAAGTCAAAAGTTAACGCAACCCCACCCAGAAATTTAGACAAATTGGGAAGGGGCATAATTAAAGAATGTAGAGTCATCACTCCAGAGATGCTGGCAAACGTGAGAGCCCGATTCAAGCAAAATATCTATTATTGTATGGAACAAGGCGGTAGGCATTTCCAGCACATGCTGTGAAATGTTCTTAAATGAATGCAAAGTGACAAACTGTGCTAACTTCTGTTTAATTCGTTTGCCTTAATTTTCTGGAGATAATTTCTAAAGTCTGATATGTTTAAGGCCACAAAAACAGCATATATTTGACAACACTGCTTTGCTATTTTTTTGAAAGGTCAACAATAGGTGGCATCACTAATACCATTTCGAGTGAAATCGTGCAGTGTTCAGAACACGGTGCGAACACCATATCTGAGGAAAAGTATAACTTATTAGGAACGCAACCATTTATTATTGGTTGTTGTAAAGGTTTTGTTGCTCGGCTTCATGCGTCATGGATTGCAATGTCTAGAAATTAGAAAGAATCAAAAGAAAAATCATTATTAAACATCAAAAAAATAACAAATTTCCGTATTATTTTATTTATGCGGAACCTAAATTCCAATACTCCCATCGAACTCACTTAAGTTTCCTTGGGCCTACTAAATTACGTGGCCTTGGCGTTTCAGAATTCCGGCAGAATATTGCTTATAAAGAAAAAAACCGCAACTTTTTTGTTATCAGACAATAGGATTTATAAAAATCTACAACCATATCCAAAGGATTTTTTAAAATTTGGTGTATTTTTTCAAAAAAAAAAAAATCCAAAAATTGCTATTACAGATTTCTGTATTATCGACGAGGCTAAAGAAAAAGCCAGGTAAGATTTTTGACTAGTGTTAGCCGTGTTTATTTTATTTCGAAAATGAAAATGAGTCCAGCAAAAAGAGTCTGGATACGGTTGTGAGGAATTCAAAAATAAACATTCCTGCCAAATTTTAACAGATTCCGTTTTCTCGTTTCCGATATTCTGCCCGGGAAAGATTGGCCCAAAAACAGCAAAGCAGTGTTGTCAAATCTATGCCGTTTTTGTGGTCTTAAAGAGATAAAGATTTATTGAAATTACGTTAGAAGCAATACCTGTTAATTAAAAATTAAATCTTTTCATGGCAAGTTTGACTTTTAATCAAAATCCTTAAGAATAAATCATTACCAGTATGAGTATGTGGGAAGAAAATAACCCCCATACGAATTCGATTCGAAAAATGAAATAAAAAAATTATAATTTTTAATCTGGCTATTGTAAGTTTGGCAACAGATATCTTCAAAACTAATTAACCGAATTAAAAAAAATATGGAGTTGTAAAGATAATTAAAAACCCTTCAAAACAAGGTGCCACTCGTCCCATGTTCCTTATCTAAAAAATAAAGGTGAAAGTCAACCCTCATAGGGGTTGCACTCTATGGATACACCGAAGCAACCAAAAAGTGTCCCCTCATAGTAAGTTTGAAAGCCAATATCTCGAAAATTATTTAACAGAATTTCGAAAAAAATACGTCGTTATAAAGACAATCCACAAAATAGGGGTGAAAGTCACCTCTCATAGGCGGTGCATCTTACAAAAAATACCAAAAGTGCCAAAAAGTTTCCCCCTTGCAAACCAAATCGACGTGTCCGAGCATTTTCCTAAAAACGGACTATAAATACACGAAAGCGCCTCTGTTTCGTTTTCGTTGCGACACCGTGTATATATATATGGTTAAAGCCACCTGTGGAGGTACCTATTCTTGAAACGTCCGCGGACCAACCGACATCTCTAAAACTGCATGGCGAGCTGATCTGTGACATCACGATTATCCCTACTTTGGTTCAAACCGGGGTCGCAGAAATACATTGGTAAATACCAGTTATAATCGTTCCATTGCGGTAAATCACCGCAGGTGTTCGAACCCCGAATCTCGAGGAAAACCTGCAAATACTCAAATGGGACAAAATACTGGACTTCGCAAAAAGAACAGAGAGATCGGTACTGCAGCTGGAAGATTAGGAGCCGGCTCGGATTAAAATAGAGGGTCCCTTGAAGCCGTATCTGCCAGGCTACGTGTCGCTCCTTCTCTACTAAGGATTATTTATTGACAATACTTTTCCGTTACGTTCCCTGGGATTTTCACTATAAATAAAAATAATCGAATGTAAAAAAACTCTATTTTCAAGTTTCCTCTCAATTTTAGAATTTTTTCTCATTGTTTTTCTTTCACACCATCTAGGGATTTACATAATCCTCTTTGGTTTGTTTCAATTTTGCTTATATAGGATGAAAGACAAAAAGGATTATTTACATGAAAAGCAATGCATATTATTAAGAGTGCGGGGCATTTGGCAGTTAGAGGCATATAGGAACGCTTTAGTCAAATTGGCATATTTGCTATTTTTCGTCCACCATACCAATATCGTATGGAGGACTATTAAAATCATGAAATTTTGACTTTTCTTAATTGTATCAAAAATGAGTTACTAAGGTTCCAAGACACCTTAATCGACGAAAGTTGTCTGTCAGTCTGTTGTCTGTCTGTATACACGTCAACTCATTAACGCCGGCCGCCGTAGCGCAGTGGCCAGCGTATCTGCCTACCGCATGGAAGGTCCCGGGTTCGAATCCAGGCTAGGGTGGTAACACTGGGAACACAATAGAAAAAAAAAAAAACGCCTTAATTGATTTTAAATAAATTTAGGTAGGGAGGAAAGGCGGGATAAAATATTTAAAAAAATTTTAACTTTGGAACAAAAGATTTTATAATTACTTAGATTGCAGGTCTAAACGAATATATGCAACTATTCCGTCATTTTTATTAAACTGGCCATGATTATAGAAATACACCGTGTATTTTAAGATTTTCTTGTCTGTGTGTTTCTCTTAGGATAATAATATCAAATTTTGTCTTTAAGCTTCTTAAATGAACACATAATTTGTTAAAATTCTTGCTTAGGAGATATATTTAAATGAAAAATTTTTAAGTCGTTAAATATGTGTTATTAAAAACAACTGTACTCTTAATTTCGATGGTGTCATACGCCAAAAAGCACAAAAAAGAAAAATATTAAGTTATAATAAATCACTACTTAAATACTAAAATTATTATATAAAAGGATCTGAGTCTTAGGTTAATAGAAAAACTTTAAAATAATAATCCTAATCTAATTTCAAATAAAGTTATATCGTTAGTTTAAAATATAGGTTAAAATTATATTTTTAGATTTAATCATTACTCAGAAAATAGGTTCATTTTACGTGGTTGTTTTATCTTGTTGTTGGATATTTATTGAGTAGAATGGTGAATAATTTGTTAAATGCATATAAGATTCTCGTTTTTTCCTTCAAATCTTGCAGCTGTGAGTGACGAACAAGATGAGTGCTTTCATTAGGATACGAAAGGCTTGAGGAATGATTTCAAGGTCGCTGGGACGCATCTATGTTCGTAGATTACTGCTGGCGAGTGTTTTAATTTATCTAAGCGTGTAATGACCATAACATGCGAGTTTATATACTATACTTTACCTACGAAAATAATAAATGCGAACACTCTTAAGTCAACAGCCTTCATAACCTGAAGTTTCAATAATGTTATATCTAAAACGTCAAAACAAATAAGGGACTGTTCATATATCTTTTTAAAAACGCGTAATATGTCAATTTAACGGGACTTTTTTTTGGTTAGGTACTAAAATTAGATTGTATTTATTTACATTTAATATTTAATAAATATTTTTTGTCTTAAAAATATACAAATTAGTGCTCTTATAAAATAAAGTCTCATCGCTTGTCACGCCATCTTGTGGTTCAAGTCTAAGATTGTGTTGAGATTGTCGTAAAATTAGTATTATTCGTTGGTCGTAGGCAAAATCAAAGAAGAAGATTTGAAGCAGAAAAGAATAGGATTAGGAATATAGCTGGCGAAAACGGTTACGACGAAAGCTTAATAAATAACCTGATAAATAGACATTCTTTTCAAAATACCTTTGGAATTCCACTTTTTTTCAGACAAAAATATACCTCCGACTCAAAATTTGTATCAATTCCTTATAATCCTAATTATACGAAAGGATTACAAAAAGTATTTAATAACACCGATCTTAAATTAGTATATCGATCCGGAAACACAATAAGAAGTTTACTAGGAAATACCAAGGACAAAACTACAGTTCTAGAAAAAAGTGGAATTTACGAAATTAGTTGCATGGATTGTGCCAAAAAATATGTTAGCCAAACGAGACGCTCTATTCAAGCACGTTTTAAAGAACACTTAGCACACTTAAAATACGGAAGAACAGAAAAGTCAAGTGTGGCCGAGCATGCTTTTGAAAACAATCATAGATTCACATTAGATAACCTAAAATTTCTAAAAAGTGTACCAAACAAAAGACTTTTGAATGCATATGAAAGTATGGAAATCATTAAATCCAGAAATAGTTTAAATAAAGATAGAGGACCCATCCCGTTTAGTACACTTTATTCTTTAGTTGAGGAAAGATAGGATTATAAAGCGTGATCAATCACAAAAAAGTGTAGTTTTGGATAACAATCATAACTTTGTTCTTTTTTTGTTTTAATTGCCTTAGGAGCATAATACTATTGGAAATATAAACACGCCAGAAAAATCAGGTAATTTTTCAAAGTTGGAAATCAAAGTGTATGATGGTGTTTTATGATGTATGGGGAGGGTGACCAGTGAAACCACTGATGAGCCCAAGCTGGTTACCCAGGGCGAAATATCATTTAATCATTTCTCTTTTTGTGTTGTGGGATGCTCATCCAAGTTTGAATTTTCGTTATTTCCACCCAAGATTTTTTTTTTTTTGATTGAAGTAACTGATTTGGAGGATCTTTTTTTATTTTTAGAAAAAGGTACTTATGAGTTCTTATTTAGTAATGTGTCTAAGTGAATAAACAGCAAGAATTTAAGTTGGTGGTACTTATTTTTTTTTGTAACGCAGTGTAATTGGTGTGACAAAGACACATTTTTTCAAGACATATATTATGTACAGACTAGAGGACCTTTATACAATTTTTGACAGTCATTGTTTTACCAGAGGCAGCGCTACCTAGAGGAAAAAAAGAGAAAAATTTTTTTTTCTCTAGGTGGCGCTACCAGAGGTAAACAACTCGATTTGGCAGTTGTTAGGGAAATGTTGATAATTTTTTGCTGTGTGATATTTTTCATTAAAAAACGTAGGTACATCAAATTTTAAATTTGATTTTTTACATGGGGTTTAAAAATTAAATATTAATAAAAATACTCGCGCCTACGACTTTGTATTGTTCCATTGTCCAAGGGAAAAGAAACCCAAGAAAAATGGAAAGAGATCATGCATTTACCAAACTGTAAAATTAATAAAAATAGTCGAATTTGGGAGGTAAGTACGATTATTATGGTCATAGCATAGCATAGCATAATTTAAGGGTATCGTTTTTGATTAAGCAATTTTAACTATGTTTTTCATATTTAAAATTTTTCTTTCCAAACTTTCGATTTCTAGATTAAAACACTCACATTTTTCAAGTTTTCACTGTATTTTTAGCGCTTAAAAAAGTACTGCCTCTGTTAAGGTAAAGCCATGACATTGTTTATCGTCTTGTGATGATGCTAACGTTGTTAGCGAAACGTGCGTCGAGTGCAAAAAAAGTGTAGTTTTGGTTTGTGGAAAACAATCATAATTTTGTTTTAGTGCAACCAAAGGTTCCAAATTCCCAACAAAGCCATGATGAAAAATAATTTTCTTAATACCTGTTAAATTATTTTTAGATGTGCTAAAACACACTTTAGTAATACCACTTTATGTCTTAGACACTTTACACTTTGAAAAACTACAATTTTTTCTGTTTTTTGGATAAAAATTGCAAAATAAAAATCATATGCACGAAACCACTCAAGATGGCAGACAGATAACATAACAGAAATTTTTAGTAAACATTTGCCTTAAATTATTTTCATCTTTCTCTAAAATACTTTTTTATAGCCTGCTGTCTCTCTTCAAAAATCTCAAATATTTTTGCACGTCAATAAAATATCTCTCCATCTACCTCTAAAATTCTGCCCTTTCTCTCTAAATATTTTTCATTTTAACAGAGAAAAACTGTTTTTTGGCTATACTTTTTTTGAAAGCCTAAAAAAACAGCCAAAACTTGAAAATTTGAATGTTTTATTCTAAAAATCCAAAGTTTGGAAAGAAAGCTTTAAAATGTGAGCAATATCATGGCATACAAATGTCAAAATATATTAAAAAATTGCTTCATCAAAAACGATACCCCTTAAATTATACTAAAGTATCTAAAGCCTTAAATTACCATCATTGGCTTGAGCATAAAAATTAAAAATAATTAGAGAGAGAGGGACAAATTTTAGAGGTGTATGGAGAGATATTTCAGTAAATTGCAAAAATATTTAAGGTTGTTGAAGAGAGACAGCAGGCTATAAAAAAGTATTTTAGTGAAAGATGAACATAATTTACTAAAAATTTCTGTTATGTCATCTGTCTGTCATTTTGAGTGGTGTCGCGCATATAATTTTTATTTTGGCATTTTTATCCAAAAAACAGCAAAAATTGTAATTTTTCAAAGTGTAAAGTTGTTGACAGTCCTTAAATTTACCAAAAAGCGTGTCCTACTAAAGTGTAGTTTAGCACTTCTAAAAATAATTTAACAGGTATTTAACAAAATTATTTTAAGGTTCATCATGGCTTTACCATTTAGTTATATTTAAATAATTGTTATTATTTCCAGAAAGCGAGTAAAAAAAAGAGAAATCAATAAAATTTTTACATTTTACCTACTACTAACATATTTAATATGTGTGTATCTACCTCATGTTTTTTTGTGAAAGTGTGATATATTTTATTAATCAAAAAAGTCATCTTCATTTAAAAACTGTCTGTGAAAATTATAAAAGGAGACAACAAAACATCAGTCCATTTCACACAATCGGTTTTGCATGCAAATATGAAAAAAACTAGAAAGAGAGGGCAATATGAGGTCCTCACCTCTGGTCAAACAACAACTGTCAAATGTATAGAAAGCATACATACTAGATACGTTTTGGCAGATTAACTTTATTTATGTTTTGACATAAAGGTATAACTATAATGTTTTGACCATTATGTCGCTGGCCGGTTTAATACAAAAAACTTTAAATGCCAAGAGCCAGTGGTGTAGTAACGGGGGGTGGTGGAAACAATACCCCCCCCCCTGAAACTTATTACTAACTTTACAAAAGATGCCCTTTGTTGACTTTGAAGCTGTAATGTTTAGAATACTTTTATACTTACCCCCCCCTCAAAAAAATTTTCTTACTACGCCACTGCCAAGGGTTTATACGTTTTAAGTGCTTTTATATTTACCTGCCCAAAAAAGCTATTTGCCATTGCAAATGTCACATTGAGACATCAAGTTTGTATTTTCAAATAAAACACTCTATATATTATTGCATTTTTAAATTGACCTTTCGTTTCTGATTTCAAAAATATCAAACATATTATTTCTACCTATAGTGGTTTGTGAGAAAATTGCCAAAATCCTTATCCTAAATTTTCTCACAAACCACGACTTCTTCTTCAAGTGCCATGCTCTCTTTGAACCAGTGTTGCCAGGAGGTTTATTTGCAATTCGAAAAATTATCAAGTTTAGGGAAAAATTATCAGTTTTTATTTTTGCATGACATGCGCTTAAAATGTATTGTTATTGTTGAGTGGAAAAAAAAACATACCTACAGTTTTTGTGCTTTTTGTTTAGCAGTAAAGGGGAAATTGAGAGAGAAGATCATTAGATGACCGATGAAGATTAATCAAGTTTATAGATCGGGAGTTGATGTCAACTATTGTTAGTATATAACTGTTCTAATATATATACACCTACTATTAATTCGAATTTTCAAAAATTAAAAAAAAATAAAAATGTTTTAACAATAAACAGCATTTTTTTTTAATCTGTGGTTGGTGTTGTTAAAAAGTCACGAGCGGGACAATACCTGTTTTAAAATAGTGGATGGACCAGGCGCACAATGTAACCAGATTACTTATTATTTTTATTATACAGTTTTTTATATCAATTAAAGAAAAGTCTTCACTGTGTGGCGTTTTATGTGAGGATTTGTTAAATTATATTATCATAGATTTCGAGGTTGATAATAGGTCATTTTTAATTATCATGTTTCACCCAAAATTATTATAGATTCTGATAATTATCATGTTCCTGGCAACACTGCTTCGAACGTTGGCTATCATCAGCGCAATCTGTACCCTGTCCACTATTTTTCGGAAAAGTGTCGTAATGCTAAAACCATTGTCTAAGATTTTTAAGCCATGATATCCGTCCGATGACCCGGACCTTTTCTGCCTTCAATTTTGCCTTCTATTATCAATTTTAATAGTTTATGTTTATCATTTCTCAAAATATGGCCAAAATATTCAATTTTTCTTTTTTGATGGTAAATAAAACTTCAAGATCTTTATTTATTCTAAGCAAAATATCCACATTAGTTACTCTGTCCATCCAAGATATCCTTAGTATTCTACCATAGCACTACATCTCTACCTTATTCATCGTCCATGCACAGAACACCGAAGCACACGAATTCAGAGAGTGGTTTTAAGATCGCGACTGATTAAATTCAATTAATGCACGAAACATACGAAAGTTTTCATTGAGAAGGCACTTCAAGTATTTGTATAAATCCACGTGTTCGACTTGCTGACTATTTACTTCTAACATACTTCTAATGTTCTTTTCCTTGGATATGACCATCCATTTTGTTTTTCCAACAATTAAGTTAAACCCGAATTGCAAAATTTTGGCAGCAATTTCATTCAACAACTCTTGCAGGCCTTCCAGCGTGTCTGCTATCACGACAGTGTCGTTCGCAGTAATGAAGTGCATTCTCTATATTTTGTTACTATAGATATTAAACACCAGCGGAGATAATATACAACCTTGGCGCACACCTTTTCTTATTTGGACCTTTTTGGACACTTGGCCATCAACCTTTATTTGAGCAGTCTGATTCCAGTATAGATTAGCGATTATCTTTAGATCTCGGTCATCTAGACCAACATCTTTTAGCGATTCTATGAGCTTTTCACAAAGCACTATAGAAAAAGGCGTTTGGTATTTTTCAAATCAGGAAAGAAAGGCCGATTCAAAAATGTAGGTTGTTTTAGTTACAAATTCAAACTTAATGTCTACATTAGCTTTTTTTAGCAGGTAAATCTAAAGGCACCAAAAAAATTATAAAACTTTGGTTTTTAAAGTTTTCTTCAACCTCTCGTATTAAACAAGTTAACAGAGGGTTCAAATGTAGTCCGGCCCTTACGTACAGCTAAATTTAAACCGCAGGCTAAATTAAATCCAAGTCAATTTAAGCATTTAATCGTATATGTGTCTGTAACGGTTTATCTGCCAAATTTAGTGTTCGTGATAAATAGAGAAGTCATATAACATGGAGTGACAAAATCCTATGAGCAAAGAAAGGAGAAAAGCTTTAAAAATAATTAGTTTCGACCATTTAATAATAAATAATTATAGGATATAATTATATATATATAATATAGTTTTTATTCATTGATGACACTGATGTAACTTGTGATCCATCAAACAGTAAGTCACACTTTTGTAACAAAGTAAACTTACAGTAATTGCAACTCCTTTGCGTTTATGCCTGTAATACCATCGGATATATTAGAGTTTATTAATGAACTTAAAAATACAAATTCTGTCGGATTAGACTGCATTTCTAGTCAAATTCTAAAGGAAACGGCCAGGCATATAGCAGGTCCTTTAATCTTTTTGATCAGTCAGGCCTATCAACATGAAAAATTTCCAAGTAGTCTTCAAAAAAGGTGAATAATTTGGATTTTAGTTGTTTTAGTTTCATGAACTTCTTGAATCGTATATTCGAAAAAGAAAACTGTGTGTTAAGTATGTAGAAATAGATCAAGGTGTGCCTCACCCTGATCTGTACTTGATCCTCTATTATTTATTGTTTTCATTAATGACCTTCCTGAAGCATTGAAGGCAGACTGCTCTGCAAATTTTGCTGACGATGTGAATGTGTGCGTTTCAGCTGATACGTCAGAAGAACTAACCTTTAAATTAAACCAAATATGTAATTATTTTAACACCTAGTGCACCAACAATAAACAAATAGCAAACAACAAAAAGACTGTGTGCATGAAATTTTCATCAAACGATAACCAAGTTTCTTAAGACATTGGCGACATACGGCTTTCAAATGAAATCATTCAGCAACTAAACATAACTAAATTTTTGGGCATCCAAATTGATAGTGGTCTAAACTGGCAAAATCATATCTACCATAAATCAATTAAAAGATACTTTGGACAAAAATGGTCTCATGGATGTCTATTATGCACTAGTTTACTCTGTATTGTCATATGATGTTATATTTTGGGGACGTGCGGCATATATTCAAAGAGTATTTGTGGCACTCCCTGCACCACGTATAAAACTGTCTTTAAACAGCAAAAAATTCTTACTTTCCCTGCAATTTTCCTTTTTCAATCATTAGTTTTTGTCAAAAATAATATTCCATTGTTTGAACAATCATTATAATACAAGACATGGCAGCTTATTAAGAACTAATCATCACAATACTGCACTTTATGAGAAATCTCTCTGTTACAAGACTGTAAACCTTTATAATAAACTACCAAAAGCAGTGAGAGATATCAGTAATGTTAAATGTAGAAGACTTTAGGCCTTAAAATAACTATAAGTGTGTGTAGTTTGTCTTAAATTTGTATTTCATGCACTTGTTTTTTTTTTCTTTTTTTAATTAATTTTTAACAATACCTAGTTTATAGATTTTTTATGTATTATTTTTATTTGTTAATTTATATAATAATATATTTATTTATTTTCACATTAGCAACTGTATTTATAACTTGACGAACCTACCCTTAGGGTATTAAAATCTTGCTACCATTTTTTTTTAGTTAGGTACATTTTTGACGATTTCAATATTGTAACCTGTACAATCATTTAGGAAATAAATAAGTTCTGATTCTGATTCTGAATAAGTGTAAATGAAATAAACAAGGCTATAGGTGATATTAAATCAAATAAAGCAATTGGTCCGAACGGTATACCAGCCTATATTCTTAAAGGTTGTAGAGAATATTTAATCAAACCCCTGTTAATTCTATTTAACCTTATTTTAAAGATATCAGTTTACCCGGACAAATGGAAAATAAGGAAAGGTATCCCTATTTTTAAATCATGATCTAGAAAGAATATAAAAAACTACCCCCCCATCAGTATTGTCAGTGCCATTTTTAAGATCTTTGACCTGTTATTCACTGAGGTATCTGGAAAGATAACTTGTTGCCAGTATGGTTTTCTTCCTAAAAGGTGAACTTTTACTAATCTTGTTTCATTTTGCCAGTTTGTTCACGAATCCATTATATATCCATTATAAATCACAAGTGGATGTGATTTTCACAGATATGGAGAGAGCGTTTGACAAGTTCAGGCACTGTGTTATTGTAAAATCTCTCCTTTATATGGATGTCGCTCCATATCTTGTAAATCTCATTCGCTTATACCTGAATCCTAGATCTCAATTTGTTGAGATTAATGGAAGCAAATCTATAGTTTACAGGAGTACCTGAGAAATTCCTCAAGGAACAAATTTAGGTCCTCTTCTATTCTTAATAGCTATTAACAGCATAGTCAGTAATTTAAGTTATGCCAAAGGTCTTTATTTGCAGATGACTTCAATTGGTGTACTGGCAACAGTTTTACTATAAATATCATCAAATGATCTTGCATGTCATATACGCTGAACAAAGATTTTATTGAGTATGACTACAAGCTTAATAACTACTCCCTCAAAAGAGTAACTGAACAAGAAGATTTAGGAGTAAATTTGGACCCAGCATTGCCTTTTACAACTTACATAATTACTAAAATCGAAGCGGCTCAGAAAATAGCTAGTTCTATTGCTAGAAATATCAAATATTTTAATGATGATATAAGCTTACATCTATTTGATAGTCTATTCCTTCCAATTTTAGAATATGGTAGCGTTATTTGGTCACCTTCATATAATGTTTGGGTCACACATATTGAAAAGGTACAGCGAAAGTTCTTAAAGTGTTTATGTTTTAGGCTTTATGACAGTTATCCTGAGAGAGGGTGTGATTATCGGTATTTATTGGTCATTTTTTGTAAATTATCGCTGAGTAAAAGAAAAACAGAAATATTTTTATGTACTATGCTTAGAATTCTCAAGGGTGCAATAGATTGTCCTGAAATTTTAGGCCAATTGCCATTTGCAATAAATCGTGTCAATCGTATCCTAGAGCGCATCTTTATAAAACTCCTCCAATTTATAAAATGTGTCATTTATTTAAGCAGTATGAGTCCGATATTGACATCGATACAATTAATTTAAAAGAATATAAAAAACTTATTGTTACAAAATTTTTGAATGAAACAAACTAGGGTACTACTATTAAAATAGATGTTTTAGTTAGGTATATTTAGGTGTATCGTAGGTACCTTTCTGAATACTTTATGTTTATGGATTTTAGACTTAAGAACTATCTGTAATTGGCAATTTGTGTTGTTGATACATAAATAAATAAAAATAAAGTCTAGTTTTTCTCCAGTGCATCAAAAAAAAAAACGCTATTAGTCAGGGGTGCACTGGGGTTTGGTAAAAAAGGTCTTTGAAGGCCTTCTTGACAGACTTGCGCCGCGCCTCCTTTCTCCGACTACTACTAATAAATAGTTGATGTGCTAATGGAGAATTAAGGTAATATATATATTTTTAGTATTGAGTTACTGCTTCCTTTAAATAATTAATCGATCGCTAGTACATCCAATTCGACTCCAAAAATAAAATAATAATATTGAAACTAGCTTAACTTTGCCTGCGGTTTTACCCGTTTTAAATGCTCATAACTTTTGTTCCTATGAACCGAGTTTGATTAAATAAAGCTTTTGTCCTGCCCAGGACTCTTAAGGAATCCAGTAGTTTAACTCCCATCAAAATTCGTTCAATAGTTTTTGCATAATGCTGGAACAAACAAAGCCGACACTAGAAATAAAAAAATATATTCTATGTACAGAAATCTAGAGGTTTATTATGTATATAAATTTGATTGAAATTTGTCCTTAGGCAATTTGTGATCCCCATATTACTAGTTAATCTATTAAGTTTCATCATATCAGTGCAAAAGTGGATTATGTGGTTGGTAGAGCGCTTAAAGTGGCAATTTGTAGGGGTCCCATATAATATAATAATAGCATAAAATCAGCCAAGGTTAGTTGGGATAACTAGAACGACGGGGTATTTGGGCCATAGTTGTTTTGTTTTGTGCCGGTTCCAAATCCACTCTAAAACAACTGTGTTTCAAACTATTCTCTTCTCATAAAAATCACATGTAGAATATACCACAAAGAATTAGCAAAACATCCCAAGCCCATGAGTCTGGGATAACTGGATTCTTACCTGGCCCAGTTGCCCAAACCTGTTCCAGTTACCCTAAATACCTAAACTACGATTTATTAATACAAATAATATAAAAACAGAGAGATATTCAATATTTGTTATTTATTTTATTTCGTAAGATTTTTTCTAGTATAAAAACATTTTAAACAATATTATAAAAACTTTTAAGTTTAGGTTGATTTCTTGGTTAGTTCTTTTCTTTCTTTTTAAAATCCTTTTTTAACATGTTAAATTGTTATATCAACTAAAGCCTTTGGTAACTCTTCACTTACAATTGCCCTGAATATTTAGAATCTGCCTTTTTTTCGAAAATATAAATGACCTCAATGTGGTCATATATTCCAAACCAAATACGTTGATTTTACATACAAAATATACCTATATGGCCCAGTTGCCCTATTTATAAGGGGTTCAAAAAAATAAATATGCCTATTTTAAAATTAAATTTTATATATTGTAAATAAAACAAAATTAGTTTTAGTGCAACCAAAGGTTCCAAATTCCCAACATATTGTAAATAGTTTAAAAAGACCTTCCTTAAGGTGTATTCAAAACTGGGGGTTAGCTCTCTACCGAAGGTTGAACCATGCACTGCGGCCTCAAATGGGCCTATTGTGCCCAGGTATGTACTGAGATTTTAAAGAACGCAATTTAAAAACATACGACCCAGGAAACCTAAATCTAAGAAATCCTGCAGACTACAAAACTTGATTTAGGCTTCATACTTTGTCTTCAACTTATGCCAGTTGAAGCTTTAGTGGAAGCCGTTTCCTTCAGATACTCTCGTAATAAAAAAACTCATTAATTTTAAGTTTGCCTCTTTCATGCAAATACAAAAGTCTAGAAAGAATAATTCTCTTTCTCGACCTAACCTTACTCTGCACTATGTAATTCTTACCAGGATGCTTATTCTTGACCGACCGTGAGGTCAGGTGAGCGAAATTCCCCGTGGTAAAAGGTGGTGAAAAAAGCTCACCTCACCTCACGGTCGTTCAAGAATAAGCAACCAGAACACCCAGAGCAAATATGTTCGTGCGCAACAATGCGACGCGGCGGGCCGCTTCCTATTGCCATCAGCAGTTCTGGACCGCTATTGTCGAAACTAAATACGCCCGGCGTTTCGTACTCGCTGACCGTGTGATGACGTAATATTCGCATACCACGTGACCAAAGTAACAAAAATGGTATTCACGTATATTGAACGCAAGGCGTAGACGAAACGCGCTCAGCGCGCGGCGACCGTTTGAGAAACACCTACCATTTGCTAGCTGTTTTGCCCCCCGCACGTACGATTTTCCTACGCTACAATACTTTGCAGAGATCTGCGGTTTTTATTAATAATAAAAAAAATAAAGATCTCTTATTAGCATCACGGTCTGCTGACAGGTATCATAACAGGTCACAGCCGACTAAGGAAGCACATGACCCGGATCGCGGTGGAGAATGAACCTCATTCAAGAATGAAACTGGTTCAGTTTTAGTCTCCGGTTGTTCAATCAAAATTTAAACTGGTTCCGGAAGTTTAACTATCGACCTAGTTTATTGAAAGCGATAATGAGCTGGTCAACTGTAATATTTTGGGTTTCTACAACATAATCCTTAATATTTTGTGTTGTTTGCAAAAGCGGTTGATTTTTTTTAGTTTGCAGTCTGTCTTCTTCGGTTCTAGCTGGATAGATGAAACTATACAGGGTGTCTTAATTGCCATGGGCCACTATTGCTATCTCGGTAACTATAAGAACTACAAGGTTGGTCAAATTAGACAAAATGTGCAGTTTTTGGGGGACATTGAAAATCTGCTTTCAGATTTTAAGAAAATATATTCTATCCCGAGATGCGGGGGTTTTTAAAAAATTGCTGAAATATTTTTTATTAAATATCTCAAAAAGTATAATTTTTACAAAAAATTTGTAAAGAAAATTTTTTTTGCATTTCTTACGTCCTTTAATTTGGTAGTTTTCCAGAAAACTTGCAGCGTCTAGTTTTCGAGATATTAACTTACTTTTTTTAAATACGGACCTGTATTTTTTATTCTATTTTTTTAAAGAACTGTTTTTTCTGATTTTAATGATGTATTACACGTTCATTTGTTTGGGGTTTAATGATAAAAAATAAAAATTTTATTTGACCAACCTTGTAGTTACCGAGATAGCAATAGTGGCCCATGGCAATTAAGACACCCTGTATATATATAGTAAGCAGATTACTGAAAAGACTCTCCACACTACTCTGCGGGCTGTACTTTGGTATACGCCTATAAAATTACCAATTGTGATTAAAAAATTTCCTGGATACCATACCTGGAGTTTTAAAAGCACCATCTGTTGGAGTCAAAAGCACGATTTTAGAAAAAAAAGTATTAAATAAGGCTTTTGTAGCATTAACTTTTCACATGTCCTGATACATATACAGACCGCTTCAAGCTACTACGAACATAGGGGGAATCAAGTCCAATTTACTCTCCGTGCCGTACGACCGAGGTGGATTCGAAGCACGCTGCAGTGTTATCTTTTGGAAATTCATTTTGTTTTTATTATTTTGTTTTATTTCTGCCTTGCTCGAGAAACAGATGGGTAAGTTCTTAATTGAAATAATACATTTTTAAAACTAAAAATGGATGTCTACGAAGTTGCCGAAAAAGTGCAGATGGTCAAATGGTCAAATCGTCATAACCCAACACACGTTCGATATTGGTCGAGGGAAAATTTGCATTTGTATTTTGACGTAAGAACACAGTATCCCCAAAAACTAAATGTTTGGGGGGGGGGTATTGTAGGGGAACACGTAATTGGGCCATTTTTTATTAACGGCAATTGCAATTTGAATGGTCCTAGATACTTGGACCTACTGCAGCAGCACATTATTCCAACTGCTAGGCAGTTGTTAGGTGTAAGATTTGGTGAAACATGGTTTCAATACGATGGTTGTTCCGCTCACAATGTTGGCCATGTTAGGGAATATCTTGATAATGTATTTCCTAATCGGGTTATAAGTACACGGGGAACTATTTTATGGCCAGCTCGATCTCCCGATCTTGCTGCTAATGACTTCTATCTGTTTTTGAAGAAGCTTTTCAAATTATCACCCCTAACATGCTTGGAAACGTTAGAAGGGGTTTTTATAGTAGGCTCGGATATTGTCTAGCCGAGCAAGGAGGACTTCTCGAACATTTGCTTTAATTTTTTTTTGACTGGGAGAATCTTTTTGGTTTTTAGAATGTATTATTTTATTTTGAGAACTTGCTTTTATTTTGTTTCTCCTTATTATTTTCATTGTAACACGTCGTCACTGATAAATCTGAGCAGTTGACAATAAAACGCTCTTATTTATCAGTGACAAAAAATAAGAAAATTACGTTATAAAAATTTGCGTATTTATTGACCAAATTCCGGTTTCATTGACTACGCTCCACACAGCACCGTGGTTAGAGGCGTACTAAATACAAGGCGAAAGGCGGCGAACGGCAGCGAATGACGATCGGAAACCTGAGTGTTGGTTGCTTCACTGATAGGCGTGCGGTGTCTCTGCATGTACGTACACTGGCAAATTAGACTTCTTCCGCCCTATGTTCGCAGTAGCTTGAAGCGGTCTGTATGTGATGTGACATATATGTGATAAATGAAAGGTTAATGGTTATGGTGCAATAAATTATGAATTGCATAGTTGTTTCATCCCATTTAACATGTCCAAAGTCCAAAGTGAGAATTTTATTGTAGTTGAAAATGAAGAAGCAACAAAAAAAAACGTCTTTTTGTATTGACTACTGTAAATTTCCACTGGTCTAAAAAACCTCTAACGGTCATTAAAGGTTACACAAAATTGACAGAGGGGCTTATACTAAAAACGGCGTAACTTTATTTACTATCTATTGCATTACTTACTGTTGAGTTTGGTGTTGGATTCTTTCTCCAATTTGACAAACGAGAAACCTCACCCACTCCCTGATTCACCAGAATAATCTCCACAAAGTCTTCATCATCTGTTAGTTGGTCAAATGCTCAGATTAAAAAATAGTTATTAGTCTGAGATCAAATGTCAAACAACACATGAAATAACAAAATTTTTTTGGAACCGTAAAATTTCGGCTAAATTATCCTTTTTTATTTTCCAAAGGCTCTTTTAAACTATAATATGATTTTAGTAACTGTCTGCAGATGACTAAAGCATGGCTTTTTTGGTTACCGATGCAAAAAAACTTTTTTTTTGATCACGGGTGCAAAAAAGATTTCTGTCCGTTTTTTACCCAAAATTAAAGAGGAATAGCGAAAAATAGTAATATTGAAAAAATCTAATTATTCTTGCCTAAAAATTAAGCCATTTCCGCCAGTTTTCACCAAGCATTTAAGAAAAAATCATTTAAAAACATTGTCAAAATATCAAACTGTCAAAGATTAAAATGTAGCAACAATGAACGTCACCGAGTAAAAATGCACATCGCTATGGAAACCATTGTTATTTCATTTACCAGCCACCTTGATTTATAGTGTAAAGATGATGTGTTGCGAGAAGTGCTCTGTGTTCGAGATTTTTAAAAGTATTTTCCTGTTCTTCTTGGATTTTTTGATAAAGGTATTAAATAATAGTGTTAACAACTCGCGGCTAAACTGTGCTTTTTTTTACTCGCATTTTGAAATACCTCGCTGCGCTTGTTATTTAAACCAACGCTTGTAAAAAAGCACTATTTTATCCACTAGTTGTGAAAACTACTATATTTTTTATATTCCTCCTTTTTAAACAACAAAAAAACTGTTTTTACAAATAAAATCACAACAAAACAAAAGTAAGAAATATCGATTATTTTTCTATCCTTTTAAACTACGTTAGAACGATAGGGACAGAGAATTCCGCTTCAACCATTTTAGGTCGTGATTGGCTTGTGGGTCGGGAAAGTCGGCAGAGCGCAGACGGATGATATTTTTATTGACATAATCTTTTTCGTGTTATGTATTTCAAAATTTCATGATGTTTTAAGCAGTTTATAAAGTCGTTTTTTTTTCTACTAGTAGGAGAATATTTCAGTGCATTTAAAGTGATATTTTGGAACAAATCGTCCAATGTTTTGAAAACAAATGGAGAGCAAGTGGAATCAATCAGTGACTATAAAATAAAGGTATGTAAAGTCCTTAAACCAACTTGCAAACAACAATAAAAGTTAATTCACATGTGTTCAGGTTTGTAAGAATATTGAATTCCTTCCCTCTTATCAGAATATTAAGGTTGGTTTATACTGCCACCGCTGCCATCTGCGCTCTCCCTTCAAATTGATATTTAAATCTTTTTGTCTGTCCTAGATGTCTCTATATACCCTAAGCATTATTGACTTTATTATGTCCTGAAGAAGTCAGTATAAGTAAGTTTCTGCTAATGACCAGAATAAATAACAAAATTAACAAACACAATAACATAATTTTTAGGTAGTAGGTAATATTATTTTTTTTTGCTTGATGTTCCAGGTGCTGTGAACTGTGTTTCTTTGTTTTAATGTTTGGCATAATTTTATTGTGTTGAAAATTGTAATTGATATAAATCATATATAAGATTTGTAATAAATTTATTTTGTATAAAATTATACTAAAAACATTTATTGTTAGGAAGCTTCCAAAGCTCAAATTGGCAGAATTATTTTTTGTATGTTTTTAAATTATTTTTCAGATTTCATATTATAGTAAAATTTTAATAATATAATCCATGTGTAAATTTATATTTAAGTAGGTACGCCACTGGTGTGTTTACTGTAAGCAACAGAAAGGTAAACATCGTTGCATATAATAATATAACATAATGTCTCCGTAAGTGTCAGGTATCTTGTCTCTTTTTAATCTAAGGAACCAACATTAAACAACTCACCATTTTCTTTAAACCAGGTTCAAACACTGAACTGGCTTTGAACGGCCATTGAAGAACCCGGCACAAGCTGTGCTATTTGAGAGGCGTTGAAATAGAGAACCAGAAAATAAAATGTTTCCATATTTTCAGAGTTGGTTGAAAATATTTCTAAAAATTAATGAAAGACATAATTTTATAAATGTGTGTAATGTCGGTTATAACGCAAATGATAAATTCTACCGTGTCACGCAATCTGTGTACGGTAAATTGAAACGAACGGTATTAATAAATTCATAAATCAACATTATTATTGACTTTATATAACATCAGGGAGCACTGCTGGAATTTAATATTTCAATTTTTCAGCTGTCAAAAGCGATTATACAAGGTACAATGATAATAAGAGTTTAAGAATTTTATACGGAGGTACTATACAGGGTTCGACAGTTTTTGTCTAGGCTGCCAAAATACAGTGGCGGCTCGTGATCTATAAAGAGAAGGTTCACAAATTTGAAAAATTGACAGTGAATTTTTTGTGTAGGTTGAATTGCATTTTTTATTTCAATTTTTTGCTCCGTACACAAAGAGCTAAAATTATTTTTCAAGTACTCTACCGTGAAAATTTTCATTATAACTCAATTGTTAACTTAACAAGCCCCACAGCAATAAGGAAAAGCAAGCGGACTGGAGCACACCAAATGTGTGCGCCTTTCTCTATAGTGTAGGGGCATATGTGGGATTGCGATAATTTCTATCCCGTGGAATATTTTATGAAGAAGTTTTGTGACTATGTGGGATTGATAGCTCTTTAGTCACACAATAAAGTGTTACTGGGTGTTTTGTTTGCATCTGTGTAGAAGGGGTTGATATGACGAAATCTTCCAAGATGGCGGCCAAAAATTATAAAAAATACAACTTTGGCAACCGGGGAATGATTATACTCGATTCCATATAACTCGACGTCGAGGATTCCAAAAAATTTACTTTCAAGGTCATCCGACCTTAAATGACCATGAAAATTTTCTCTTCAAAAAATCTTAATAATTCGACGTTTTGTCGGACCAACTTCAAATGTACCTCAAACCATTAAGCATGTATGCCAAATTGGGTCCTTAGGGTTTGATGCAGTTTGAAGCTTTATGACCTTGAAAAATACCCCAGCAAAATTAACAAATTTCAAAAATAACATACTGTAGGGCGCTATTCAATAATTATTAAAGCCAATAAAACTAAATTGGGTAACAATAAGAAGGTTAAGTCCAACAATTTTGTTTAAAAAAAGTGAAAAATGAAATTACCATCTTAGCCATAAATAAACCCTTAATGTTAAACCTCTCTACCATTTTTTTTTGATCTGGCGTCCCAGATGTTTATGCTATACCCCGGTAAAAATGACCTATATGCCTGTTGCTTTTAGTTTCGGATTTGTGGATTTTATGTTATACTCACTTGTCTAGCCAACAAAGTTATTTAAATTACCTATAAAAGAGTTAGCAGAAGTTAGATCCCAGCAAACACGAGTTAAAAAAATAGTACTTTTTAAGTACTGGCTTTCCAAGCTGTCAATAACGGCAAAGTACTAAATAGAAAGTACTTGGTTCGTATTGATTTGGAACAACGTCCGGCCGGCATCAGGCCAGCAGGAATATTTTTAGTACAAAAAAAGCTGTACTTTTACTTCAATATTTTATTTGTACTTTTTTAATAATAGGAAAAACGTAACGTATAAGTACTAAGTAGAAAGTAGTTACAGAAAAAAAATTAAATAAAAGTAAAACAACATAATCTCACACCCTAATAGCATAATTCAACCCAGGGACATCCCCAGAATGACCTATTTGGGATTTTTAGAATCATTCCAATGATGTCATAATGTCCCACAGAACTTCACAGAAGGCCCATTTAGGTCAAATTCCAACCCACCTAATGTGAGAAGTGAATAGTGATTCTTAGATGTATCACCATCATGTTCCTCTTGATAATGATTTTCAAGTTCAAAGTTTAAAAATGTTTTGTTCTCTATATAAATATATATAATAATAGTATCTTCTATAGAGAAATAATATTGAATCTAGCGCCATCTACTGACAATAGATTAAAACTAACTATTTTCTAACAAGATGCAATTGTTGTGTACAATACTTGCTGATCTGTGGTACATGTTTGCCACTACTAATGATATACTTGATTTATTGTATTTTTATTGTACATATTTTTTCATGATCTATTTTTACATCTAAAAGTTTATTTATTTTTTCCTAATACTAAAATAATTTTAAATCACTTATTTGGATATACTTAGAGAATGTTTTTTTGCTATTAACTGCACTTAGACTTTTTTTTAAAAATAAAGTATAATTTCTTGCTATATTAAAAATTATTTATATTATATATATATAATATTTATACCATATAAAAATAATAGAAAAAATGCACATCATTGCTTGTGCCAGCAGTTGCCAACAGTTAAAGTACAATATTAGTAAATTCATATAACTCGAGGACGAGAATTCCAAAAAAATCACTTTCGAGGTCATCCGACTTCAAATGACCTTGAAAATCGCAAAAAACACGATTTTTGCCTTTTCTCTTTAAAAAAATCTCCATAATTTATCGTTTTGTTACACCATCGGTTTTGTTACACCACATTGGGGTATTTTTCAAGGTCATGAGGCTTCAAACTGCATCAAACTCTAAGGATCGAATTTGGCATACATACCTAATAGTTTTGAAAAGAAAATGGGAAAATTCTTTTTTTTTGCGATTTTCAAAGTCATTTAATGTCGGATAACCTTAAAAGTTTACAAATTTTTTGGAATCCTCGTCCTCGAATTATATGGAATCGAGTATATTCATGGCCTGGTTGTGAAATTTGGTTTTTTTTATGATTTTTGGCCGCCATCTTGAAAGATGACGTCATATCAAGCCCTTCTACACGGATGCGAACAAAACACCCGGTAACACTTGATTGTGTGACTAAAGAGCTATCATTCCCACATAGTCACAAAACTCCTTCATTAAAAATCCCACGGACTTACACATGCCCCTTCAGTACTATTGAAATTTGGCCTACTGAAAACATACGGATATTCTGCTAGGCCCCACCCAGTTAATCGCATTTGCGACTGTACCGCGTTATCAGGCAGAGGTTCGTTTCATTTAGTGCATGGGCTACGATGAGTAAAAAGGGAAAAAGCGGCGTTTTGTGATAAAAGCAACAAACTTTGCACAGTTGTTCTTTGGACCAAAACCATCGATTTGACCCGCAGCTCTTCTCTCAAAACCTGTGGAGGCGAGGTGGGGAGGGGGGGTTAACAACTGCAGGGGTTTATATTTTCGATGATGGCCAAATCGAAAATTACCACCTCCATTCGTTTTAAGGTCCCTAAGGGGTTAAGAAGGTGTTAAATCTCCTATTTGGGCATTTTAATAATAAAAGTGTAGAATCTAATAAAAGATATAAAAATTTGCGTAGAATTGTTAATAATTTTGATATTTTAACTTATACCATTTAATTTTTGTTCAAAAATCTTCATCCTGTTGGGTAGGTGGAAAGGGAGGGGGTAAAAATTAAAGAGTTATATTTTTAAAAAAATAGTTCGCTGGATATTATCGACATGGGTATTGATTTACAGTTTTTCGAAAATGACCAAACCGAAAATAATTTTATTCATTCATTTTCAGGTATCCCTAAGGAGTTATGGGAGGGGGTAAAAGCTGCAATTTGAGCTTTTTAATAATCAAAGGGTAAGAGTTTATTAAAATAGTAAAAATTGGTATAGGATTGTTTATAATTTTATTGTTTTAACCCATATCCCCTTAGTGTTTTACTTAAAATCCTTATCTTGGTTAATAGTGATAGGAGAAAAGGAGATATTTAAATAATGCATTATTTAAATTTTAGGATATGTTTTATCCTGTTATGAGTAAAATTACTATTGTTACAAAAAAAAAAACAAAAATTATCAAAATACTGACAGAATAGCTATGTATTATTATTTGTCCAAATTGTTGTTTTCACTATCATCGTAACTGTCATTTCGCAAATGTGGTTCCTGTTAATACAGGCTAAAAAAGAAATTATAGGTTGCTGGAGTACTCGCTACGAAGCTAAGAAAATTTACTTTATTTTATATTAGTTTTATTTAATTGATAATCAAATAGTTACTTATCTTATGTTGCTACAAGCCCCTCTACATTTTTTGCATGCAGGCATGCAAGGAAGTTTGTTCCTTTTGCAAAGACATCTTAGAGTGTCGCATTGTATAGTGCCCAAGTCTCCCATATATTTGGTTGAGCAGACCGGTTTCCACTTTTCTTTATGCTACCTCAAAGGTTAGGTAAGGCTAATTCGGCAGTCAAACTTTTCAGCTGATCTATATACCCCCTGCCTGATATGTTGCCCTTAATGCACGACTTGCTTTGAGACATAAATAAATGTTTTCTTGCCTCATTGACGGTGTCTATTTCCTGAATCCCATATAACATGACAACAAATTTTTCCAGACTTTTCAGACATTTCGCCAATCTGCATAGATGGTTAGGAAATTGTAGCAAATGCTTCAGTGTATTCCTCAGTCCATACCTTCCAACACGTCCGTTTGCCTTTCCCCAGGAAAAAAAGGTCGTATCACAGCCACTGCATGGATGAAATCCTCTTAGTATCTCTTTTTTTTAGAGCAATTAAATGTGCTGAAATAAAACGGCTCATTTAATTTGTAATAAAACGACACTGCCAAAATAAAAACGTCCGTATCAGAGCAACATATAGGAACAGAAAATACAGCCAACAGCCTCCCCTAAATTTGTGCAGTCCATTTGGTTTATGTCCGTCAAATTTTTATCTTTAGACGTCATGTTTTCAATATTGTTGCAACTATGGTAATCCACTTGAAACAGTTGTCCCCAAATAATGAAATAAATCTTTTTTGTTTTTTATGTTTCGGAGATAATCTGCCCAATCGCTAGGTAGCATATCTGTAAGCAAAGTTTCTAAATAAGTAAGAGTTATAGTAAAAATAATGGACATACTAGGAAAAAAATATTTACCTTTTGTTCGCAAATTCTGACGTCGGATTTCGGATCCCCTGCTGTCTCTTGTTGCCTCCTTTAGGCTATTGGGGTCGTAAAAATGTCAAGCAAAATCGACTCTTTTAACTTGTAGACTTGAACTAAGTTTTAGAATGTAAGGCTTTAATTGACTATTAAAGTACTCTCCAAACTTTTTAAAATTTGGTGTAAATTTTTACGCCCCTCCCTTTCCACCTGCCCAACTTTGGTAAAAAATTGACTGATATAAGTTAAAATATTAAAATTATTAACAATACTATGTCCAATTCTAAAAGCGCAGTTGTGACCTTTTGCATAAAATTTAATTTATATTTTAATATATTTTTTAATTTCAATATTTTTTCCCAATTGCAATATTTAAATTATTTAATTATTTAAAAATTCATAGGAATAGGTAGTAAAATTTATTTAAAAAACTTGTACTATTTATATGTATTTAAACTATAAAAATATATAAAATGTATACAATATTTTAAATTTTCACGGTTTGCAACGTTTTCACTGCTTGCCAGTCATTTTATAACCGTGAACAGAAACAGTAAAAACCTACCTTTGTTTTGTACATATTTATAAATCCTCTTGTCATCCACATGAGTGAATATTCCCCAAGTGCATAGAAGTATTCTTATTTTGTTTTATTGGAAACATAATTCATCACTTTCTAAAGGGTAAATTTACCCCTACGTTTTGAATAGGGAAAATGGGTCGACTGAAACTTTATTTTTAAAGTCTCTTGAATGTTTTTATAATCGTGTTACTCCAACAGAATAGTCAGAAAATCGCGATTTATCTACAAAAGTGACTTAACAGCCAAATTTTTAACAGCCGGTAGAAGGTCATATGAGACTCTTATAACCACATTTTCTCAACAAAATTACTCTCTAGGTTCGCCGCCACCTTGAATTTATGCGTAATTCGGGTTAACTCGGTTTTAGTCCGATATCTCATTGACCATTGGTCCGATTTAAAAACAAAGTTTTGTTTTATAAAAAAGTGGTTTTTCTAAGATTCTTGATTAATCCAAAATAATGATTAATCAAGATGGCATATATATATTGACATATAATTTGTTAAACTTTAAAAAAAAAGTTCCTGTAAAAAATTTAGTGGGTTAAATTTTCTTTAAATTCTGGTAATAAAAAATAACAGTTATGTTAAAAATAACGGAGATAGAAGGCGCCACAAAGTGTATCTTTTTTTTATAGAAAAAGAAAGAAATGTTAACGCAGACAAGAATTTTTAAAATACTTTTTCAACTTATAGGCACTAAAGCTCTCATCCAAGCAAAGCCTTCACAATCCCTGCTTAAATACGTTCCAATTAATACCCCACATGGTTTTTTAATAAGCTCCTTCTATTATCAGGGGGCAGTTTTAATGTTCTTAAAATGGAACCATCTGGAGCACAAACCAAGTCTACGTACCTACTAAATTTCGTCAAAATCGGACAAGTGGTTCTTGAGTTAGGCGCGTTGGTGACAGACAGACGGACAGACAGACATTGACGCAAAAAATGTTCTAAAACAACAACCTCCCCTCTCCCCTTGGGTACGACACTGTATATCCGGCAAAAGTCGAAGTTGCCGAAAATCACATGATCTGCTATAGAAACGTCAAATACATAGAAAAACCAAGTCTCGTTTTATTTCTATCTTTAAAAGCGTAGAAAAGAAGAAGTAAGGCTACCTTATGGATTACTCTGTAAAAAGTGTCAAACATACTTATAACATTTCTAAAATATTCCAGAATGGAAAAACACTCCCTATCGACAGTTGTCAATAATAGGTGAGTAGGTACTTTTGTTTGTTTTGGCGGACGCCCACGGTTTATCAGAATGTGCAAAATCAAACCCGTTAAATGAAAGAAAGTTCAATTATAAAATCAATCACTATGGAAACTGCAATTCGTTAAACCAATTTTTTAACCGAACTTTCTTTCTTCAAACCCATTCAATAACAAATTCGAAATTTATAAGACCCGTTTTTAATCGAACCATTGTTCATCAAACTTATTTAATATCAAACTCGAAATTTGTCAAACCATTATTTTTCAAAACCGGAATTCGTAAGAAACGTTGTTTATCAGAAATTTCTGCTAAATTGATTGCTCATTCGCCAATAATACATGAAAGGAAGGCGTACACGCAGGTGACGCGGCGGCGCGGCGTTTCGATACATTTGTCGCTGCTACGCGCGCATACTTGTACAAGTAGCGTTCAATGTTCCATAGTTTGTGTATAGATGTCACTTGAATTCCAGTTAAGAACCAATTTCTGATAAACAACGGGTCTTCTAATTCCGGTTTTGAAAAATAATGGTTTGACAAATTCCGGGTTTGAATGAAAATGGGTTTTACAAATTACGAGTTTGATGAACAATGACTCGATTAAAAACGGCTCTTATAAATTTCGACTTTGTTATTGAGTGGGTTTGAAGAAATGATGTTCGGATAAAAAATTGGTGTAACAAATTGCAGTTTTTATGGTGAATCGTTCTTACGATGAAAATTTTTATTAAACACGGTCTGATAAATTCCTGGTTTGACAAACCATAGGCGTTGGTCATGGCCAACTTGACACACTAAGGGAGTTAAATCTTACCTCAAGAATTTGTAGTTTCAATATTGCAGCACTTATCTCAGCTATTTTTTACTATACAGAACAAGTGTTTGAAAAAATTATAGACAATTTTGATATCTACAATTCATATTTGAATACTTTTCTTCTCAAGTCTACACAAAGAGAAATATTGGCTAGTAAGTAATCACATGTCGCCATTTTCGGGAGTCTTTTAGGCATAACTTTTTTTTATGACACAAATATTAAGTCCAACACAAAATCCAAGATGGCAGCGAACCTAGAGGAAAATTTTTTTGGAAAAATTTGGTTTTAGCTTTCTGGCCTGATCTCCTATTAGCCCTGAAAATTGTAAAAATTTTAAAGTACTATTCTATTCTTTCAAAGGAAGCTCAAATTTTACAGATAATTTACCCCCTCGTAGGAATGCATCCTAAGCTGCTTTCGAGCTTGTGATTATCTGCGCAAAATGATCATTAGAAGGACCTACTCGAAATTTGAATAGCCTATCATGAAAATGTAAAAAAAGAAGAATTAAGGTTATGTTGACCATAGCAAAACTATTTTTTTTGGTGTTGATCAACGTCGTGTGTTTTTAATTTAAGGTTATGTTTCACCCAAGCAAATTAGGAGCTGGCAAGAATAATTTTACCCTTTTTTATTATGGTTTTTTTTGGTTCCTAGTATTATTTGCAACTTTATTCTACATTTCTATCAATTTGAATATGTTTATGAACAATTCTGCGATTTTAATCTCAAACCCTAATAATTAGCTGATTATTCCTTGGGCCTTCCTCCTTCCTTCCTTCCCCATAAAAATTAACATGGGCAAGAAACAAGGGCGGAGCCTTGAAGAAGGTCTATGAATTTAGCTCTTACGGCTATATAAAATATATTACGTTAGGTACCTCTCTTTATTTCAAGTTTTTTCTACACTGAAACTGAATCGAATACAGGAACTGCTTGCAATAAAAATCACAGATTTTATTTAAGAAAAAAATCAAAATATTTTTCGAAAAAATAATGGTCGGTACTCAGTCGGTCACAAAGATCCAAGGATCGGTGGGTCCAAAATTTTTCTCTCTCTCTCAATAAATCACAGAGCAGTTATTTTAATCTCGTGATAAAATTTTGGTCACGTGGTTTTTATGCTGTGATCGGCTGCTGCATAAAATTTATAGCTGGATCAGTTGAGGTGTAAAGGGGGAAGAAATTTGCGCTTTATATTTTGATACACCTACGTTCTTTTGACGTTTTATCGATCTATCTCTCTTTAGGTCAGACATGCTGACACTTATCAACTGGCCATAATATACTAATTTTTTGTGTTTTTTCTTATTTCAAGTTTGTTTTACATAAAAATAAAGGGTTTTAAATATTTTTTAGCTCTATATTTAATCAAAAACTGATAATATATATTAATTTGAAAAAAAGTGGTTGGTAGGCTATTGTCTATTCTTTTAGGCAAGGATCTGATTGATTTTGCATAGATGATCACAAGCTCGAAAGCAGCTCTAGTAAAAAAAAAACGATTTTTGCATTGGTCCATACAACTGTAAAAGTAAACATCTCAGAAACTTATCGCTAAATTCAAATGTAGGGGTAAAGTTAACTCCTCAAAATAAGTGAAAAAAAAACCTGTTTCGTTTTCGGCGACTGGGAAACTAAAAAATCCCATAAAAGTTTGTGGTGTAAATTGACAAAGCCTATCGGTAAAATTCTATCAGTGGAAAAATCTTGGGTGAATTTGGTAAAGCTGTAATTTTTATATTTTTTCAAAAACTCTTCTTCTTTAGTATGTACATACCTCTTTTCGAAAGTTATTAGCGATCAACAGCACTGTTTGTTACTTGTCTTTATTTTCTGAAAAGTATCTGCCTCCAATTGTAGCACAAGTTTTTGCCTGCGTTATCAAAGATTGATCACAGACGGACGTCTACAGCATGTCTCAGACATACGGCGTTTTTGACTGCAATCAAAATAATGTTTTTTCTTATTAATTGTCGTAAATTTTGTTTACAAAATATTTAAAAAAAGATTTATTTATTTGCAATGAACAGACAAAAGTCCAATAACAGATTTAAAAAATGCCTTAATAATATAATATCCTCGAACTCAGAAAAATGATGCAATAACAATCCTTTTTTGCGAAGAATATAAAAAAATTATGAGGAAAAAATATTAATATTAAACCACACAAAAGTAATCGACAGGTAATATAAAAAAATACTAAATTCCTACAAAAAAATCCCTATAATAGGGTACCTACTCAAATTCTAGCTAGCTTCTAGCTAGTTAAGTTATTTGATTTTTAAACGATTTAATGGAAATTAAATTAAGTAAATCTACATTGTTCCTTACGTGGTTTCCCAAATCACACATTCTATACAAAGGTGAATTAAGGCCAATATTTGTACGGGATGTCTTCAGGTAAAATATGTTATTTCTGTTAGTTAGGTAAGGGCTAACATTAATGCAAATTTGATTTAATAAGTAAGGTGAATTAATTTTATAGTGAATTAGTTTAAATAAGAATGCTAAAGCAGATTGCTTTCTCGTCGTTTATAAAGTGGTAAAATGAAACTCTGAAAGTGAAGTTTGATACGGGAGATGAAAAATATAAGTTGCAAATTTGTTAAAATATAAAAAGCGTAAAAACTTTTTATGTATTTTTTCAATTTCATCTATGTATTTACTATACAAAAACGACCAGACAACGGATGTATATTCAAAGATAATTCTAACAAATGCATTAAGGCCTGCTTGCTATTTTTTTGAAAGATCAACAATGGGTGGCATCACTAATATCATTTCGAGTGAGATCGTGCAGTGTTCAGAACACGGTGCGAACACCATATGTGAGGAAAAGTATAATTTATTAAGAACGTAACCATTTATTAATGCTTCTCTAAAAGATTAAAATTAAAAAGAATCAAAAGAAAAATCATAATGCAACATCAAAAAAATTATTAATTTTCGTAATATTTTTAACACTTGACATGTATCAATTTATTGGCCGAATGTTCCATTAGACAAGTGACCGGTGGCTATGCGGAACCTGAACTCCAATACTCCAATCGAACTCACTTCAGTTTCCTTGAGCCTACTAAATTACGTGACACTGACGTTTCAGAATTCTGGCAGAATATTGCTTACAAAGACAAAAACCATAACTTTTTTGTTATCAGATAATAGGATTTATAAAAATCTACAACCGTATCCAAAGGATTTTTCAAAATTTGGTGTATTTTTTTCATAAAAATTAAAAAATTACAAAACTTGCTCTTACAGATTTATGTATTATCAACGAGGCTTAAGATAAAGCCAGGTAAGATTTTTGACTATTTTTAGCCATGTTTATTTTATTTCGAAAATGAAAGTCCAGCAAAAAAACTGTCTGGATACAGTTGTGAGAAATTCAAAAATAAACATTCCTGTCAAATTTCAACAGATTCCGTTTTCTCGTTTCCGATATTCTGACCGGTAACGATTGGCCCAAAAACAGCAAAGCTATACCGTTTTTGTGGCCTTAAATAATGTTTCATATGTTGCTGAAAACAGGATCCGTTCCTAAGCATAATGCCTAAAGTAGCATAAGCTTTTTGAGTTATTGAGTCAATGTGCGATCCAAGTTACCTGATACGGAGGACGAATCCGTATGGTTGGAAATCAAAGTGTATGATGGTGTTTAATGATATGGGGAGGGTGACCTGTGGATCCACCGACGAGCTCACGCTGGTTACCCAGAGCGAAACACTGTTTAATCATTTCTTTTTTCACTTTGGTCCCTTGTGTGTTCCTTGTGGGATGCTCATCCAGGTTTGAATTCTCGTTATTTCCACCCAAAATCTTTTGATCTTTTGTTTTTAGATTCTTTTCGGTTGATGTAACTGATTTGGAGGTTTTTTAACCTCTTTTTTTGTTTCACCTGTTTGTTGTTATCTACTGCTCGATTTACGTTGTGCAAAAAAATAAACTTTTTAGACATAAATCCATGCTGGCTACAGCTAAGGAGTCCAGAGATATTAAAGTAAATGTGCTTATAAAGAACGGCTTCAAGCAACGGGCGAGAAAATTATTGCAACAGGTCTATAATTAATAATCTCAGATTTTTTGCCGCTTTTAAATATTGGACATATTTTAGACATTTCAGAGTATTCCCTAGTCTGAATAATAAGATTAAAAATAATATTTAATGGCTTTAAAAACTGATTAATACACGCCCTAAAAATATATGGTGGAATTTTGTCTAAGCCGACTGATTTTTTTGGGTTCATTTTTTTAGCTGCCTCTGATATGTATTTGTCTAAGATGGACTCAATTTTTAACACTGCATTTGCATGAAGGTGATTATTAGTCAAATGGATGTTGTAGGTCGGTTTTTCCTCGGGATATACACTTTTAACATAATCTACGAATTTATTTGCTATATTTATTTTCCCACTTACTTGCCCACCTTCATACAATATGGAAGAGGGTAAACCTTTTGAGTTTGTGCGCTCATTGTTTACATAACGCCAAGAGTTTCCTGAATTACTCTGTATTATTATTGATTATTATTATTATTGGTGCAGTTCAGATTACGCAAATGTAAGAAATTCTTAATTTTTTATTTAAATAACTTCAACTTATAAAAAATGCCTGCTTCATTTAAGGGGGTTGTGTCCTTGCCCAAAAAGAGCGTGACTGCCATAGCTCGAACGCGGCTCAGATGTGTGGGAACGAACGTTTCGGTTTATATTAGGGGGACTACGGAACGCTTATTTAACACTTCGTAGTGGTTGCCGTAAGCTACGAATCTATTTCGTTGTGGTAGAGAATAGTAGTAAAGAATTTTGGCGCAATTAATTAAAAATAATAAAATGCTACCAAGATACAAAATACTTATGTTGTAAAATAAAGGTGAATTATGTGAATTTTCTCTTCTCTAAATGTTTTACAAAACTCGGGTAAAATCGGCGCGTGGTAGTGGTAGTTAAATAGTACCATAACGGCTGTCAAAGTTGTCAAAATTTTCCTATTAAACCTGTTTCAGGCCCTAGAAATAGAGATATATGGTAATATAAATTTGTTTTGCAAAACTTTTCTCAAATAAAAAAAAATAAGAAAATATTCAATGCTTACTCCATCTTTTGTTTCGTACGTCCGTTAGGGATGGAACAAAACACCTTTTGCATGATTTTAAACGAATTAAAATTTACTGGATGTTTATATTTTACCAACTTTTGGGGTAATGTCATTACTCAGCTAATGATAGGCTTTCAATAAAGTAACTAAAATGTTGGGTGCGTTCACAGGCCCAGGTTATTTAGTTCAATGAGCAAGTTCGGTTTTCTCCAACCGACTAATAATATTAACATTAAAAATTAGTTCTTATTTTAAAAAGTGAAGAGATTTCATTTGGACTTCCGCGGGCTTAATTTTACACCATGCATCAACTCAATGATCTTTTTAAAGGTATATTGCGTGTTAGAGCCCACTCTCTATGTGAGTCGTAATTGTGCAAAACATGCCCCAAACACCCCCTAATTTTTCTTATCTAAATTTCCCGACCTCTTATTTCTTGAGCATGGCTTTCAACCTATGCTATAATTATAGCTGACTGAAATTAACTCTGCTAACTTGCTGGCTTTTGTGTTAGTCGTTAGTTGTGTGGTTTCATAGTAAGCTGGGGAATTACAATCGTGCGTGCTTTTTGTAGGTAAAAATACGTGTTAGGGTGGATTTTAGATCAACTCCATACAGTGGTAATTTATTTAATAGTTTCTTTTCTACGCACTGATTAAGGGGCCTATTTAAGACATAGATTAGCAACTCTTTCTTAAGGCCACAAAAACGGCATAGATTTGACAACACTGCTTTGCTGTTTTTGGGCCAATCTTTACCGGGCAGAATGTTTATTTTTGAATTCCTCACAATCACATCTTGACAGTTTTTTGCTGGACTCTCTCATTTTCGAAATAAAATAAACACGGCTAACAATAATCAAAAATCTTACCTGCCTTTTTCCTTAGCTTCGTCGATAATACAGAAATCTGTAACAGCAATTTTTTGATTTTTTTATTTTTTGAAAAAAATACCCCAAATTTTGAAAAATCCTTTGGATACGATTGTAGACTTTTATAAATCCTATTATCTCTTAACAAAAAAGTTATGGTTTTTTTCTTTGTAAGCCATATTCTGCCGGCATTCTGAAACGCCAAGGTCACGTAATTTAGTAGGCCCAAGGAAACTGAAGTGAGTTCGATTGGAGTATTGGAACTCAGGTTCTGCATAGCCACGGGCCACTTGTCTAATGGAACATTCGGACAATAAATTGATACATGTCAGGTGATAAAAATAATACGGAAATTTGTTATTTTTTGATGTTGAATAATGACTTTTCTTTTGATTTTTTCTAATTTCGAGACATGGCAATCCATGAAGCATGAAGCCGAGCATCAAAACCTTTTAAAGAAGCATTAGTAAATGGTTACGTTCCTAATAACTTATACTTTTCCTCACATATGGTGTTCGCAGGGCGTTCTGAACACTGAACGATCTCACTCGAAATGGTATTAGTGATGCCACCTACTGTTGATCTTTCAAAAAAATAGCAAAGCAGTGTTGTCAAATTTATGCCGTTTTTGTGACCTTAATTGATGTTAATTTTTGATGCACGGTCTGTTCGTTTTCGTTTTTATCCGACCTATTCTCGTAATACGTAATGTTTTAAAGTCGCTAAGCGGAACGAATAGCGAGCACCTCGCTCAGCGGCATGCTGACCGATGATTTTTCATATTCGTTTTGCCGAACGCGCTGCCATAAACCAATTCGCTTAGGGCCAAATTTATAGTCCGACGTCGAAGAAAGCCTCAAGGCCGCCTTGACGAAGGAGTTCTTCAAGGCGTCGTTTCATTTCTTATTTATAGTCCCTTCCTTCGGGAAGGAATATTTCAAAGTAGGGTTGCACCGGCAACGGCGCAAAAATGATAGTGAGATGGTGCAAATAAACTGCTGAAAACTTCATTGGTATTATTTTTGGGGTTATAGTTTGGTTATTTTTAAAATGTTTCAATTTTTTTTGACAAAAAAAATTAATGAAAACAAAATTCGAAAGCAGAGGGCACTATAAAGGCGGATTCAGAGTTCCGTTAGGTAAGCGGTATGAGATATGCGGTAAGACGCAAGGAAAATAAAGAAAAGCACATGCATGCTGCTCTACTTGCGGATTAAGAAACACTATGAAGAGCAACATGCGTTTGCTATAGTTTATTTTCCTTGCTGTCTTACCTCATACCGCTTACCTTATAGAACTCTGAATCCGCCTTAAGATCCTACCCTAGCCAGGAAAAGGTTTTCCTCGCTGAATTGATTCAAGGATAAAAGAATACATTACGTTCACGTATGAACAAAAAAATGTATGTAAGAACTATGAATCTAACTTTATAAAGATACTTATATTATCTAGATACCCACTTGAATACTTTCAGTGCCATAATACCATAGGGTACATAGCAAGGCCAACATTGAGGACACTGGAAGACCCCGGTTCTTTGGGTGATTAAATTTATCTTCGATCATGGATAGTAGAGATATAATGTGCAGTGTGGTGTTTTTAAAAAATCTATATCTGGCCAAAAACTCCATTTCTCTAAAGAACTCGAAGGGACTTTGCTTGTATCGCTTTGGAAGACAACCATGATGATCAGGGACTTCATCTTCCATCCGATCAATAAATTCCAAAAAGTCATCCATTATTTTCAGGATAGATATAGATAGAAACAGTAAAAAAATAGTTAAAAACTAAAAAAAAATAAAGATACCTACACAATACTGTAACATTTGATCAAATCCCCAAAAACATACCTTATGTATGATTCTACCAATGAAAAACAGGCTGACTTAAGGCGGATTCAGAGTTCCGTAAGGTAAGCGGTATGAGGTATGCGCTAAGAGGCAAGGAAAATAATCAATGGCAAATGAATGCTGTTCTTACTGCTTACCGCTTGCGGCTTACGGAACACTATGAACAGCAGCATGCATTTGCTTACCTTACAATTTATTTTCCTTGCCTCTTACCGCATACCTCATACCGCTTACCTTACGGAACTCTGAATCCGCCTTTAGCAGTCTGAAAACATTTGTTCCTTTGCAACAATTCTTATGACATAGCAACCGGTAGCCACCTTTTTGTTTAAGTTTGCAACATGTGAAGAAAATTTGAGTTCAGGGGCGGCTCGCGGCATTAAAAAATGGTGAAGAGCTAGTGTGTACTCAAAGAAACATTGACTAATTTATATATTTTTTTACCTAAACACAATAAACGCTACTACATTAATACGGGTGACTAGATTTTTGACTTCGGGGGCGGGGAGGGGGGGGATAAATAATGAAAAAAATAATTTGAAGGAAAAACGTGACCATCACCAGGATTCTCGGCGGGGGGGGTTTGGGGTTATACCCCCCCCCCCCCGCCTCGGTGCGCCAGTGCATATTATGCATATGTTTAAATCAAAAAACATTTTTTAAAAATTAACAAACTAATCTAACAAAATTTATGAATTCTCTGAAGAATTATTTTTTTATAGAAGTTTTCGCAAGTATCAGTTATATTATAATTAACTGTTAACTGCCTTTGAAGTTTCTATATTTAATCTACTTTTTTCGGGGGTCCATATATTATGCATATTGCTAAACACTCTTTCAGTTACAGCGCGTTAGTCCCCGGGAGACTGAAAGAGTATTCAGCCATTTTAACAAATTGCCGCAAAAAATTTGCTCGTTTCTAAAATGTTCCAAAATTGTCTGGGATCATTTTATTGTTATTCCAATTACCAAGCTTTTCTTGAGAAACATATTTTTTTACAAATGTAGGTAGTATACTACAACGAAAATTATTGCAGTTATTTTTTTTTTGGGAAGCATGCGTGCGTGGAGGACTTTTCTTAGCAATTTTTGAAAGCGATTATATCACAAACTTAATAAGATATTATTATTATTATTATTATATATTATTATTAATATTGGGTGTCATTTAAAATGATTTTTTAAGGAGAATTTACAAACGGTTTGTATTTGGGAGTGTACATACGCATAATATGCTGTTTATCTATTTTTGGTAATTTTCAATCAATTTATTAAAAGGTGTTAATACAAACGCTTTATTTAAAAAATTTTGCTATTTGTAATAGCTTTAACAAATTGAAATTTTAAGACTTTTATTGCATCAGACCTCGCGAAAACTAGATATGCATAAAAGCAAACTTTATGAGAACAAAATTAGGTTTCTCTCAAAAATGCCTCTCCAAAAAAAAGCTACGTCAATAAAGCTTTTAATTTTTCTAATAAATTTTGTTTGTATTTTTGTTTCTTCAATATGTATAAATTTCGGCCAACTGTGTCAGAAATAATAAACTTTTAATTGCAGCTCTAAAATATGTGCTAGTCCAGTCCAGCTAACTGGGCTGACCAAGCCGGTCGACGAAGCGCCAAAAAAAAACTGTTTATTCCATCCACAAACTTGTGCTGTTCCAGCCCACCTAACTGGGCTTGATCAACCCAATTGGCGGGGTACTAAAAAAATAAACTCTTTATTCCAGCCCCAAACTTGTGCTGTTCCAGCCCACCCAACTGCGTTGTACCAACCCAATTGACGGGGCTGTCCCGATTATAGCTATTAATATTCACAGTCCCTCATAGTGGGTTGCTGTAACCCATTAATTTGGATTAAAAAACTAACCCACGCATGTGGTTTCCTTTAAATCAAAAACTGTCGGTTGCGACAGTTAAAAAAAATTGTTGGAGTAATTCAAGCTGTCCACTATTTTTCCCGCGGCCCTGGGCTGATTTAACCCATATTTTGGGCTATGGCTACCATTTGTTTTCTCAGTGTACCGATAATAACTCTCCCAATCAAGTTGGCCTGGAAAAAACCAATAGACGATTGGTTTGTTCGGGTTCGTCGACCACAACTGTTCTGAACTAAAAAGTTTTGTGTTCGGGTTGCTACCGAACATTTGTCCAGGACCGGTTCAATACTGTTCTGTACAGTCTTGTGAAGCCGGAACTGTTTAGGACTATTTTCTGACGTATGCGCCAATTCATTTAGGCATGTAAAGTTTGTCCGAAAAAATAATTTGTTCCTTGAAAATATACCCAAATAAATGGATTTTTACGAAAAATAATAAAAAGCCAGAGTGTAATCTTGTATTATTTTATTAACCCAAAAATTCAGCTTTTTCAGTGTTAAATTTCTGTTCTTTCAAAAACTGCAGAATTTCACTTTGGAAGAATTAAGGCAAGATTCTACCTCGTCATCAGCCATTGGCAGATTTTAAAATGCAATTTTGTAGAAGCACAAAAGCTATGAATTTTGTACAAGAAACTGTGGAACTCTGTGATGAGAACCAAATCATGGAAAATTTTCGGTAAAATATTTATTTTATGCTAAAAATAAAAGACACAGTTAAGACACTCTGGATCACATTACGTGCTTCTTCTTCTTCACTCTATTATTATGGCAATTTTATGAAAATGCGTTCGGGTTCGTCCAAAAATTGTAAACTGTTAAGAACAGTCTCGTCCATTGCGCAACTATCACGCGCAGTTCTAAAACGTTCTAGGACAGTTTTAAAATCCGGAACCCGAACCAATCAGAGGAGTGTAATGGGCAGGCACGTTGATTGCGTCAGTAGTGAAAGCAACTGAACCATCTGACAGCAAAAATGTAGGCTTATGTTAAATATTTTTGTTTACTTTTGGAAAATCTATTAAAAGAGTGGACACTACCGTAAAAAAAATTGAAAAAGTGTTTTCTAGTGTTTCTCGTAATAATAACGCACGCAATTAGAGAAAATACCGCCACAAAATTTTAAAACATAGAAACTCCACAATAACATAAACAAAATGGCAAAACCATACCTCGTCAAAAATGTAAACTTTTCGACAATGCCCAGTTTTCTCAGGAAGTGGGTTCGGCAATTGGGGCTACGTCCTCATGTAAACGGTTTACCTTGTGGATTGAAACCCTCGAGTAAGGTTAAACTTGCGGTTGGAGATGTTTTATCCATAATATAATAAATAAATTCAATTAAATAATATCAAAGTTTTCGGACAGATGATGTCGTTGTCACTGTCACTCAAATTATTACCTTGTCATTAAATTATCGTAAGGTCACTACGACACCAGGTATGGATTTGTTAGTGCATGTGCAGTAGATTTTTGGTTTATGGCCTGGTGGGACAAACAGTTTCAAAGCCAACCACGATTTTGAATTTTCTTTGTTTTTCAAAGTTATTTTCGTTACGCATTTTGCGGCACTTGGGCCGTGATAGTATCTTATAGTTATATGGGTGTCACACAGGATATTTTATAGGCTTACTTGACAGAAACAGGAAAAATAATAATTTGCTTTTTAAAACCTTATATTCCTTATTTTGAGAAATATATCTTACAAAGTGGACAATAATCAGGGCTCAGTTAATGTATATTTAATAAAGTCTAATATTTAAAGTGACTACTCAAATATTTATGGATTGAAAAAGGGAAAATATCTCATACAGATTTTCCGCCATTTTCAAGTCAAGTGCTTGTGCCTACGTGATTCTCTTACCCAAATTTCGCTCATTTTTGAGTAACTTCTTTTGTTTACACTATTTTTCTGAGTTACATACGAGCCATTTTCTAATATATGCACTATATTTACTTGCTATTTAGTATACGTGTTTGTTTATAACTGAAACACTCAGTATCTTTTTTATTAATGAAAATAAAGGGTAGGTTTGAATTCAAGAATTTCTTGGCAAATTGCAACGAACTTAAGCGCTATAACAACTTTCTTTTTGTTCCCCTGGGTATAGAGGGTGTGGCAACAAAGATAATTTTTTTTAAATAGAATACCCAGTATACTTTTGCATTTTTGAATTATTTTTCGAAAAATTAGCTTTACAAATATACCAAACACTATTGAAAGATATTTTGTAGTTTCTGAGATATTTGCGTTTAAAATTTTAATAAAATACGTTAGAAACGACCCTCTGATCAAGCTACATTGCCTTCAATCGTTTTTTTTTTCAAGGCCACTAGATTGTTAAGTTTATATTGTTAAAATAAAGAAATACATTCATGGCCCACTTGGTAGCTGGTCCAGTTGGTCATTTCCAATATATTTTCGTTTTGACAATTATTAAAACTTAGACGCAAATATCTCAGGAGCTAATTTTTTAAAAAAATTAAAAATACAAAAATATACAGGGTGTTCTATTTAAAAAAGTTCTTATAGCGCTTAAGTTCGTTGTAATTTTCCAAGAAATTTTTGAATTTTGACCTACCCTTTATTTTCAATAATAAAAAAGGTACTGAGAGTTCCAGTTATAAAAAAAACACCCTGCAATATTTGTTAAGAACACTGATGTTGTTCTTATCGTAATTTTTATTACTTATTACTTATAAAACCGGGTAATTATTTAGTACACGGTTTTTTTTCATTTTTGATTTTTTTTTTTTGAATAATTCTTATGCGGATTTTTTTTCGGAAATTCTGAAAACATAACTTTTTTCATAAAAAATCTAGAAACATAATTTTTCATCTTTGAATACAACTCTCATACACTTGCTTTTCTGTTTAGGCTCAGGGAAGAGTTTCGACTGATCTCGGTCCTGCCCGGTCCTGATTGACAGCAGTCATAAAATTTCTCAGAAGCATAAGCAGAAGGAGAAATCGATTGTGATAATATTTTTAAGTAGCATCCACACAGACGAGCTTTCCTTTGATGTTCAAAATGCCGACAAATATTTACACGAGCCTATATGGTAAAATGTTCGAACAAAAGTTGTGTTGTTTTTATATTTTAGAGTTAACAGTTCTTTAGCAATAAGTTTTCTAAGTAATCGAAGTTATATTTTTTACTTCTACTACTGACTTTCGTTTTTTTATAACTGTTAATCGATAATCATTTTTTACGAATTATTGCTTTAATATTCGTCAGTTCCACTTGACTGATTAGTTTTTAAAACTGTTCTTTAGGAATAAGTTGTTTTATTTTTAATATATATTAATATAAATAAAACAATAAAACTATTGGAAAAACTACAAAATTTTATAGGTTATTTACGTTTTTTCACGATAAATAATAATACAGTTACAGGGCGTATACGTCTAATAATTATCACTCTGTACTTTTGGAACTCAGTACTTTTCAAACGATACTCAATATTGTTTAAAAACTGCTGCGAATTGTGTTAAAAATTACTCAAAATTGAGTTTTTAAATACTCCGAATTGTGTTAAAAATTACTCATAATTGAGTTTTTTAATACTCCTAATCGGATCAACCACCCAAAAAGTACTCAAAAATGAGTACAACAACACTCAAAATAGCGTTACGTTATATACTAGATTAGGAGTATCATTTACTCCAAAAAATTAAGCGAAAATTTTACTCATTTTGTCCCACCTCGCGAAGGTAGAGTGTCGGTGCGGGCATGCACAGTCAGTAATTCGGCCACATTTTGTGCCTTTTCAAACCTTTTTTAAATTATTTTGTACAATCAGTTTCAGTAAAATGAATTGGCAACCTTTTCTAAAACCACAGCTTTTTTATACGACGAATTATCGTAGAAAATTTACTTTTAGAAATTAATTGGGCCCTCAATATGAGGAAAATTTTCGAAAAATGTCATTTAAAACCAGCAAAGATTTGTTTTTGTTTGCACACCAAACGAAAACACGCAAAGAACACCTTATTAAAGGTTAGGTTAGCTTACAGCTTGCACGTTTTACTCCAAAGCGTTCGACTATTAAAATTTCTCTCCAAACACTCTACCGCACTCTCACGCCACTCCTACACCACATCACTCCTACTCTTTGTTATTACCCGACCACACCTATTATCATTATATAGTCACGATAGAGATAAAACTGTTGAACGGATTTTGATTCTGTCATCGCACCCTTCAAAGAAGCGGGCATTAGCTTTATTTCGAACGCGTTAGGTATACCAATACCGATGTGTTGAAATATTTACTTTAAGGTCGTAGTTACAATCTGGGGAATTGTTTTTAGCAACACTGTACGAGAAATCAATTTAACTATGTCGACCTGATTTTTTTGCAAAATTTTACGTAATTGAATTTATTTTTCATGGCAACACGGAGACTTATTTATGTTTATCCACAGTGGGACACCAGAGATTTTTTAGCTCCGGGTCAAAAATTTGGGGTTAGGTTACTTATTTTGAGTTTTCGCGTTCTGCGCCGCTAAAGCACATACGTAAGTATTTTCGTAAAGTGTGTGTGGTTAGCGCTAAAAAGTTTATAAATGGCATGATGGCATTTTAATAATTGATCTACCCTACTACGTATTAAAGTAACTGGGTTTAATGTTTAAGGTTGCATTTACAGGTGCATTTATAATTGAATTAAAAACACTCCTCCTCAGCGCAAGAGTCTTTCCAACCTCTAAATGCAGCTTTACTGACCTGTTTTGTTAGTACTCAAGTATCCGTGTGTTTTTGAAACTGAGATTGAGATCTAAAATCTATCCTTTGCACTCCAAGATTTCACTAGTACACTTGCACATAACTATGCCGCAATAATTTAAATAAAAAAAAAAATGGTTGAATAAAAATAAAAACAAAATTATGTGAGGTTATGGGCGCCGGAGGTTTCTATGCGAATTCCTAGTAATCCCAAGGAGCCAGTAAAGTTCCCTTGGTTTTTGGTAGATTCGGGGTAATACCCGCGCAGCGCTAGACCTTTTTCGGCGGGCGACCACACACGCGGAATGGTTTCATATTTGTTTTAGAACAATGTTCTTGAAAACACATTATTGAAAGTTAAACATAACCTCGAATGGTTTTCTGTCAGAAAACGTAAAATACTCTTGTGTCCCGCTGTGGCCCGATTTAAAGTTTGTTGACAAAACACCTTCAGTTACCATGGAATCGTATAAATTCTGCGATATATCGGCCAACAATTGAACTGCGTGTGTCTTCCAAATTCAATGAAGTTTAAACCTTTCTGATTGATTGATCGGTTTTCTTTTCCGGAGTGCACAGTCTTTTAGAAAAAAGGAAATTTATTTTCGCTAAAGCAAGAAAATAAAAAAAGCAAAAAATGTGATCCAGAGGAAATTGTAAGTATTTTTCAATTTTTTTTTGTAAATTGGATTTGTTCTAAACCGCAATTATTTTGAGGAGCACTAGAGCTTTTATTTTAAAGAAAAAATAATACGCAGGGGAGGGGCTTAGACGCTCAAACCCTCCCCCAGAGCCACTGAAAATTGACTCCCAAAGGTTAAACTTTCCCCAAAAATCGCAAATAAAATGGCAATCTGTAAATATTTTGTTGCTCAAGCCCATCCCCACATGAAAACTATCCGCGTACGCCTAGGGTATAATTAAACATTGTCGAACCCATTTTTCCTGAAGATCGATGATAACGTGCAGTGATTTTTCCTTATTTTCTTTAATACTCCTTGAATAAAAGCTATAAAACTTTATTGTAATAAAACGATTGCAGTTCCAGCAGCATGGCAATTATTTTATAAAATAATAATTAATAAATAATTCGAAAATACGAGACTTAATAAGTCTAAGCGATACCTCAGGAAACACCGTTCTCAAGTAAAAAGCCAGTTACCTCATTTTCGATTAAGTATCCTTTTTCCTACTATATCAATTAGGTTATGAAAATGGCAGCCACATTAGGCTAAAGGGCACGAATGAAGCAATGCTCGCGGATTATGTATATATAGTGTATACTATTATAAGGCACCACCAGCTTAGTATGCCTGACAGCTTAAAATTCAGTGTGACATCCTTAAAAATGCCACAGATATCAATATTTACAAAAGTTCAAATTATTACTCGAGTTATAGAAGACTGCTGGTCTATAAGAAGGGAGGAAAGATGGATCAGGACGACCAAAAGTAAGTTCTGAAGTGCAAGATGAGAGACTTACCATCTCAGACAAAATCCTTTTTCAACGTCGGTTGAAGCAGCTAATGTAACATTATTTCCGGGTTCTTTAGCAACAGTAAATAGAAAAGTAACGAAATCTATCTTGTCGAGTTGCTGCAAAGAAGCCTTTTCTGACAGAAGAACAAAAACAGGCCAGAGTGATTTTTGCACTGAACAACGTTCTTCGTAATAATGACTTCTGGGAGAGAGTGCAGCTTGTAATAGAGTTTTTTTTTTAGTTAAAAGAATTAGTATTAAGTTTACCATCGTTTTTGTCCTAATCCAAGTTTCCTATTCGTCGAATTGTTTTCATCGTATTATTGTTATTTTATCAATTCCCAAATGGGTTACCGCCCTCTTTATAGAACAGCCTTCGTCCGTTACTTGAACAATAATTTGATATTGTTCAATATTGACTTCACTAAAACATTATTTTTGCTAATTTTTAGTATTATGCAAAATTTAATATTACAATAAGGTTGCCTTTAATTTAAGTAAAAAAATATTTTCAGTTTTAGAGACCTTTTTTAAACAATATGACAACTTGTCGTACTTTTGAAATTTTTAGGTATTTTAGCTGGTAGTGACTGCATGTATGCGTTTTTTTTAAATCAAGTGTACTTGCCAAACGAGTAAATACGACATCAGAACCACAATCTAACGTAAACCCACACACACACAGGACAATATTTAAATCATTCTGCTACAACCAAACGAGGCATAATAAGAACTTTGTATAACAGAGCCGTTCAAATTTGTAACAATTCTCATGAATCAAAATAAGAAACATTAAGAAGGATCTGCAGCAGAATGGTTACAGCCTTAAACTTATAACAGATAAAATTTCAGCAAACAGGACAGAGATTACAAGACTAAAACCAGGCAAATGAATTCCTTACAATTCTATATATTAAAGGAGAGAAAATTCGAGGAGAAGAAAATTCGAATACTAGCGAAGTTCCTTGTGAGTGTGGTGAATCATACATAGGCGAAACAAAAAGACTACTATCTGTTAGGCTTAAGGAACATCAGACGAATACCCAAAGAGGTAAAACAACGAAATCAGGAATCGCCGAACATTCAGTCACACGAGTCACACTGGAAGAAACGAAAATTCCTTGCTAGCTTTGTTGAGCAGAATCAGGTTATTTTCAGAAAACCAAGTAAAACCAACTTCTTAAACTTCACGGTTCAATGATTTCCCCTATAGTATATAAGTACGTAGCCTTAGAAATGGATTCTGGTTTGCACCTGAGGACGATCAGAGATTGTACTGATCGAAACGTCGTGTATAAATAAAAAATATACAATGAAAATTCGAACCACAGAGTTAATTTCGAAGTTATTATTGTTACACATTTAGCAATATTTGTCGTTTTTTATGATGAAACATGCTTATTAGTTTCTAGTTTATTTGCGTTGCGATCTGAGATTTATTAGAGCTTTTCTAGAGCGTTTAAGCAGACAATGGCTCGAATTTTTGTAACACCCAAATTATATATAGGCTCTGTACAGCTTTATATACCCCACCAATTTCACGACAAGACTGCAAAAAAATCAATAATATAGGTCAAATTAAGGTTCATTTAGAAAGCCGGAAAATTAAACTAAAGAAATATTTTTTAAAATCACTGAAATTTTTTGATCCTCCAAACGTTTTTCTTTTTTTTTGTTAAATTTTAATAGATTTAATATTTATTTAATAAACCAGTTTGTACGTAAATTTGGTTTCAGATAACCTATAAATATTTTAATACTGATCCCTGTTCATCCAAGAATTATCCCTATCTACGCCTTCCATTTTGAATGTGGTCCGCAAGAGTTGAAATTCACTGTACAGCTAGTCGGGAACGTTATTCGCGGATAATTAGTTTTCCTCTTAAAATGTTAAATCAATCTTAGCAAACAAGATATGGGTAACTTTAACAAGCGAAATTCTGCACCTGACAAAGTGATTTACTTATATAACAATGAGATTCTATAAAGGCTGTCCTTGCAGTTTCCGAAAAAAAAGTCATACCGATTATTATTTTATATTCGTTTATTCATTTGCAATTTATTTTTGATAATTTTATTTTTCTTTACCGGGGAGCGTTTACTTCCTTGAGATTCAAGAATTCAGCCCCTGTCGTCTGCCCAGGGCCAAACCTTATTTATATATATTTTTTTTAGTTTTTTAAAGTTATTATTTAAAAAACAACAAAGTGAATCTTGTGTCCGCAAATAAAAATTAAAGTAACACTCGTGGCATATCGGACAAAGCGTTTTTATTTCTCACTTCATTACGACCAGGCCTCCAATGTCTCATGAAGAATCCAGACACTTACAGACCTGTTTCATCCATATTAGGAATCATCAGGGAGTCATAGGATTGTACCCGGCAGTTGAAGCTACACAGGCACCATGCACACGTCTCTCTCGAATTTAAAACAAAAAGTTTGTAATCTGCGGAGACGTAGTACCTGTGTGCGCCACCTGCCGAATAAACTGAGAAACAAAAACATCAAAATTGAAAAGTGCAGAAGACCGTAAATACAGAATCCTGTACCTTTCAGCGGTTTATAAGAAAGAAACCTGTAAAAGTACAGTGACCTTATACTCTATATGCTCTAGGATTAGTGTCCTTAATCTGAATGACTGTTGAAAAGTGAGTTTATAGTGGCAAAATGCTATTCTCTTCTTTTAATGATGGCCAGTTGACCAAGGGTTTGTAGGTATTGTTTGACCTACTAATGGCAATTTAGTAAATTAAAAAAACCTTGAAACTATTTTATAACAATCATGGCGTTCACGTAAATAAAAAATATTTCATATTTTTGTTTTAGCTTTAATTTTAAACGATCCTATTTTTTAAATGACGTTTTTTTTCTTCTGTTTCCAGGGTTTCCAACGAAGTTATAAATTTTTGCCAGAACTTGTTTTTAAGAAAAAACAAAATTCAAGGTGCATATAAATTTCATAAAAGGAAATTGAAAAGTGATTATTTCCAAGGCGCGTGTGTTTTTTTACTTTTTTACATATCATTTTATCAGATAACTTTGGTTGACATGTCTTTTTTGGTAGGAACAAAGCTTTTATTTTCGTTTTTAAGTTATGCATGCAACGATATAATAAAATATTTATAATTTATAAGGACTCTACCATTTTTGTGCAGCTAGATTATTTATATGACCATTGTTTTTTTAAATATTGACAAAAATAAAAACAAACTTTTTATGAACTAAAATTTTATATGAAAACCAAAAGACCAGCTAACCTATTGTGGTTCTATAGAAGGGTCCTTTTAATAAACAAATCAGGTTGCCTTGTGTTTTTTATTGTTATGCCAAAGGTTATAAAAAGATGTTTAGATTCTGTAAAAGGTTTTATAAAAAGGTGGTCGCAACCTGTTTGGGCGTTTTCAGGGGGTATATTCTGGTAATAGGAAAGTTCTGGGAACTAAATTTTAAAACTTAAGATCTTTAATGTTTGGTGGTGGGAATATTGCCTAGTCTATTATAAATAAATAAATGTTACTTGGGAAATTAGAAATATAAAATTTTTTGTAAAATATACTTAAATTTCCCAAATGAAACTTCATATTTCCCAACTGAACCTTCATATCCCCCCCCCCCAAGAGATCGCCAGTAAAAAAATCTATAATATAGGTTAAATTAATGTGATTTAAGAAAGCCGGAAGGTCTTTCATCACTAGAACTTAAAAAAATTGAACAAAAAATACACTAAAATGTGTAAAATAAAATACTTGTGATGTATTTAATTTAAGTTTCAATTGGTTTTTTTTTATTGAACTTAAGCAATATTTTAAATCATTACTCAAGTATTTAATCTCATTGACTAGTGGAGCAAAGGAAAGAAAAAGCCCCGATTGAGGAAAGTCTAAGAAAATTCGCCCGTTCTAATTAATCCCTAAACCGAGCTATAGACATTTTTCTTTTTTTTTGTTAAATTATAAATCTAATATTTCGTTAATAAACAGATTGTATGTAAATTTGGTTTCCGTTAACCTATAAATATTCTAGTACTTATCCCACAAACGAACAAGTATAGTTCATCTAAGACTTAACCCTAGCTACGCCCGCCATTTTGAATGTGGTCCGCAATAGTTGAAATTCACTGTACAGCTAGTCGACGGGAACGTTATTCGCGGATAATTAGTTTCCCTCTTAAAATTTTAAAAGCAAACTTAGCTATTAACTTGGCAAACTTGAGCAAGCGAATTTCTCCACCAGACAAAGTGATTTACTTGTCGGTTTTTATTATGAAACTTTCTTATTAAAGTTTCTAGTTTATTTGCGTTGCGATCTGTGAGTTATTAGAGATTTTCCGGGGCATTTATCGTAGTTGCAGAAAATGCCTTGAACTCTTGTAACACCTAAATGAAATCACATTGTAACCTACCAAAAAAATGTCGCTGGCGCTATATATATATATAGAGTGGATTCTTTAAATGGAACGGTGTTTCTAGCGAGTTTAGGAAAGAAATTTTGAAAAAAGCTAAAAGCGAATCAGACTTTGCGCCTATAATAAAAAAAAATTTGGGGCCGCCAACTGGAGGCCCAGGGCCTACCAACTATTTTTTTTTTAATGAGAAGATACCACTTGTGGCACCTTTTTGAAAAGCTTGTTAAAAAAGAAATTTAACGCATTAGTTTTTTTTGACATCTATTAACCAATGTGTCAAACTTATTTTTTTTGTCAATTGTTTTAGATTCAAAATAAACTACATATTTCTCTATTTACTAAGCGGAATAAAGAACATACCATACTCTGTAAAAAGAATTAGAGTAAAATTTCACTCTACAATCACTCCAAAAGGTCCAAACCAATTGGAGTGAAATATTTTGGCGTGAAACCAAAATGTTCTAAGTGAAATTCTGAAAGAGTGATTTTACTCTACTAAGAGCATCACTGAGCACTTATATTGAGTCATTCCTAGTATTAACCCATTTTAGAGATTTTAATTTAACGTTTCGTTATTAATTGACCATTATCAGGACCGAAAACTTAAATTCGGACCTAATTTTTTTTTGCGTAATGTTGTATAGTTTTTAGTGCTTTTTTAACTGGTTTAACTTACATTTTAATTTTATGACGTTTCGACACCAAAAACCATCGTCAGTGCTATATTTTGAGTTTTAGTATTAGGGACGGCTCTGGAAAATCGAATGTGGTTTTTATTTGAAAGTTATTGTTTTGGATGCTTTAAACTCTATGTAATAATCCAACTACCCACCACGGAGATATTTGTTTGTTTAGTTTTATTAATAAAAAGTACCTACACAATAATTTAGATATGAAGAAACAAACAAAAACAAACTTATCCCGCTTACACAAAACTAACAACTGAATATAATTCAAATGTTCAAATGGTTGTCCGTTGACGTCAATGAACATCTCACATTTTCTTTGAATTTTCTTAAGGGCATTTATTATTGGCATTCTTCTTGCTCTTAGGAAAATTCAAAGAAAATGTGAGATGTTCATTGACGTCAACGGACAACAATTTAAACATTTTAATTAAATTACGTTGTTAGTTTTATGTAAGCAGGTTAAGTTTGTTTCTGTTTTTTTCTTCATATTTAAATTATTGTATAGGTATTTTTTATTAATAAAACCAAACAAAAAAATATCTCCGTGGTGGGTAGTCAGATTATTACATAGAGTTTAAAGCATCCAAAACAATAAGTTAAAAATAAAAAACACTAAATCTCAAAATATAGCATTGACGATCGTTTTTGGGGTCGAAACGTCGCAAAATTAAAATATAAGTTAAACCAGTTAAAAATTACTAAGAACTATACAAAATTACGCAAAAAAAAATTTAGGTTCATGTTTAAGTTTTCGGTCCGGATGATGGTCAGTTAAAAACGAAACGCTGAATTAAAATTTTGAGTCCGTTATTTTGTTTCCGTTAAAAAGTTGTACTGAAAAAGTTTTTACAGAATCAAAATATCTTGCATATTAAGGAAGATATGGCAAATTATTACAAGTGTCAAATTTTCGATTTCTCCCCGTACCTCAGAAACTACAAGGGTCATCCAAAATCTGATAACACCATTTTTCAAGTCTCAAAAAAGTAGGGCAGTTATGTGTAAAAGGCATCTTAATATCTTCAATATTAACGGAGTTTTTCATAAGGACCACATCGAAAATGGGATACATTTTAACAAAATTGGGTAAGTTTGACCCATATTTGAGCAAATTGTTCTTTTTTGGAGTTAGTTCAATTAAAATTGAGAAACTAAACTCTATATTAAGGTAAATTTTACTCGCCTTGCATGTCTTTTGTACAAATTTTTCAATCGAAGTAAATCGACCTTTTTTGTTGCTATTTAACTCATTTTGGAGGTCTATTACATCCCTTTTTTACTCCAAATTAAGAATAATATATCTGTTTTGAAGTAAATTGGTTTGGACCAGTATTAGATACTTTTGGAGTGATTTTAGAGTAAAATTTCACTCTAATTTTTTTACAGAATAATAAGTCGTTATCAAGTGAAATAAACGCTAGATTTAAGCTGGGTTTATGCAGGCCAATAAAAATTAAGATAAGAAATAATTTTGGTTTAATTGCACATGTGCAATTCTGAAATTAAAAAAAAAATATGGGAATTGACCGAATATTTAAAGAGTTTAGTTTACTTCCAATTTTATTTTCCTAGTAGGTATATAAGTAGATAAGCGACGGTAACCAAGCCGGATGGGGTCGGTATCCCGTGGAGGCGGCCCCATTTACACACTCCCCAGGTCGGTAGACTACTAAAGGACAATAAGACCTGATAAAAAAAAACCTGATCTGGGGTTCGAAGGTAGTTGATGGCCTGCCTAGTGCCTATAAGAAAAAAAGTACCGTGACCTAGAGGAACAATAAACAAATTTCAACTTTTTTTTTCCTAAATAAAAACTATACACTACGACCAAGAAATGAAAAAATAGCAATGAAATATTTAAGATGGCTCGCAAAAAAATCTATATTATTTGTTAGAAAATTTATAGACTTATAATGAATATACAAAATACATATAACCATATATTTTTAATTTAACAAAAGCAGTTAAATAGCATACTTTCATTATTGAATCTAGATTTTAGATATAAATATTTTGTGCTTCTTAGCCTGTCTTTTGAAAGTAGCCTCTGGAGCATCTCTCGAAATAGTCCAGCCGTGGTTGGCTAACATCTCATAGTTCAATTTGGAACCTCTCACCGTACTCGTCGCTTACAGCATCACAATTTTCCGGAAAGTAATCCAAATAAGAATCCAAGAAATGAATTTTTAACAATATCCTACACTGAGAAAAATGATGGGCTACGAGAACTCAAATATGTGTTCTCTTAGACCCAGTCGTGTTGCCAATAGAGGACTGCCCAGACCTCTGAGCTGTGAGAACCAAGTTCAAGAGATTGCAGGGAAACACGGTTCGTGTGTTGTGGTTGCCCAAAATATGCATAAACACTGAATGTATTTTTTTGGCCATTTGGGCTGCCAGAACTCAACATCTAGGTTGTGATGACTCATGATCTGGGCTGGGAGAACCTTGCCTTTGGGCTACCAGAACTCAGCACCTGGGTTGTGGTAACTCATGATCTGGACTGGGAGAACCCTCCCTTTGGGCTACCAGAACTCAGCATCTGGGTTGTGTTAACTCATGGTCTGGGCTGGGAGAACCCTACCTTTGGGTTACCAGAACTCAGCATCTGAGTTGTAGTATAGTCATTCGGGGTAACTTTGGACCATTATGGGTAACTTTGACCACTTGGAAAATTCAGTTTAGATACATATAATTTTCCAAGTTGCTCAAAGTTACCCACAGTGGTTCAAAGTTACCCCAAATGACTGTACTAGTATTTTGAAATATAAAACTTATTTTTATTTTTTATTTTATTTTTATAAGAAACTGCAAGGTTAAAAATGTTTTAGTCGGCGAATAAGGAAAAAAATCTTAATTTTCATCTCCAGCACGAACGCTACTAGAGATAGGGAGTATTAAATATGTGGATCATGTTTTTCTAAAATTTTTTGATTTTGTGATTTAAAAATAAAACAAAATCAAACGAAGCCTTGACTCTCAAGTCTCCCCGGCTGACTGTGTACAAAATATAATGAATAAATAGCTAACTATACAGCGCTATCCATTATACACAAGTATAGAATTTTTGACTCTTAATCTAAGATTAAAAGGACATGCAAGAGAAATCATTACTTTTTCTGACATATTTGTACATGTATTTTGTTACTTTAAATGAAACACCCTGTATTTTGGGTAATTTTTATAGCTAAGCAGGCTTTACCCTTGGCAACAATGCTAAATAACTCAAAATCTAAACGACATTTCTTAAATTTCTCTTAAATTAAAAAAAAGCACACAATAAACAAGGTGTTACGTTGAAAATAACAAAACATATCTATGCAATTTATGAATTATAAATGTCAAATTTCAGATAACACAACAAGATTTATAATGGATAACCACTTACACAAAAAAAAAACTTAAAAATACCTAAAATATCGCATTTAAAAATATTTACCTGTGAAAAATATAAACAAAATCAAATATTTTAATATAAATATGGTGTTGTAAAAACAAAACCTAAAGGCTGAACTATAATGCTAAAGCCGTCCCTGAGTCTAAGTTCAGGAAAATGACAGATATATATATATATATATAGTTGTAAATTAGGCTTAGGAAAGAGTTTTTGCGCGCGTTAGTAAATCTCAGCCAAACTGTTTAAAATACAAAACAGATATACATTTCGCACTCCACACTTTCATATTTTTTCACTCGTGAACCTGCCGCTGCACCGGCCAGGATACCAGCACATATGACCTACACTAACTACATCACAACTGGGAATGAAGCTAACAACAACAATCCCTGGGTTTTACTAGACGGCGGAAAAAATAAACCATTATAATAAGATAGAACAATTCAGGCCCTGAGTTATCGTAGCCCAGATCGTGGCTGGGACAATCCCATGCCTGAATTATGGTAGCCCACGACTTGCTGAGTTCTCCCAGCTAAACTAAAATGGTTTGGGACAATCATACCGTGTGCTATAGTAACGCACGGTGTGAGTTCTGGAAACCGTAAATTTTCAACCCACGGTTGTGGGTTGGCCCCATTTTCTCGGTGTAGGCTTTGATAACACAAAGAAGGTCTCTAGTGTTTCCCAAAAAATTTTTTGCAACCATTTTAAATGCATTTCAAAAGCATCTTTTTTCTTGCCTTGAATTGAATTGCGCATCTCCAAAAAATTTCCTAATCTGGAGACAAAAATATTTTCCTTTAATTTTAGCGTCACTGATTCTAGGAAACTTTCTTTTATAGTTATATGGCCTGGTGGTGGCAATTGAGGTGTATGATTTCATCTACATTATAACTAGTATAAAACTGTAGTTTACATCCATACGAATTAAGTAAAAATATTATGATGCTCAGGTGGTGGAACTTTTTTTACAGGGAGGTCCTAAAACTTATAAAAAATAATAGCTATATGAACCCATTTCATCTCTTTTCTGATAAGTACTATTGTGTTAAGGGCCACACCAAGATAACGATATTGACAGGTGAAAATTGACATTTTTTAACTTTGACAGCCCCTAACATCGAAACGGTTAAGGATAGAGCAAAACGGTTTTGACATTCCTGTCTTGGTTTTTCGTTTTATACTATTTTTAACCCAGGGTTAAACTAACCTTGAGATGTTTTAATCCTGGGTTTAGATATAGAACGATAGCTTGTTAAAAACCAAAATAGGAATGTAAAAACCGTTTTGCCCTATCCTTAACGGTTTCGATGTTACGGGCTGTCAAAGTTAAAAAATGTCAATTTTCACCTGTCAATATTTTAAAAACAGTTGAACATAGGAACATTATACACAAAATGTGCCTAAAATATTTCGTAGAATTCAAAAATGCAAAAATATACAGGGTGTTCAATTTAAAATAAAAAAGGTGTTGCCAAGTTTTCCTGCAAATGGCAACACTGCAAATATGAAAGTATTTCATAAATACAGTTTACATGGACTTAGACTTATGTTAGAATAGAAAGTTTGAAAAGTTTCCATTGTATAGTTTCCAAAATATTCTAATAGGTTACTGACTTTGGGAAACCCGGTATATTAAAAAAGTTTTGAATGTTACGTTTTTGAGATAACTACCCTTGTAGTATATAATCTAGGCTATCACCCCCCAGTATCACTAGAACAATAATTTTAAGGGTTTCTCGATCAATAAATGCAACTTTTAACCAGTACAGTCAAATGCTAAATATATTGCTTTTTAATAATTTCTATTTCAGGTAAGGTTTATTATTGTTTTATCTTAAAAACTAGGATTTTCTATTAAACTTTCTTTTTTTAGGTTTAAGGTTTTATCAAGAACCCAATAGGAGGTTAACATTTAATCACGTGAATAATCTGAAAGGAAGGAAAAAGATTTTTTTAAAACTATTCTTAAGCTATTGAAACCGAAATATATCAACACTTTTATAAAAAAAAACTTTAAAACCGACAAATCATAACATAATTAGCAAAAAAACATCTTCAATGCAGTCGTCATAAGACTCTTAAAACTGATTTGAATTTATATTTAAATTTTATCAGATAGTTGCAGTGAATGTTAAGCACCTATTCAAAAACAAGTTGCTTTTCCAAAGAAGAGAATAAAATGGTTGTTGCCTGATGAAAGGAAATGGTTAAAGTGAGAACGGTTTTTTCTAACTTTTTATTTATTTTTGGTAGAAATAAAAAAACTTTTTTCTTATACCTTCATTAAAAACATGATTTTAGTAACTGTCTGCAGGTAACCGATTACCGATGCAAATTTTTATTTTATTATGGGTGAATAAAAAGATTTCGGTCCGTTTCTTACCTAAAATTAAAGAGAAATAGCGAAAAATAGTAATATTGAAAAAATCTAATTATTCTTGCCTAAAAACTAAGCCATTTCCGCCAGTTTTCACCAGGTATTTGCGAAAAAAATATCGTCAAAATATCAAAAAAATTAAAATGTCGCATCAATGAACGTCACCGAGTAAAAAGGTACATCGCTATGGAAACCATTGTTATTTCATTTACCAGCCGCCTTGATTTATAGTGTTAAAGATGGTGTGTTGCGAGAAGTGCTCTTCGTTAGAGATTTTTTAAAGTATTTTCCGGTTTTTCTTGGATTTGTGATAAAGGTATTTAAAAAAATAATGTTAACAACTCGCGGATAAACTGTGCTTTTTTTATATAATCGCTCGTTATTTAAACCAACGCTTGTAAAAAAAGACTATTTTAGCCACTAGTTGTGAAAACTACTATTTTTAACGATTCAAATAGCCTCCGTGGATGGCTAAAGAAACGCTGCCAAAAACTTCGAAGAAGGAATGTGTCATTTTTTAATATTTTTATTCAACTTCCAAAAAAAGGCGAGGTTATAAGTTATAAACGGTTGCGCCGATTTCCATAATTCTTTTTATTCAAGAATTCAAGTGCGGCGCTATACCAATATTAAATATTCTTAGAATTTTGTTTTAATTTTAAGCAATTTTTTTGTCAACAACATTTGATACACGTAAAATATAGCATTTTAGTGTAATTTTTTCAAAAATTTTGCCTGCGGCGCATTTCAGGGTTAATCTTGAAAATAATCTGCAAATTAGAGATGGGTGGTCCTCTTTCCAGTGGCGTAGTAGGGTTTGGGGGTTAAATCATGAATCATGATGAATGACCCCAAAAAAGTAGGGGAGCTATAGCACTGACGTGTGTTTGGTGTGAATCTTAAATTTTAAAATTTTTGCCTACTATGACGTCATTAATTATTACAATTTTAGTTTAATTCTATAAGGAATTTTTTATTACTGCCACTCAAAACGTATGTAATAAATGGCATTCTTGGTATAATTTTTCTTAAAATTTTCATCTGCGGCGCATTTATGATTTGGCAACAAACGAGGCAACAAATCTCTATATATACCACCGCAACCCACCCCTTCTTGGTATCTAACCCAAACTACTTTTTCAAAAATATTTTACAAAATACCTCAAAGATATAAAAATTTTGTCAAAGCTTTCGCGCTATACCAATATTAAATATTGTTACAATTTTGTTTAATTTTAAGCAATTTTTTTGTCAACAACATTTGATACACGTAAAATATAGCATTTTAGTGTAATTTTTTCAAAAATTTTGCCTGCGGCGCATTTAAGGGTTAATTTTGAAAATAATCTGCCAAAAAGACTTGCTTTTAAAAATCAGTATTTTTTCTTTTGCATAGAGCACTAAATAAACACTTATTAAACCGCCGGGGGCCGCCGTAGACCAGTGAACAGTACACATTGCTTCACACAGCACCGAATGCGACTCGAGACGACGACGGGCGGCCACACTTCTCAGCAGGTCCGCAGTTGACGTTGTGCATAGAATAACAACAAACGAGGTAGAAGTAGGCGGCATGATTGACACTGCACCGAAAACTTTGCGGGACTCAAAGGTGGACAGCCGAGGACCCCATCAAACTGGGTAGAGGAGACTATAGCGGGTGACCCAAAAAGGACGACCTGGACTTCTCCGAAATCGGGACTCCATGGGACATGACTGAACTTCGACAGATTTGGTAGCGGGAGTCGACAGAGGGTGACTTGGAAGAGGCGGTAGCACCTTCGGGTAGCAGGACCACTCCGAGGAATGCGTCTGAAGACTCCGACGGCGACCTCGACCAGCGAAACCGGGACCTCGATTTTCGGGTCACCCTATGTGACGGCGGGCTGCTGGGGAGAAGAGTCTACCGTCAACCAAGTTCTGCTGGGACGGTAGCGATGTTAGATGGATGCAAGTCTAACATGTAGCAGGACTACCCTTCGGAGGGGATGTGAAGCCGGCGGTCCACTGTGTATACTTGCTACGCAGTTTAAAGATCCCTGCCCTCGACAAAGAGGTGTCAGGCAAAAATTAAGTCCTCTTAGAGAAAGAAAACTTGCATCCTAAGGGGCACGTGCATCAGTCGGGGGTGCACGGGGGTATGGCAAAAAGGGTTCATTATGCGGCCTAATTTCCAGGCTACGGCCGCCCATCTACTACTACTACTACTATTAAACTGCCCCTCTTCCCTCCCTTCAGTTCAAGACCTCAAGCAATAGGCACCTAACTAATTTAGGTATATACAGACCGCTTCAAGCTACTGCGAACATAGGGGGAATCAAGTCCAATTTACTCTCCGTGCCGTACGACCGAGGTGGATTCGAAGCACGCTACAGTGTTATCTTTTGGAAATTCATTTTGTTTTTATTATTTTGTTTTATTTCTGCCTTGCTCGAGAAACAGATGGGTAAGTTCTTAATTGAAATAATACATTTTTAAAACTAAAAATGGATGTCTACGAAGTTGCCGAAAAAGTGCAGATGGTCAAATGGTCAAATCGTCATAACCCAACACACGTTCGATATTGGTCGAGGGAAAATTTGCATTTATATTTTGACGTAAGAACACAGTATCCCCAAAAACTAAATGTTTGGGGGGGGGGTATTGTAGGGGAACACGTAATTGGGCCATTTTTTATTAACGGCAATTGCAATTTGAATGGTCCTAGATACTTGGATCTACTGCAGCAGCACATTATTCCAACTGCTAGGCAGTTGTTAGGTGTAAGATTTGGTGAAACATGGTTTCAACAAGATGGTTGTTCTGCTCACAATGTTAGGGAATATCTTGATAATGTATTTCCTAATCGGGTTATAAGTACACGGGGAACTATTTTATGGCCAGCTCGATCTCCCGATCTTGCTCCTAATGACTTCTATCTGTTTTTGAAGAAGCTTTTCAAATTATCACCCCTAACATGCTTGGAAACGTTAGAAGGGATTTTTATAGTAGGCTCGGATATTGTCTAGCCGAGCAAGGAGGACTTTTCGAACATTTCCTTTAATTTTTTTTTGACTGGGAGAATCTTTTTGGTTTTTAGAATGTATTATTTTATTTTGAGAACTTGCTTTTATTTTGTTTCTCCTTATCAGTGACAAAAAATAAGAAAATTACGTTATAAAAATTTGCGTATTTATTGACCAAATTCCGGTTTCATTGACTACGCTCCACACAGCACCGTGGTTAGAGGCGTACTAAATACAAGGTGAATGGCGGCGAACGGCAGCGAATGGCGATCGGAAGCCTGAGTGTTGGTTGCTTCACTGATAGGCGTGCGGTGTCTCTGCATGTACGTACACTGGCAAATTAGACTTCTTCCACCCTATGTTCGCAGTAGCTTGAAGCGGTCTGCATACGCCACTGCCGTTTCAAAAAAAATGTATTTCGCCTGCCACTTTCACGGCAATATTGAAAAATCATTAGATATGCCTAAAACGTATATTGAAAGTCGTTACTTGTGTGCATGTGCGCTGCCTTTAATTTGGCAAGTATACAAGCTATCTAGCTTTTCCGGATCCATTGCACCCCGTAAAAGTTTTATTTACAGCATAACTTTCAAACGGCTCTAGCGATTTTTATAATTCTTTTTACAGGTAAAGGATTTTATTTCCACGATAACTTTTAAACGGCTAATCCAATTTTCATAATTCTTTTTTAATCGATTTAGGAGAGCTCCAATTTCGTCCTGTTTTATTAAAAATAGTAGTTTTCACACCTAGTGACTAAAATAGTGCTTTTTTTACAAGCGTTGGTCTACATAACGAGCGCAGCGAGATATTTAAAAACGCGAGTAAAAAAAGCACAGTTTAGCCGCGAGTTGTGAACACTATTTTTTTTTAATACCTTTATCAGAAATTTCAAGAAAAACAGGATAATACCTTTAAAAATCTCGAACGAAGAGCACTTCTCGCAACACACCATCTTTACACTATAGATCAAGGCGGCTGGTAAATGAAATAACAATCGTTTCCATAGCGATGTGTCTTTTTACTCGGTGACGTTCATTGTTGCGCCATTTTAATCTTTGACAATTTGATATTTTGACGATGTTTTTAAATTATTTTTTCGTAAATACTTGGTGAAAACTAGCGGAAATGAATTAATTTTTAGGCAAGAATAATTAGATATTTTCAATATTACTATTTTCCACTATTTCTCTTTAGCTTTGGGTAAAAAATAAACCGAAATCTTTTTTTGCAGCCGTGATCCAAAAAAAAGTTTTTTTACATCGGTAACCAAAAAAGTCTGCTTTAGTTGTCTGCAGATAGTTACTCACGTTTTTGATAAAGGTATTAAAAAAACATAATTTTCCTGACACTTTTACGACAAAAAAATAATTTTTTAAGTGTAAAAAAAGTTTTTACCACTAACAATTGAGAAATAACAACATTTAAAAAAACTGAACCGGCGCGGCGTACAGTAAAAAGTATAAAATAAAATAAAGAACCCCGCACGAAATACATTGAAAAATTATTTCGGTGAAATTTGATAAAATTTTAGTATGTTACAGTGGGTTATGAGATAAGAAAAATGTGTAAATATAAAATGATTTCTATGTCTAGTTCTAGAGATATAGACGGCAAAGTTTAAAAAAATGTCGTTTTAGGGTATTATTGGGTACGCTCAAAATGGCATTTCCTGACCGAAATAAAATTAGTTATCAACGAATGCGGGTTACTGAGGCACCACACAGAAACTCTCTTATTCAAAAAAGAAGTTAAAAAACCTCCAAATCAGTTACATCAACCGAAAAGAATCTAAAAACAAAAGATCAAGGCGAAAAATCGTTTAATCATTTCTCTTTTCGCTTTGGTCCTTTGTGTGTTCCTTTTGATCTTTTGTTTTTGACTTTCTTATTATTATGTTGGTAAAATTTTATCTGGTTGTATACAGGGGCCAGTCATAAAGATAATTTTTTGACAATTTTTTATTTTCCCCGATATAAAAATAAAAAAATTATTTTTGAGCAAACATTAATGTTTTAGTATTTTCGAGATATACAAGTTTTTTCTTCCCAGTAACACTTAATTTGTGTTACATATTTTTTTAATTTTTTTATATTATAGAAACTTGCGAAAAATGTTTTCTACTACGAAATAATTATTTTGCAACTTAAAAATCTAAATATTCTTTTGCATTCATTTAAAGAGATAAGTAAATAAAGTTTAAGTAAATTAAATTTAATTTTTTTATTTTTTCATAGCAACGAGGTACATGCAAAAAGTTATGTATCATTAATTTTTATAAAAAAGTAATTAGTATTTAATTTCTTTAAAACTGATCGAGGGATTTTAATTTAATTTTGCGTACGCCTTTATCATACTTTTATCTAATACAGGGTGCAATTTTTTTATTTTTGCATCTGGGATGATAATTAATTTTATGAGTGGAATAATTTTTTGACTGTTCTTTATGATAATAATTCTTTACCCTTCTTCGGACAAGTACTCAATAGTACCCAATAGAGTATGTAGGTGCAGTGGCGTAGCCAGAAATTGGCTCTCGGGGGTTTCGTCATTTGTAATGAACTGATGACGCTTTTGTAGGGTTACAGGGTTACTTTTATTATTATAGTTTTAACTACCAAAATCTCCCTCTGACTACGCCACTGTGTATGTCATAATTTATGGAATATTATTGCTTTTTTGATAAGTCAGCCCCACCAAAATGTTATTATTTAGTTTAGAGAACCTTGAGAAATCATCATCCTGGATGCAAAACATAAAAAAAATGTTAAAAAAATTGGACCCTGTATTCGATACAAGTAGGATAAAGGCGTACGCAAAATTAAATTAAAATCCCTCGATCAGTTTTAAAGAAATTAAATTTTGATTACTTTTTTGTAAAAATTATTGATATATAATTTTTGTCATCGTAGCTAGGTTAAAAATTAAAAAATTAAACTCAATTAATTTAAAACTTTTTTACTCATTACTTTAACTGAATGCAAATGAATATTTAGATTTTTAAGTTGCAAAATAATTATTTCCTAGTAGAAAACAATTTTGGTCAAGTTTTTATGCTAAAAAAATTAAAAAAAAAACATGTAACACAAAATAACTGTTACTGGGAAGAAAAACTTGTTCAGTTTATCTAAAAAATACTAAAACATAAACGTGTGCTCAAAAATTTTTTTTAAATTTTTATATCGGGGAAAATAAAAAATTGACATAAAAAATATTTTTTTGACTAGCCCCTGTATACAACCTGCTAACATTTTACCAACATAATAATAGGAAAGTACATCTTTGATTCCTCAGTAACACATATTCGTCGACAACTTATTTTGTTTCGGTCAGGAAATGCCTTTTTGAGCGTACTCAATATACCTCGAAACAACGTTTTTTTTAAACTTTGACCGTCTATATCTCTGGAACTAGACATAGAAATTATTTTATATTTACCTTTTCTTTTATCTCATAAGCCACTATTAAATACTCAAATTTTTCAATGTATTTCTTGCGGGGATCTTTTATTTTTAAATGAAATCCAAGATTTTTGAAGGCGTATATCAATTTTTTGTTAAACTGAAAATTTAAAGATTTTTACTCCCCTCTTTATTGACGTTTACTGTGTAGCTTGGAATTTATTTATCATGTAACTATACTCCCTTGGCGTGACAAAAATAGAAAGCAAACTCGATTAAATTGTGTGTTGTCGAGCTAAAAAAACAATTTAAAAACGCAATCGTGACAAGCCATTAAAAATAATGTTCCAGTTCAGGTTCGAGTCCTTTATTTAGAACTTTAAAAGGAGCCACTAAAAGTTGATATTATCATATCAATAGCAGCGGCGTAGAATGACTTAAAGGGCGGGGGGAGGGCGAAGTCTCAAAAGGGCGACACGGTTGTTGGCAGCTACCTGATTTTCAATTTTGGAAGTTCCAATAAGCACATTAACAAAAATAATTTTTATTTAAATGTTCACAAGCTTATGGACCTAAAAATACTTCGTAATTTTGTTTCGATTTAAGCAGAACACAAAAATTTACGTATTGAAAAAAAGTGATGTTATCGCGCCGCAATATACCAGTAAATTCTTTAAAAATGTTGATATTTTTCGCGTTTCTGTAAAATATTATTCAGTGGCAGTCGCAGCCTTTTTGTGTTTCTCAAATTATGACGTAAATGTGAAGAACTTGGAAGACTGTTGAATTAAACTAAAATTTTCATCACTAACTATGTCATCGCGCCGCAGATGAAGGAAATTTCTTAAAATTAAAACAAAAATAAACATTGAAGAACAAAAAAAAATACTATGTTTTGGCATTATATGAGGAACAGAGTGAGGAAAGCATGAAAGATAAAAACCGCATACTGTAAAAATTCCCTGATTTCCATGACCCATTCCCTGACTTTTCCAGGTCACTTTTTAAATTCCCTGTCCGCTAAATAAAACTAAAAAAAAAACGTCGAGGCTGAGATGTAAATAAAGAAAAAAAGCAAGCCAGATTAATTTTTCGAGACAGAAAAACGAATTTTGGTGACAGGTAGCTTTTACCGATGAATACATTTTTAATCCTATCGAGAACGTATTGTAAAAAAGTTATCAAAATTTAATATTCGTCCACGGAATGCTAACGATTTGATGGAGCTAATAGTTGTTTCTGCAGAAAACGTTGAAGAAAATCCAAATTTATTTGAAAAGTTAGCAGCAGACTCCATGCCAAGGCCTTTAGAAAAAATTATTCAAGCAAATGGTGCAATGACCAGATACTGAAGTTAATATTTCTGATTTTTGTTTATCGATAGGTTTTTTTATTTCTATTTATTTTTTAATATATTGTTGTTTATAAAACTGATCCTGTTCATGTATATTGACCTTTCTTAACCCAAAGCCTTCCAGTTCTTTCTTTTTTGTATTTTCCTTTTAGTCGCACTACAGTGAACTTGTTTTGTCCATTTTGACCGGCTATTTGACGAAGGGGCCAACCTTCTTCTAGTTCTGCCAAAAGTTGATTGAATTGCTTTATGTCGTAACAGCAACCTTAAAACTATAGAACCAGGAAATATGGGTAAAAATGCTTTCAGTCTCCTTAACAAAATTTCTTTATGTTGTCTCAAGGCCGACAAAAAAAACAACAGGCCGTAACCATCAGAAAAACAGCTGTTAATCTTGGGCCGGTTTTTACATGGAGTCTTATGGGAGAAGCGAGGTTTTTTCGGGATTATTTCTAAACGACTCGATGAATTTTCTTCAAATTCCCATGAAATATTCTTCGATACTATCCTAATATTTAAAAAAAGTTTTCTGGAGATCACAGGGTCTCAAATAATAAAAATTCTAGGAAAAGTATTTTGTGAGGTTAGGTTGATGTAAACAACAACACTTACTTTATTTTTCTTAAAAAAAAGGAAATTTTCTCATATCGTTAGCAATAAAATGCACATGAAAGGTTTCAAAAGGTGCGCATCCATATCTACACCAGAATAGAAATTGATTTATCGAAAAAATGCAGGAGACTAGTGTTTTTTTTGTGATCATTTCACGAATTGGAAATGGTGGATTTATATACCTCAATTAATAATTCCTGTCTTGTTGAGTCGCTAAATAATATTTTAGTCGCCATACATGACATCTGAATATATTTTGTTGTATAGCGAGAAGAGTAGGTATGGTTTAAATGTTGGTTTAGGTTCTTCCACGAGGTCTCCTACCAACCAGGTCCCATCAGAGTGACTACCTTATAGAAGATTGGAGTAATGATAAAAAGTAAGACAATGGCACAGAATACGGTACAGAGAAGCATCTAATTAATACGTCATTTTGAGTGCAGTTTTTGAGTAATATCTGGGACTTTTGCTGTTTGTGTGATTTTCATCATAAGAGATCTAAATTGAACATTATTTAGATAGATAGACAGATAGATAGATAGATAATTCTTTATTAGCAATTAAATATTTTTCATAGGTAGCTGCACTGAGAATCCTATTTATCTAAGACGTCTTGTGGGCGTTTCAACCAGTGAACATTTTTAATACAAATTTCAGATTAAATTAACATTATGATGATGAACTTAACAAAAATTACTAGAGATGGAAACAGTGATTTCAGTGACATCACAAAGTTTTCTTGCTCTTTTTTGCATTATTTGAGGTGCTATGGAGGTGTATTTATGAGAGGACGATGACCGACAATCCCTCTGCATAATGTGATCCTTAACTTGTTAGTGTTGTTTGTTTGAATGTGGTTATCAAATCGCATTTTTCGATCCTTTGTCTCAGAGGATCTCGGGATTCATCACAGTTTTCAAAAAAGTGTGACAGAAAAACGCTATACAATAACCACCCCCAAAACAAGCAGCATTGACAAGTTAAGGGTCAAATACTACGAAGGGATTGTGGCTCTCCTTCCACCCACAAAAACACCTTCACATCACCTCAAATAATACAGAAAAAAGTAGACAAACTTTGCAATGTCATGATTTACTGTTTTCATCACCACCATCTCTGAGAATTACTGTTAATTTAAACTGGAATTTTAATTAAAAATCTTAACTTGTTGAAATACATAGAATATCTGAGTTACATACTCCAACAAGACATCTTAGTTAAACAGGATTGTACTGTATTCTTTCAATAAAATTCGGTATTCTTCTGCAAATAAGTTTATTTTCTTTAATTGGATTCACACATAAGTAGGTACCTACTTTACAAATCCAAAAAATAATCACTTTTAGAGATTTCCTAGGACCTCCTTGACTTCATGGTTGTTTGACTATTTCATAAAATAATAATAATAATATATATCTATTAATTTTCAATCTCTATGAGGCTTGTGCTTGGAAGTTTTTTAATTTATTTATGATTACTACTAAGAAATAAATTATTAATTTTAAATATAAACTTTTGTAAAGAAATATACAAGGATACTAGAAGTTATTAGAAAAAATTATATTATTTTTAAATACCTAACAACTTAACAACCTAACGTTTGGATAGCCTTTGATAAATAAAAAATAATCTAGATTCATTTGGAATCCAAACTTTTATCTCTTTTTAAAATTTTTTCTGATTGTTAACAGTTTTAATTTCGTCCAGTATCAGATGATAGACATAATTAAGGCCCAGGGCTTTCCAGTCACAGTAAAAGGAATATTTTTTTACCCCTTTTAGAGGGTGAAACCTAACCCCACCCTATTTTTTTAAATGGGATGATAGTACTTGTGGCACCTTGCTGGAAAGCTCTCTTAAAAGAAAATTGGCTGCTCATGTTTTATTTCATTCTAACTAGAGAATCAATCTATCTTTTAGCTTCAAAAAACTTTTTAATATCACAAAATTCCGCAATGTTTAAACAGAATGAATTTGCAATTTTTAGTGGTCCAGTATTATTTTCATTAATTTAGACACAATGTGTATGAACTGCTTTATCGAAATTTTGCACTCTTTATTGCCCAAAATGGATTTTTCTGAATGAAAGTTGAAATACTTACTAAAAAAAAATATATTTTTTTTTTCATTTGTGTGGCAGAATTAAATCAATTATTTTTGCCGAAATATTTTTCAAATATTCTTTATTTACATTAAAAATGCCAGCAAATAACCAAAACATTAAAAATTTAAATTTTAATGATTGGGTTCAGAGATTTGAAATATGAATTACCTATGAAGTTAAAATAAAACAAAAATTGCACAATTTTCTGCTTAACAGAGCTTTCCAACAAAGTGCCACAAGTGGGGTGAGGTTTCGCCCTCTAAAAGGAGTGAAGCAATATTTTCTTTAGTATGACTGTAAAGCCCAAATTCTTCACCCTGAAGCTGTAGAAAATTTGTTTGAGTTAAAGTCCCCACCCTGTAGATTCTACAATATTATATAGGCAACCAACTTAATCTAGGAATAGTTTTCAGTGAGTGTCATAAACCAAGATGACCATTGAGCATTGCTATCTCCTAGGTAGTATTTGGAGGTATGATAATAATTTATTTTCAAAAAAGGAATGGACACTTCCGGACCCTTCAACTGGAACAGTATTATTGTGATGCCTTTTTCGTTTACCTCTCTTTCTCCACTTTTATCTTCTTCATCTCCGCCTACTTCCATTCTAAAAACATTAAAAAATTTACTACCTCAAGGGAATTAAATTAATAAATTCTCCAATATATACGAATTTTAGGTCATTCTATCGCTTTTATTGGCAATGATAGCATATGATCCTCAAAAAGTTAATAGCTGTGGATTTTTCTTAAAAAATATGTTAAAAAATGATACCAAACAGGGGTACCCCTTTTAGTTTCAGAGACATGGGCATTTAAAAGTTACTTAACCTTATGAAACAGATTTCTATTAAAAGTAAATTTTAAGATGATTGCAAATTTAATATTAAAATGGAACATTTATGTTCAAACCTTCTAAGTTAAACCAAAATTACCCCCTAAAAAGGGGCTACATAAAAAATTTTAATTTTTACATTTGTAAGTTAAAAATATGGGCTGCAAAATGCTTGAATATGCTAGTTTTATTAACTTTGTTTACCTTGATATTGTTAATAACATGTGCCGACGTATTATTTTCCATATTCATAGTTCTCTATCCCTCCCAAGATCTCTCCATTATGCATTCCCATGTTTTCTCTTTTAAGCATTCAAGTTTCCGTTTTCTACTTCTTTTCCTATAAAAAATAAATAATAAAAATTATTAGCAAAAGAACTGGGGACGTGTACAAATTATGGAACGGTGATTTTGGTTTTGTAACGGTTTGGTGAACCTCTGCCCATAATATTATGTAACGGTTGGAAGACCACCACTCCCCAAAAAGTAATTTTTTCTTATTTTCATTCCAAATCTGTCGCAAACCCCCTATGTAACTTTTTGTAACACTTTGGCTACCCCCTTCCCTCCCCTCTATGACCGTTACATAATTTGTGAACAGCTCCTAGCATATAATCGTAAAATTTTATTCATTAGCTCAGTTCAATACCTATATATGTTTAAATTATCTCTAAATATGAAGAATGTTCAGTGTTTTATACAAAAACAGTTTTTACAAGTAAATTTAATAAAAAGATAGGAAAGTCAAGTTTCCTACCTCTGATAACATGTATGAAGGGCCTCCTAGCAATAGGCAGGTAATATGTGACATTTTACTAGCTTAGTAGAAAAGGGGGCAATTATGCAGTATACAGTTTTCTGCCATTTTTGATTTTTTATGAAAAATTCTCTAGGACCCCAAATCCGCCGGTTGGTTTTTTTTTTAATTTTATGTTTTTTTAATTTTTTTTTTTCACTAAAACAACCCAATCCAACACAGCCCTACCCAACCTAACCCAAAACAATCAAGAAAACACATTACAACCCCCCCCGGCACCTTTTTTCTCTTAAAAAAAAAAACCGGCGCCGGCGGATTTGAGGTCCTAGGGACCCTAGTAGGTGCCCCCATAAAGACTTTTTCATAAAAAAATCATAAATGGCAGAAAATCGTATACTGCATATAAAATTACTGAAAAGGGAGGGACCAGTTGGATAGGAAAAGTTTGTTACATATGACTCACCCTTTTTCTGGGCACTTTCTGGTATGCAGCATTTTCGACGCATTTTCCTGATTTCTATATCAAATACGATAGACGATAAAGGTGATTTAAACATTTTCGAAGCACAAAATTCACACTGTAAGCAATTGTCCTTTTTTTGGTTTGAAGTTCACTTTTTTCACATCAAACGACCAGTCATTCTTTTTAAAACAATACCGGTTTATTTTAAAGTTTGTTTGATTCCAAAATTGGAAAAAAAATGTTAAAAATTGACTGAAAATTAAATACACAAATCAAGAATTAGTGAGGTTATGTTTGCGGCCTTGCGCGTCTGGCTGGACGCAACCAACGAAAAAAAAAACCGGCCCAAGATTGTGACGTCACAATTTTGGTTGTGTGAGGCCCGTGTGGAACACATTCTTGTCGGCCCTGGTTGTCTAAAAGCGTTAACTTACAAAAGTCGGTAACAATAACCAACCAAATTTTTAACTTCTGCTGTATGCGTTTTATGTGTCGGGAAATGTACACTTCCGGCCACATAAAATGCGTACAGCCGAAGTTAGCTGCAGGTCTGTTGAATTTAAGTTTTGCTAATTGCGTTGCTTATTGGAACTGACTTTGACGTTTTCGAATTACAGGTTAGATCTTTTGACATGGTAAACACAAACGTAGAGAGACTGGCCACACTTTACTAAAAAACTAGTATACTGATGAATAAAACATTTTTTTTAAATTATTCAACATTTTATTAAAAAAAAAAAATATTCTTAAAGCGCATTATGGACAAAAAAATACCACAATTGTGCGAATAAGAAAAAAGTATCTTGAAGAAGGAATTATTTGGTAAAAGGAAAGCAATAACTTAATCATAGTCAGCGCACATCTGCAAGATCAGTAAATCAACACCGTTCTCAACTAAAAAGCCAGTTAACTCCTACCACTTCAGTGCCCTTTAGCCTATTGTGGCTGCCATTTTTATAACCAAATTGACAAGTAAAACATGTATTTTCTGTCAGTGTGGTCTCAATATGGAACCGATCATAGGCCAAAGGATACTAAAACGAAAATGAGTTAACTGGCTTTTTAGTTGAGAACGGTGTTGAGTAAATTTGACTAATGTAAGTCTTTGCAGACAACCAAAAATGTTCAAAATCAAAAAGAAATTATTAAAACACTACGTAAATTAAAAAAGAAAAACAAGAAAACGCTTCTTCAGTAGCGTGTTATTGCCCCGTCAGCCTCGATAATGTTTGCCAGTCTTTGTGGCATGGAATCTGCTAAATTTTGAAATAAATTTGGATTTGAAACAATGACTTCGTCGTACCCTCTGACTATGAGCTCCATTAAGTGGTTGGAATTTCTGGGAACCATATTCATTCGTGTTAACTATTTTGCTATAAGGCCCCACACATTTTCTGTGGGATTGGCGTCCATGGGAAAACCTCGATGTTGTTTTGCTGAAACCACTGTTTAGGAATGCGTGCGATATGGATAGGACAGTTATCATGTTGATACGCAAAATCTTGAAGAATGGTTGCTTCTGGAAGCATAATATTTCTCATCATATCAACATAAACCTCAGCCGTAAATCTTCCATGGATTCTAAAAAGAGTCCCATGTCCTCTCGTCGATATCCAACTCCACACATTAACAGAAAATCTTCCAGCCCGGTCTTCGTTCCCAGCAATATTTTTTTCGAGATAGCGTGTTCGTGGCGAGCGATATACCAAAATTAGTTTGCTGTCATTGTCGTACTGAAAGAATTTTTAATCCGTGTTGCGAAAATTCTTCTTCTTTTAGTGAATAGTTTAGTGCCAAAATTAACCTGGCTTGCTTCTTTTCCTCACTAAGTAAGATTTTTTTGGCAGCAACGCGACATCTAAGTCTAGAACGGCTTATCCATCTGCACGTCGTTCTTATGGATCCAGGAAAATGTGCCTCAATTTTCGCCTCTGGGGCCATTGCAAATGTCTTGTGTGGTCTTCAAGAAAGTTGATCAGTTGCTGATCCTGCTGAGGCGTAACCAAACAACCCAGTAAAAATTATCTCTAACGAAAACAAAAAATATGCCGCGCGTTGAATCAAAATAGAGAAAATAGAGTTCCTATTGTCTTGAATCGATACATCTTCCCGAAATTGGTCTTGACGATTTTTGACACTCGCTTAGTTATTAATGTAATGTGAAACGAGTAAGTGTATCGGAGTGTTGATTTGATCTATAGAAGTAATCAAAAATTTTACGACTTTTGTGTTTTACTTTCGGGAATAGAGGTCTTCTGCAGAGGACTTAATGGTGACTACATATCTCAAAAATTATCTAAGGGTCGACTTAGTATGCGTGCCAAGTTTCATTGCTTAATCATTTTTTGCAAGGTTGAACCCCTTATACTCCGGGCTATAGAACTTTTAAGTATGTTGCTGTTGCTTCTGGAAGCATAATATTTCTCATCATATCAACATAAACCTCAGCCGTAAATCTTCCATGGATTCTAAAAAGAGTCCCATGTCCTCTCGCCGATATCCAACTCCACACATTAACAGAAAATCTTCAAGCCCGGTCTTCGTTCCCAGCAATATTTTTTTCGAGATAGCGTGTTCGTGGCGAGCGATATACCAAAATTAGTTTGCTGTCATTGTGGTACTGAAAGATTTTTTAATCCGTGTTGCGAAAATTCTTCTTCTTTTAGTGAATAGTTTAGTGCCAAAATTAACCTGGCTTGCTTCTTTTCATCACTAAGTAAGATTTTTTTGGCAGCAACGCGACATCTAAGTCTAGAACGGCTTATCCATCTGCGCGTCGTTCTTATGGATCCAGGAAACAACCCAGTAAAAATTATCTCTAACGAAAACAAAAAATATGCCGCGCGTTGAATCAAAATAGAGAAAATAGAGTTCCTATTGTCTTGAATCGATACATCTTCCCGAAATTGGTCTTGACGATTTTTGACACTCGCTTAGTTATTAATGTAATGTGAAACGAGTAAGTGTATCGGAATGTTCATTTGATCTATAGAAGTAATCAAAAATTTTACGACTTTTGTGTTTTACTTTCGGGAATAGGGGTCTTCTGCAGAGGACTTAATGGTGACTACATATCTCAAAAATTATCTAAGGGTCGACTTAGTATGCGTGCCAAGTTTCATTGCTTAATCATTTTTTGCAAGGTTGAACCCCTTATACTCCGGGCTATAGAACTTTTAAGTATGTTGTTGTTGCTTCTGGAAGCATAATATTTCTCATCATATCAACATAAACCTCAGCCGTAAATCTTCCATGGATTCTAAAAAGAGTCCCATGTCCTCTCGTCGATATCCAACTCCACACATTAACAGAAAATCTTCCAGCCCGGTCTTCGTTCCCAGCAATATTTTTTTCGAGATAGCGTGTTCGTGGCGAGCGATATACCAAAATTAGTTTGCTGTCATTGTCGTACTGAAAGAATTTTTAATCCGTGTTGCGAAAATTCTTCTTCTTTTAGTGAATAGTTTAGTGCCAAAATTAACCTGGATTGCTTCTTTTCCTCACTAAGTAAGATTTTCTTGGCAGCAACGCGACATCTAAGTCTAGAACGGCTTATCCATCTGCGCGTCGTTCTTATGGATCCAGGAAAATGTGCCTCAATTTTCGCCTCTGGGGCCATTGCAAATGTCTTGTATGGTCTTCAAGAAAGTTGATCAGTTGCTGATCCTGCTGAGGCGTACTGACTTGGGTCAAGCGAGGCGCCTTCGTCGAACAGTTCCTTCTTTTTGATACTTTTTTCCTATTCTTACAATTATTGTAGCCCTGTTTCGTCCATAATGTGCCGCTACTCTTCGAACCGACCAACCACCGTCTAATTTTACCAAAATTCGGGCATTTTTAAATATAACTGTATGACAACAACAAAATCTGACAGTGACATACCTAAGAGGTTACTGAGTTGCGAGGCCCAAGCCTAATAGACCATATAAAATCGGCGTACGCATTTTATGTGGCCGCAAGTGTACACTAGTACGCGTACGTTTATTTGGCGGATATTCAGCGTTTTTTTTTTCACTATGAAAATAAAGTTTTTTAGTTTTGTAGTGACCAGTTTCAAGCCTGATATAGTGTATAATATGTTAACATTAAACTAAAAATTAAGTATTCGAATTATTACTGACTTCATGTAGTCCAGGGGGGCAATTCCAGTGGGCTATCGTTATGAGATAACGATCGCTATCGCCATTATTTTCACTGTTACGGAAACATCGCTTATTATTAATTAAAAAGAAGGCTTAAATGGCACGCAACCAGCAATACTTTCCCAAAACAACTGTCAAATGCCGACAGTCAGTCAAGTTTGTTTAGATTTTTAGATTTTTGTTGCGGCGAAATTTCGGGAAAATAATAATTTTCATGAGCTTTTTGCACGCAATATGGACTAAAAATCTGATCACAATGTGATAGTGGTCAACCGTTATTGAATTTTGTTTGGAAAAGCCACGTTCTCTGTGAAGAAAAATCCACATGGGCCTTGTGTGGAAGTGCCTCCAGATTTTTTGTTTGGGTAAGTACTTATATTTACTTTATCTTATATTCTATTCTGTTCTTTTTAGTGCTTAAAGAACACTACTTACATAATGTAAACAAAAAGATATAGTAGGTCCGTTTTAAGTTCAGTTTATACATTTTGAAAAGACGTGAGCCAGTGGCCAGAAAACCGAAAAATAATTTTACAAAATATTCATACATTATAAGAAAAAAAAGTTGGAAATTCAAGAATGCAGGATTTGTTTGATCCATATCCATCCATACACTGACTTTTTATTTAAAAAAATCTGACATCAACTAATATCTACCTATATATCGAGAAAAAATCAAATATTATTTATTTGGACAGTTTATGTTTGTATTTTTTGAGGTTATAGCCAAATTACTAAATATTATGCCTTGTATAAATAATAGTACTTACAACAGACCGCATTGAGTACCTAGTTGAAGAGAGGTGGCTGATTCTGAACTGCTATGCACGATCAAGTAAAAATTTTGCATCCCTTCTCATACTGTCCCCCCTTCTTCAATTATTTTATTTGCACAGGATAGTAGATCTTTTGAACTCCCTCCCTCTGACAGACAGATAAGAGTCATGTACCTAACTTTCATATATTCAAATTGATTTTGCTAAAACAAATTTTGATGTACACATTTCCTTTTTTTAAGGTTTTCAAAGTTTTTATGTTTTAATGTTATGTAATTTACTGTTCTTTTTTTAGGTCAACTGTTGAAAATCTCCAAGAGCAGGACCCATGCTGTAGTGCTAATAAGAGAGAAAATAAATTATGAAGTTTGGGAATAAACACTTCCCATAGCTGCTCAATGTATATTGATAAATTATCCATATAAATCAGTTTTGGTAAGTTTTCAATTCCAACACCCGATTTTAAATTTGTAGGAACACCTATTGTCAAGTAATGCAAACTATCCTAAGATTTTGTCCCATACAGTCAAGTATTGTCAGGTATTATCGAGTTTTCGTACACCTATTGGAGGTGTTGGCCTCTCGGTTTTAGATTCTGAGTTTTAAAAATGTTTACTTAAATCTAGTAAACAAAAAAGTAATAAATAGTCATTTTTAAATATTTAACCTTTGCGTTTCTACATAATTTTAAGACCAAGTTTCTCACCTTTGTCAAAATCAAAATGCATAAAACTTTTAACTTTTCAAACTCTCTACTGTTGATCAAATTCCTGTCTTAAAAACTATTTTAGTTTTTATCTACTGTTTTACAAAGTTTACTAGTTCTTATCAGTAAATTATTTAACCCATCATCACACAAAATTAGTAAAGTTTAAAAAATTTAATAATAATAAATTGTAATTTTACTCAGAAATCATTTTATTGGGATAATTTCAGATAATTTCGTTTTTTTAACTGGTATCAGAGGGTTTTTACCTCGACTCCCCCTTCCTTTAGGACGCCACTGGGTAACCATATACACATATATAACAAATCTTATGCATTTTTGTTAGATAACGTTTAAAAAAATTGGATTATTTAATTCACGTTACATATTTTATGCAGATTTTATGGATGTCACTAATAAAAAGAATAAGTAAAATTTATAATACAGTACCTAAAATATGTTATAAAAATCTAAACTTTTTACATGAAAAAGTTAGCTCATTTTTTTCCTCGTATTGAAAGGTCATTCATTCATTTTGATTCAGGCCTAGATGAGAAGATTAACTTTAAATTTGGCACAAAATTGGAAAAATATTGGGAAAAAAACAAAAAAAAATAGCACATGGTATTGCTATTGTCTGAAGTATTAATTCAAGTGAACTAACTGGTTAGCTGATTAGACTATAGATTTGCATACATCACACCTATAATAAATTACTTTAAATTTAATTTCAGATCAATGATTTCTCGTAATTCTTAAGATGTATGATGAATACATTTAAGCAGGCAGCACCCCACCCCACCTACGCAACTAAACATTTTAGCAGGACAAAACACATATGGTAAGCTACCTTCACATTAAAAAGAAAACATTTTAAAATCCAAAAATTCATCAGTAGAATTAAAAAAATTGGCTACTTTCGTTTCAACCACACATAAATTTCCACTTCTTTATTGCTGTAATTTAAGTTTTTGTTTTTTACTATTTTTATTAGCCACCAAAACCTAAATATTTCAAATTTCATTAGTAAAATTCAAGGAGGAGTAAAGTTTTAAGGTAACTTTTTATGTCCACAGGATATTTAAAAAAAAAACATTAAATAACAATTAAAGATCTTGGGGTAACTAGGGGATAAGCCACACTTATTTCGTTAATTTACAAGAAAAACTCAAGTCTTTTTCCACTTGGATCCCAACTTGTTAGATTTTCTGAACTTGTTCCCTTTGTTTTCCCAAGGTTTTTAATTATTATTCACTATCTTGATAGTTTTTTTGATCGACAGTTTACATTACTTTTTCTAAATAATATATACAAGGCCAAATTCATATCGTTTTTTTAACAGGCAAGTTTTTTTACGACCTTAGCCAGAAAGTTGTTTTATCCTCTCCCTTAGTTTCTAAATCAAAGTGCATTGGACCAAATTCACACAAGCATTGACCATCACTTAAGTTTCTACTTTACCTTAAATATTAAGATGTGGGGTAAACAAAAGATAGTCAATAATAAAATTTTCAAAGTAGAATGTAATGTAAAACTTGGTCCGTACTTTTCTAAAAGAATCTAAATTCGCAGACAGCAATAAAACTGGTGGCCAAAAAATTGGTGAGATATAGTCGATGTAAGTCTAATAAGTCGGATTATACTCTTGTTCAAAGGGTGAGGTGATTAAAAGTTACTATTGGTGTAATTGATTGATTTTATAAACCAAACCTGAAAGCTTTCAATCTTAAGTAGCCATTTCACTGGCTTACATTTTGAAATACATCTTATTTTTTGTTTCAGGTTAGCAGTGCCCAAGCTGATGAAAGAAAAGATGCAATCCACCAATTATTGAAATATTAGAAAACAATTTGTAATTCTAAGTAACATTTAAACCAATAAGTAAAATAAATCAGTTTTTTATCCCAAATTTTATTATTTTTTAATAGCAATGTTAAGAGTGACAAAATCAACTCAAATCAATTTTTTCTTTGTAATATAATAAATTGGTAATATTAAATTAAAAACTAGTATAAAGTATTAATCTAGCCAAAAAAATAAATTTATCTAAATGCATTGTAAAAAACTTGCCATGTCAGTCAGTAAAACTTTAAGAGTTAATTTAAAAATGCAGCATACATTTAAGGCCCTTTATTTGAAGTAGGTACTAAGTAGGTTTCTTAAATTATATTACTCAGGTATTAAAAATTAAAATAATTTGCTTAATTAGCCAACTGCTATATAAATATCAAGCTATGCTACGTGTGTGTGGGAATAAATATCATTTAGGTAATTTAAAAATGGATGTAAAATAATGAAGAAATATCACTTAGGTAAATATTAAATCACATCAGTCCAATTTTTTAAAACATCTTCATGAATTCTTTTTTATAGCAATCAGAGCTGAAATAACTTAATACTGTACTTAACTTACCCCACCAAACCAATCTAAAGACTCTTAAAAAAAAACTCTGCCTTATTTTAAAAAGTTTGCAACTTAAAATAATATATAGTGGCCCACACTTTTTCGATGACTCCCCCAAAAAAATCTGCGAATTTTTTTGAAAAAGTTCTAAAATCGTAGTTACAATAGGTCCAATGTTCTATAACTATCACTTAAGTGACATTTAAATTTTTTTATTTAAACAAATGTGGCCTAACAGAATTAAATAATAAAATTTTATTTCTGTACTATATTTTACACAACTTTTTAATTCATTAAAAGTTATCTTATTATTTTTTAATGGGAGAACAAATAACATTTAGCATACATGTATATTGCATCAGTTTCTTCTGAAAGTTAGTTTCACTATGTCTATTGAATATCGAATCTTTGTCTAGTTTCATTTAGTGCCTTGGAAGGTTGGTCTGTGTCTTACTTGAATCTATCCATAGTTAATTTGTGGCCCGAGTTGTGGTCTTGTGTGGTACTATCCTGCTAGAATGATTCTCACATGTAGCTCCATTCACATACCCTAGCATGTTATACCTAAAAAGAAGTATACACTTTAAGATTTATCAAAATAGTACTTATCCAAAATCTGATCACAGCTTTAAGTAGTTATTTTTTCTTTGGTGAACTGCAAGAATCTAAGTCAGTAGTTTTCATTTTAAATAAACTATCTCAATGTATCACACTCTTGCCAAGCCTGACTTTAATTTAAGTGGGTGATAAACTCAACTAGTTGGGCCATGCTTATCTATATTCTATCATAAGGGCTTGCGATTCCCTTTACAGAAGAGTATAAAATATAAACCCAGCTTAAAATAGCAGTGATGTACAAGTTTGGGATAAGTAAAACAAATATTTCCCCATAACAAAAGCTAGTTTTACTTACTGTGCCGTTCTTTGTGGGCTCCAAATATGGTGTGAACTTATTTTCGTCTTCTATTCGGGTGGTTGGAGAACACAAGATCACAGGAGAAACTAGGCAGCAGGAATTATAAAAAGTATTTTGTTTCCCGTCTGCAACCATCGCAGAAGAAATCATGTTAATTTTTCTTAATCAAATCAAAACTTATATTTTTGTGCGAGTTTAGTTGTCAAAGTTGAATTGACACGGCCGCGGCCATTGTGAAACAACAAAACAAACCGCGGTGTTGCCGCGATAACGAATTCGCTACGTAACGATATCGGTATGAGCCACTGGAATAGCCCCCCAGTATCACATCGAAATCCATAGTATTGCAATATTCCCGCTCAATGCTAATTACAGCAAACGCATTCAGCGTATAATTTAAAAATATTTGGGAAGCTGTTTTAAACCTGATTTTTATCACAAATAATAGTTCATATTTAAAAAATACTACTAAAGGGATGAATATAAATCGTTTTAAAAAATCTAAAAAGGAATTTAGCGAGGGTGAATAAATAACAAAATCAATGAATAGCGAGCTTTCCCTCAAAGGTAATGGTGACCGTAGATCCGGATTTCGCACTTGTGATGCTCATCAGTACGGTGCTAGGAATTAGGAGATGAAATCGTTTTATTTGTTGATATCTGAATTAAAAGATGAAACCGGAAAACCCGGAAAGCCATATGGCTTACGATTTTTCCACATTACGAGCATTTCCAAAAAAATCAATTAAGTTTTTGGACTGTTTAGTCCCAACGCTTTCCATCAGCAATCTTTTTCGCTTTTCTAAACGAAACACATTTACTGATTTTATTTCTTTTTTGACTTTTCACAATTATTTTTTAATTTTTTTTTGCAATAAATCACAGGAGAATAAACACTTTTCTGCCACTGTTTCAAATCATTGGGAAAACAAGAAACACATCTTTTTTTTACGGCAAAAGAGAAAGACTTCCGATTATCCTTTAGTGATGTTGGTCAGTAATTGTTACATATTGCGGCGCACGTAACCGACGTTTATTAAACACACGGTAAAAAATTTGTCTGTAATGAAAACACGTTCTTTTCTTGAACAATTGTTTTCTCTGAAAAAAATTTGTTTTGAACTAAAATATTTATTTTTAGTTCAACGCAGTGTTTAATCTTGAAATGAGACTTTATTTTTCTTCTTTAATTGTTTTGTTTCGATACACCCCACTTTGCAACAAAACAAATAGTCTTCATATAAGTCATTCAGAATTCTTGCTTTATTTTATTTAAAATAAAACAAAAATTAGTTTCTATCGAAGCTACGACGCCCTGTCTTCTTCTAAGAAAAATTAAATGTTGAAAATTGAGTTTTTAACCAAAACAACCCAGTAAAAATTATCTCTAACGAAAACAAAAAATATGCCGCGCGTTGAACCAAACTAGAGAAAATAGACTTCCTATTGTCTTGAATCGATACATCTTCCCGAAATTGGTCTTGACGATTTTTGACACTCGCTTAGTTATTAATATAATGTGAAACGAGTAAGTGTATCGGAATGTTGATTTGATCTATAGTAATCAAAGTAAAGTAAAGTAATCAAAAATTTTACGACTTTTGTGTTTTAGTTTCGGGAATAGGGGTCTTCTGCAGAGGACTTAATGGTGACTACATATCTCAAAAATTATCTAAGGGTCGAGTTAGTATGCGTGCCAAGTTTCATTGCTTAATCATTTTTTGCAAGGATGAACCCCTTATACTCCGGGCTATAGAACTTTTAAGTATGTTGTTGTTATTGCGTTATTTTTCCGACAAAATAAAAATAAATGTTTTTTTTTCTTTTCAGAATTTTAGAATGTAAGTTGTTTCAGTACGCAGTACTTTTAAGTATTTTGTTCTTATTGTGTTATGTTTCCGATAGAATAAAAATAATAATTTTTTTTTATTTTCATACTTAGGATTGTATTTGTTTCAATTTTTAATCCTCGTATCAAATCACCTTGATCTTTTTCAAAATATTATACTTTATAATATCGTCATCTATTTGACAACAAAATTAATTAAAGGAGTTATCTACACCTATTTTATAAATTGACTCTGTTTTCTAAAAAAAAGAGATGAGTGACCAATATTTCTTTAACAAAAATAAGCTAAGGTATTGAGAAACTAATATACCAATGATATTAGCGTCCTCTCTTTTAGAAAATGAACTCAATTTGTAAAAAGAACCCCTCCAATTTCTTATGTAGCGTGGGCACCCGGTAAATATTTTCAAATTTTAATATCTTATAGGAAAGGGTCAGACAAATATTTTTTTTAATCATTGCCACCCCTCCCAAAGGGTACAGAGTGAGACAGAAAATAAGATAAAATTGACAATTTTGTAACTCACTATGTTACATTAAAAAAAACACAATAGAAGAAGATGACAACTTCCTTTACTTTGGGTCCTATCGAGCCTGGCATTCGTGCCAACTTGAGTAAGCACACGGTTGTGGGGCACTTAGCAATGAAACACCAAGTTATACAGTCTCAAAATATATTTTTGGAAAACAGTGTAAAACAATAAATGTAAATTTTAACAAATAAAATAGTTTTTTTTTTCTTTAAAACTAACATTTTAGGGGTCTTTCCTCTTGTTTTTATGTTTAATTTCAATGATGGAAAGTTCTTTTATCAAAGATGAAAAAGTTGAAATGGTTCTCATATTAAAAAAATGAAGTTGAAGCTTGTTTTGATAAGTTTCGATAAAATTTTATGAGTTTTTTTTTTTTAAGGTTTTTAAAGAGAAAATGTTTGGACAGGGAAATATTTCTTATCTGTTTCCACATAGCTAGCCGATGACAGGGCTAAACATCCCATGAGTCCTGTGTACCTGACACAGGACTCATGACTGGACTAGGCATCTCAGGCCAGGGCAAAGCAGCACTTAGGACGGAAAGTCGAATGTATGGTGTTGAGAGTCGGCACTAGGACCACCCATGGCTATGCACCGGAACCAAGCACCCTAGACAGATATAAAAACAACCTTCTAGAACAAGGGAGAACACCCTAACGTATCATTTATAACTAATTTCTAATAACGGACATGTATTTTACACAGGAAAAAAAAGAAGTAAAACAGTAACACAAAAAAAACTACTGTTTACTTATTGTACGGGGCATGCCTGAGGGGCAACACTCAAAGTACATACGCCAAAAAAGCATAAAAAACATATAAGTCCACACTCTATTGTATAGTGGGTACCACGGACGATAAAACTAAAAATTACTTAAAACGACAGAAAACAGTCTAATTTCTTACAAGGGCAAAAATAATCAAGGCACACAAGCAGCAAATATTTACCTCAAATCATCCTGAGGGCGACATTCCGCATGGCAGGTAACCTAATACCTCCCAGGGAGTTGACGTGAGGCTTCCTCAATCTGTAGCACAAAGAAAAATACAGAATAAAAAATAGTCAATATTGAAATAAACTGGAGGGAAAACGCTTTAAAAAAAATCGAATATAATTACCATCGATCGGCTGATAAGCCACGGTCTAGCCGGCCATTTTCCGTATCCTATACGGTCAAAAAGAAATCCTCGAAAATCACCACCTCAAACGCCAAACACAGGCAACGGGCACTTCCACGAAGACTTTCTTCTTTTTATGGGACCTCTGCGGATTCCGTCTACGACGATTTCAGGTTGCAAAGGCCGCCATGGGCACGACTTCTTTTCGGTATTCTTGGAAAAGAAAAATTAAACGTGGCACTCAAAACGGTGCCGGAAAAGAAGTGTTTCCTTCCCTCCAGAAAATCTCAGACGCTAAAAAAGAAGCTTCCTGCGGGCAAACGATTGGTCACAAACCTCAGAGGCGCGAAAACCACAGTCGAAAATCGCTTATCCTGATTACCATATTAGGTGATGCTGCTGAAAACGCATTAAAATTGGGCGATCTTTCTGATATGGGCAAAAATCGACAGGGGCTGGGGTCCAAATTCTACTTTTCGAATGCGACAGGTTCAAGTCGGAAGTCTCTATTCATCAACCTAAGACAGACAAAGACAACGAAGCGGTGTTGTCAGATTTCCTTCTGTATCAGCGGGATAGGGAGAGATCACGTGACGAACAGGAGTTAACAACAAGGCATTGGTTGCAGTAGTGAGCAAGAAATGGACTTTATCTTTTTGGGAGTACCAATAAACAATAAGTGTAGACACTTGGTTTTCTCGAAAACGACTCAGCAGTAACGTAATGTGCAACTTTAAATCACAGTTATGTGACGTGAAGTTAGTCACTGTATACTCCCAGGATTTCGCCTATGACAATCTGGCAACGTCGTCCCAAACGTCACGGTCAGCTGGCGGTCGAATTTAATTTTGAAAAACCATAAAATGCCTAAAGAAAAACACGGATTTTCGCCAAGAAAAAGACCACTTTCCGGCACTCCAAGCCTTCCCAAATAATCCAGGTGAGTCACAGTTTCCTTCCGTGTAAGTAACATACGGATCCTTGACAAATATCTCTCTCCCCTTTACTGTTTGTTTACCTCTTTAGAACGACTATAAACCTCCTTTATTTCGAATTTCTTATACTTTTAGGCCAGTCTCGAGTCGTATGAGGACAGATGATCGCCTCGTTTGAATAAATAAACTGAATATCTATCAAAATTTAACCTGTTAAAGTCTGCACAGCCTATCGTATAAACCACAGGAAATATGGACCCTACAGACCAACAATGCACACAGAGACAAGCAAGACGGTCCACACTTGACATGGCTAGGCTGTACGAGGTTGGGCAATGCCCTTTAAGGAATTCACGCATACTTGAAACCAAAATAAAACCAACAGGTGAGTGTTGTGTTAACTGACGGCAAAGGTAGAGTAGTTTTGTAATATCAATACCATATGATTGGTGACAACCTTGGTCCTGTTATTTTTAGGGCTTATTGGACCCCCTAAAGCCTGACATGTGCAAATTGGGGACCGATCAGTAACAGAAACTGCCAACCACTGACACATCACTAGTGACAAGAATCTACCACTCAACAAATGAACCGACACTAGTTTCTAGTAAGTATAAGACCGCTAAGTCTCTCTTTGTTTGACACGGTTTATAAAACTAACCTTTATTATCTACTTTATTTTCGGGTGTTAAGTAGTTGACGGAAGGAGAATTTGATATAATCAATAAAAAAAACAAAGGCTTACTAATCTAGTAAGTTGGCGGTTTAAACTATGCGCTAGAAAGACCGTCAGAGCAACCTTTCTTGGGCTGGTTAAATCATACAAGAAAAATACGAAGTTTCATTGAACTGTAGACTGTATATCATTAGTTAATATAAAAGAAAGATGGATGTTGTAATGTTATTTTTGGAAAACACATGATTTTCCACAGTAATTAAATCTATTGGTTTATTAGAAAGGGTTCAATGGTGTTTTATTTGAAATATTGAGGTTTGCTTTGTTTTGAAAAAAAAGTTAAACAGAGTAAAATGCCTCCACATAAAATGATCATAATTCTAGTGTAATTCAACCTAAGTCCAACAGTAAATATTGTTTTTCCAGCGCATTCGCCATAAAATAGTAGGATATAGAATAAACAAAATGCTCAGACATATAGTAAAGATGATTGACTTAAAGATTTTTCCAGGGAATTAGAAGGGTGTTTTGAAGAATTATTTTTTTTCTAAGGGATATTGTTAGGGAAATATTGAACCGTTACAACTAACATAATAAGGTACAAAATAGTCAATTTGACCTTATTTTCTGGCTCACCCTGTAGCTATTGGGAGGGGGTGGCAATAATAAAAACATTTTTCTCACCCTTTCCTATAACATATTAAAATTTGAAAAAATTTAACGGGTGTTCACGCTACATAAGAAATTGGCAGGGTTCTTTTAAAGGACATGGGCCAAATAACACAGGTATTGGGCTTCCGTGGAATGCCTTGGACCATACATTATGTTGTAGACAAAACACTGTTTAAATTGGACAAAAATGCCGCTGGGCCCTAGGAGCTTCACAATTTCGATCCAAAGTTTGGATTTTGAAAATGTTTTGATGTCAAAAAATGGCAGAATTTGACTTAATTTATTTTTGGATAGCTGAGGGCACTCAAATTCTCTTACCTCACTCTAGGTAATTCTGCCATAGAGTCACTGATATTTAAGGTAGGAATTTGACCAAGGAGTGTGGCGATTTTACACAATAATTTGAATAAGTGTACCGGGTTTGACTCCGACGGTAGAGAAATAATTGAATTTAAAATAACCAGAAAATCTTTATAGGTAAGTGGCCTTAATCAAACTTCAAAAATACGTCAAAGTCTGTCTTTTAGACTTTGCTTTGTGGCCACAAAGGATACTAAAACAAAAATGAGTTAACTGGCCTTTTATTTGAGAACGGTGTTGTGCCACGTAGAAAGTTTTGGCGTGCCCTTGCTGTTAGTTAGTTTTATATAATTTAGTTTGTGGTTTTTATATTGTTTACTTGTTCATTTCCGTTTGTAGCCATTTTATTTTTTTTTTTGAAAATGGTTCATCTAATAGAACCGAACCTGCTACGAATATAAATATTTTCTAGGCATTTTCAGGCTGTTCAACATAGCTCCTTCATAATTTTTAATGCAGAAGTAAATATAAGAGATCCAATCATATCCACCTATTGTACACGCAAAGTGAGAGCAAGGACATTAGGAGTATGTAACCATGTTGCATCAATCCTGTGGCACCTAGGATATGCAAGGCACGAAGAGAATGAAGTACGGTATCCTTCATAGCGTCTAGACAACAATGGCAACAATATTTAAAGATTTTTCAAAGCAACCGCGGCTTTTATTCCACTTTATAATGTTTAACCTCACAGCCTTCATGCTTGCATTATTATGAAATCACCAAATCAAAAGATACCGGGGCTCCCTAGTGTCGAGTGTCCGAGAAGGGAAGACTCGTCAGATATTAATGTTTCGTTTCCCTGTATCTCAGTGATAACATAGATACCTAGTTATTTCTTTACAATTCCGCAACCTGACCTTTTAAGACTCATTTCGAAACCATTTGAAAATAATACTTACATTAGTATATAAAAAACACAAAAACAACATTTGCAGAGGTTACAAATGATCGCCAATCAAAGATTTCAAATGTACGTCGAAACTAGTCTGGGCAAAGTAAAAAAATCGTGGCGCAAAATTGAAAAGTACGTAAAACATCATAATCATCCGTGTGTTAGGTAGCAACAGTATGATTAGTACCCTTAACATTAAGTCTGACAGATTAAAGTAAAAATATTCTGACAGAATTAGCCATTTTTTGACATCAAAACATTTTCAAAATCCAAACTTTGGATCGAAATTGTGAAGCTCCTACGGCCCACCGGCACTTTTGTCCAATTTAAACACTGTTCAGAAAGAAGTTGTCTACAACATATGTAAGTATCAACGCATTCCACGGAAGCTCAATACCTACGTTATTTGGCCCATGTCCTTTAAGAACAAAAATATTTTAGAAGAAAATAATACAAATCTTCGGTTGTTTTTATTTCAAAGAAAGATTTGTCTTAAAACAAAATATTGCATTTCTAGGTTTGTCTTAATTTGAAAAAAAAAACTTATTTTACTTGAAAAAAGGATATTGTCTTGAAAGAAAACTATAAATATTTTCATTATTCCATTTTAAGTCAAGAAAATTATTTGTCTTGGATGAAGAATCAAAGGTGGTGTTTTAAATAAGCAAATATTTTAATTCTAGAGGTAATGTGTCTTAGATTAAAACAGTTTCATTTTGTAAAAAAACAGTTTCTGTTTCTCATTAAAACAGAGAGGCAAGACATATTTGCTTTGACCTAAATTTTTTAGCGTGCACTGCTTAAAAATGGTCTTTATTTGTGGACATTTTTAAAATATAAACTGCTTAAAATAAAAATGTTTTCTTGCTTTTTTATATTATTGTAATGTTTATTGTTTTAGTACATAGCTGAAAGTATCCAAAAGGCGCGCGGGTGCCAAGACCCAGAGGTCGGGGGGGGGGGGGGGCTGGCCCCCCCACGCTACGCCGCTGCTTTTTACGTAGTTTCCAAATATACAGTAACTGAAAAATGTGCTAGAATTCCGTTATTCTAGGGTAATTAACAGAGAGGGCTTTGCTTTGCGTTCGCAAAATTTAAAAGAGAGACTACTTGACACTTTGTTGACACGAACTTAAGTGATTTGTGAAATTGTTTCGTGCTAATAGGGGGAAATATTCACGCGATGGGGGTGTGCCACGTTCATTACACCACGCAACAGAAATTTTATAAAAATTGTTGCCCCATAAAACTGCATCAGGCTACTAAGAGGTGGGTAAGTGTTGGATAAAGACTGCAAAAAACAAATAAGTTTCTTAAAAAGCCCTCCTACTAATTTGGGACTTATAAACCTTGACCTCAACAACAAGAAACCAGCTGGTAGGTAAACAAATACCTCTAATTTTTTTCATCAGATCCGTTGGTTTATTTTGGCTAGATATTATTTTAAAAAACCTAATTAGAAGACATTTTTTTATTGATTTTTTCTTCTTGGAGAATATGAATAATTCTAGTCCTTCATGCATGAGACTTATCCATATAACTATAAAATACTATAACGGCCCAAGTGTCACTAAATGTGTAACAATAATAATTTTGAAAAATAAATAAAATAATTGAAAAATCATGGTTGGCTTTGGGCAAGGGCAAAGGTGAAAAATTTACTGCGCATGCCCGACGCAGTTTTTAGGTCTGCATTTTTTCCAAGCTAACTTGATTGGGAAAAATGAGGTTATGATAGCATGAAAAATAACTTGCCCATGTTAACTGATAAAGTACTATAACTTATCAGTAACTTATTTAACTCCATAACTAATTAATCTATCCGCTAGACGTCCATACTTCTTCCTTATTTACTTCCACTTAATTACAAATAACAATGTGTAAAAATTTGCATTTTTAGTGTTATATTTATAAAAAATTTCTTTGTGGCTCATTTAAAGTATATTTTTAGCCACAAATTTAAAGTAGGTAATTCAAAATCTGGTAATAGAAAGAACATTCTTACAGCAAAAACTGCAGAAATAACTGTCTGTATAATTTGCTTATACAGGGTTCCTAAGCAAATCCTTAGGGGGGCAAGCAGCCGTGCATATGACGCAGACAAACGGAAAAGCACATTAGGCAGAAAAGGATGGGCATGAGGCGATGTTGTCACTACATCTTACACGTAGTAAATCCATTCCAGGTTGTTGTTTTTTAATGTTTTCCATTTTCATACCTTTAGGACTGGAATAAAAATTGTTTTTGCTCGATTTAATACCAAACTGATCTGATCGTAAAAAAAATATTTTTCGGCTTTTCATTTTGTAACCATTGTCCTTACGCACTGTTTACAGGCTGGGGACTGAGATACATGCAAATGCCTAACCTAAAGCGTTTATACACGGCCGGAGAAATCGACTGAGAAAAAACCGTAGAAACTTTATCAAGCAAATAGGACGGGTTGACGCTTTCGAACGTGCAACCCGGGTTTTGCACTTTCATTCGAAATCAAAAAGGAGGAACAGTCAGATGTGGGGCCGTGCACAAATTACGTAACGGTGATTTTACGAATTTTTGACCCCCTCCCTATGTAATATTTTATAACGGTTTGGCACGCCACTCCCCTAATATTACGTAACGATTTCAAGACCACTACCCCCCCCCCAAAAAAAAAAAACTTCACTTATTTTCATTCCAAATTTTCTTCGTTTCACACAAATGCAAACGCTGTCGAAAACCCCCCTCCCCCCTACGTAACGTTTTGTAACCCCCCTCCTCCCTATGACCATTACGTAATTTGTGCACGGCCCCTGTAGTCCCAGTGGAGGAGGGCGAGAAAATTGATATTTTTTTCTTAAAAATTATACTCTAGACCTATTTCTTTGCGTTCCCGAAATTACGTAATTTTTGAAAAAAAAATTGTAAGCGGCACCATTTTTATTTCGTGCTTTGTTTTTCTAACATTTTTGCATTCGACTAATTTAATTGAAAAATTTTTGCCTGCGGCGCCCTTTATCTTCTCACTCGAAACCAAGATCCCCCGTTTTAGGAAAACTGATCCCGTCTCTGTTTCTAAATTTTTTCGAATAAAAGTAGAGTATGACCATGGAGGAAATAATTTTTTTCTACGGTATGACGAAAATTTCGAGAAACTTGAAGAAAAAAATAAAAAAAGTGGCAGAGCTCAAGTTTTTTGTAAAGAAACAGAGCAAAATAAATCTTTTCACCCCTTTTTGGGTGTTACAAATATTGGCAGCCCCTTATTTTTCGCTTTTACCCTCCCGCTAGTTTTGAAGAATTGGTTCACTGCATGTTTCGAGATCATGTCATAAAACACCTCGAAAATATCAAATGTAGTGTAGGGCCAGCTTTATTTAAAATCAATAATATCGCAAGCAAAAAGCTCTGCAGGAAAAACAGCGCCGTTTATTGATTTCTTTGGCTGCTAGTGCTAGCTGCATGGTTTGGCCGTTTCCGGATAGATGTCACTAGTAGAACAGAATGGAAAGAAATTTAATTAAAAGATATTTCTGCCGCCTCCTTTAAGCAAGAAAAAGCTGTGATTTGGACCTGAAAACATCTAATTTTTTCCTCGATCATCTCATGGTGTGGCCGCCATCTAGCAGAATTTGCAGACATCTTGTCAACGGTTATTATTGCAACTATGATTTATGCTCACAATGAAAGAGTGGCGACAATTTTTTCTCATGAAAGCAGTCCGGAGATAATAACAAACTGGCACCATTGCTCAATATACCTGTTTCTTTTGTGCGCGCAGAACTTTCTATGCCATTTCTGTTTGATTTATTGAAATCCTATCCCTAAGGAAAATCTTAGGAACCCTGTATAAGGGTTCGGTAAGACGCTACTAGGCCGGTTAACAAAAAAAAAGCAAAATGGACACCACCATATAGAGCAAATTACTTCTATTGATAAACCCTGTATAAAAGATCTGCGCAACTCTTATGTGGTATTTATAGAATAGTTTTAACACCTATCCATACAAGATGGTTCTTCTAGAAACAGTTATACAGTATTTTACTTCTATTGATAGAACCTGAACTCCAAGTAAGAGAAGAAATGTTTTTTTAATGTGGTTTGCATATACAATGAGCTTCAGGCTACTGCGAACATATGGGGAATCAAGTCCAATTTACTCTACGTGCTGTACGACCGAGGTGGATTCGAAGCACGCTGCAGTGTTATCTTTTGGAAATTTATTTTGTTTTTATTGTTTTGTTTTATTTCTGCCTTGCTCGAGAAACAGATTGGGAAGTTCTTAAGTGAAATAATACATTTTTAAAACTAAAAATGGATGTCTACGAAGTTGCCGAATAAGTACAGATAGTCAAATGGTACTATCAGTTTGTGCAGAATTTTGAAAAGTTTGGTTGTGTAGCGCCAAGAAACCATAAAAAACCCACTGTTTTGAATGACGAGCAGGAAGTAGGAGGTGTGATGATTTGCGCTGCAGTGGAGGAAAATTGAAAGTTAACTAGCCACCAAACTGCCGAAGCAGGTGATACGTCTTCATCCACTGTCATACGTGTTCTCAAAAAGAATGGTTATCATTCTTACAAAGCGTCAAAACCGCACCACTATCGTCGTATGGAATTTTGCGAAACAATGATGGAAAGGGCTAATTGTGCTGAAAACTTTCTAAGATCTATTCTTTTCACAGATGAAAGCACTTTTCCATTATTGAATCGTCATAACCCAACACACGTTTGATATTGGTCGAGGGAAAATTTGCATTTGTATTTTTTTTTTAAATGTTTGGGGAGGTATTGAAGGGGAACACGTAATTGGGCCATTTTTTATTTACGGCAATTTGAATGGTCCTAGATACTTGGATCTACTGCAGCAGCATATTATGGTTTCAACAAGATGGTTGTCCCACTCACAATGTTGGCCTTGTTAGGGAATATCTTGATAATGAATTTTCCTAATCGGGTCATAAGTACCGGGGAACTATTTTATGGCCAGCTCGATCACCCGATCTTGCTCCTAATGGTTTCTATCTGTGGAGTTATATCAAAAATGAAGTTTACGGGCATGAAAGGGCTAATTGAAGAAACTTTTCAAACTATCACCCCTAACATGCTTGGAAACGTTAGAAGGGGTTTTTATAATGGGCTCGGATATTGTCTAGCCGAGCAAGGAGGACTTTTCGAACCGATCGCCCCCCTTTGCTCCAGAAAAAAGTAGACAACCACAACAAAGATGCTGGTGGTAATAACTCTGAAGAAGGAAAAACGAGAAATTACAGAAAGTTCCTTTAAAAACATTCTAGAATTCCTCCACAATATTTTGGGACAGTTTGACCTTCAATCCGTCAGACCAAGAACATACAAACGCATGACGAACTTACCGCGAAAACCATTGAAAATACAGAACAGTATTATAGAGTTTCTATTTATGTTTCAGACAAAATGAATTTGGACATAAAAAAGTATTTTTGACCTGAACATATTCATACCAAATTTAACATAAAGCCAAAATCAAGGCAAAATTATCTAAAGTTTTATTAATCCAAACACATAAATTCTTGAACTTTTATTGGGAGAAGTCAGTATTTGGAAATAATATTGGTCAGAAGTAGGCAAAAGTTTAAATCAAAACATACCTGATAACGTTTTCGAGGCAATGAACAAGTGTGGCAATATTTTTCCGTAGATTAGAACATTTTTGGATGTTTGCCAGTAAGTAATGCCTCGTGAGAAAGAAGCTTCTCATGCCTCGGAAGATTGAAAACATAAGTGCTTAAAAACACTATGACGGAAATTCGTCTGACGGGCTTAGCGTTGCTGCATATCAACAGACATATTGAAATTGACATTGAGCGAGTCATTGACCGGTTTGCCCAAAAAACTGGAAATTATTCTTTCCTACTAGCGTGCGGAAAACACCACTTTTCTGCACGCATTTTAGTTCTGAAAGTGACACTTTTCCGCACTACTGTGGAAAAGTGAAAATGTCTAAAATTAGTACCTTACATCAATATTTCCACAACAAAAAAACTACTGCAATCCGCTATTAATCTGCAGAATGCGACAAATTGTACATTTACCATTAATATTAATAATAAGTAGCGAGTAGCAAGTATAGTGTTGTAGTAATGTATTTTTTATTAAAAAATAAAAAAACTTAAAATTTTGCTTTTACGTTTTCCTCACGCTAGTAGAAAAAATAGCGTTCCTAACACGTACTGAAAGTGTCTTTACCGCTCTTGATTGCATGGACGAACTCCGCTACGCGTCGTTCGGTCAACTGCAATCGCTTGCGGAAAAGTAGCACTTTCAGCACTAGTTAGGAAATATACTATTTTTTTTAGAGTGGCATCTTATGTTTGAGATATGCGACATAAAAGGTAATGTTTCAACAAAAAGCTTTTTAGCCCTCAAAAAAAGTGTTTTTTATAACTGAAAAAATTATACGTAGTTACTCAAGCGCGGATTTCAGGAGGATAGTCGGGTAGTTAACCCCCCCCTTTACCCTGGCTGTAAATTTTTTATGAAAACATTTAGAAAATCAAAAGTAGGGCAGAAATTGCGGCGCTATAACACCTTTGATATGTACGGTATTAGTTTAATTTTGTGTTAAAAATGGCATTTGTAGTGTCATTTTCTTAAAAATTTTCGCCTGCTGCGCTTTGAAACCATTGATATATTTACAATTTTAGTATAATTTCAAATAAAAAAACGCATTTTTTAGAGCAATTTTCTTAAAAATTTTCGCCTGCGGCGCTATACTATCGTTGATATTTACGATTCTAGTTTATTTCAACTCAAAAATTACAGTTTTAATGTAATTTTTTTAAAATAAAAAATGTATGAAATAAACAACTTCAAATCTGAGTATCCCCACATAGAATTGAGACCAAATCCTCCCGTGTAGTTACTAAGTTTTGTTTGCATATATTGATATGCTATGCTTTTATTCTATTTTTTGTTCGTATTGAAACCGCCCCCCCCCCTTTTTCAAATGGCTGGGACCGCCACTGCCTTCATGTTATTGAGGTTTCTGTTGCTTTTGGGATAGATTGTTAAATTCATAGAAAGACAGAACATTTCTAAGATGGACGTCTTGTTGTAAATATTTATAACATATATATAGCAAGTATATACAATAACCATACAATAATTTTGAGTTGTAGGGATTCCTGTCAGCCTTGTTTTTTCCATTATCCGTATCTTTAAGGTGGATTTATAAGCTTAAACTTTCTTTTTACTGTTTGTTGTTTAAAGTTATGTGAGACTGAGAAATGACGTTTGATTTCAAATGGGCAGTTGGCTAATTATGAGGATAACACAAAAGCAAGGAAAAATTAGAGAAGTAGCTAAATATTTTCATCCACCATTAACCACTTACGTGCATTTTTGTTTTATTAGAGATATCTGTTATGATGCAAGCAAAATTACTAATTATAGAGCCTTTTTGATTTAAAATTGTTTTATTATTGCGCCTGAAACACTCTTATGCAATACTTTAAGAGCCTAAAGTACTTTGCAGCCATTCTGCTCTGTAGTAAAACCGTATAAATATTCTTACAGAAAGAAGCAGAGATTTTATAGAACATTCCTTTAATTGTTGCTGGAAGAACATTCTTACACAGAACAAAATTACTAGTAAAATCTTATAGAACCCTTTTGATTTAAAATTGTTGTATTATTGGGCCTGAAACACTCTTATGCAATACTTTAAGAGCCTAAAGTACTTTGCGGAATTCTGCTCTGTAGTAATACCGTATAAATGTTCTTACAGAAAGAAGCAGAGCTTTTATAGGATCTTCCTTTAATTGTTGCGGTAAGAACATTCTTACAGGGAACAAAATTACTAGTAAAATTTTATAGAACCCTTTTGATTTAAAATTGTTGTATTATTGGGCCTGAAACACTCTTATACAATACTTTAAGAGCCTAAAGTACTTTGCGGCAATTCTGCTCTATAGTAACACCGTATAAATGTTCTTACAGAAAGAAGCAGAGCTTTTGTAGGATATTCCTGTAAACTGTTTGTGTAAGAACATTCTTACAACAATTTAATTGTCGCTAAATTGCTTTTAACACCTAGATGAGTTTTTCGAAACCGCAACACAGCAAACTGGTAATCTGGTGACATTTATAAGGCACTTACATGCCAGAACTGCCATGTAGTACATAAAAATTGTTAGTTGGGTATTCCAACTTCTCCGGACCAATTTTAATATGACGGCTGACAATTAAAGACAGTCAGCTAAATAGAACTCATCTGTCACTGGCAACGACAGTTCCATTTAGCTTCTGCATTATTTTACTCCTTTACATTTCGACCAATCACAGGAACGTATTTTGACGTAAAATAATGATGTTCTTACCCGTCACAAGTGCCTTATATTAATATTTATCCTAACGTTGTAAGAAAAACTGCATCATTTTTAACATTTTGAAAATTTAAAATTTTAAAGAAATTCTGCAGGACTAGGTGTACGGCGGAGATAAATTGCTATTACGCGTACCAATAAACAGAAAAAGTGTGGAAAATTCTCACCATGTAAAAGAAATGACATGATTTGCGTGACTTTTCTGAACAATGGCAGTGGCATATTCCATGGCTATCTAGGTTTTGTATGTTAAAAGTTTTAAAGGTTTGAATACCCACAAAAATTAACTTATTAACATAAGTTTTTAAATAAAAAAAAAGGGTTTTTCACAAAAACTGTCGACCAAAATTAAAATTAACATATCTTTTATTTACTGGAAAAGTAGTAAGAAACTAAATTTAAAGAATTATTAGCAGATTCCTCAAAAAGCAGTTAGGATAAACTTGTGTCTAAAGATCGTCAAATTTTTTGTAAACGCGAGATTTCTGATGATTTTTCAAATCGTAAAATAATCTTACCAAATACCATTCATGCATCTAATTTTTTCTGTGGAAAAAAATTCAGATGCACCTATGATATTACTCCCGAATATTTACTTTTAGATTACTACTACCCTACTATTATAACAAGTTGGTTTGTTAAATTGCGTTTTTTTTCCGCGTGCGGTGGAAATTTTGACGTCATTCCACCAAACCAACACCAAACGTTGCAAATACCCAAATAACATTTTTCCGACTAGTTCTGTACGGCATCAAACGTCAGAAGGAGTATAAAATATCAGTCAGTTGACGACTTTAGTGGTTTAAGTCAAGGATTATACTTTATATTTCGTTGTTACGACGTCTTAGCTTGTATAGATGGACGTAAGTCGTGGAGATAACGTTTGGAGCCGCTAAGTGTAGTCTAGTGCAAATTTCCGACAACGCTTCGACGAGTAAGACGTTAGCGCTGCCAACGTTGCAATCAGTAAAAACTACGACGCCGTTCCAAGTCCGGGATGCGACAAATGTACCCAATGTATATGGTGATGATATTTGACCTACACCTGACGGTTTTTCAACGTTGGAGTTTGGAATCCAACCTTAGACTTCCGCGTGCGGTACATTTTTGTCTTATAACTAATAATATCGAAGAAAAACCAATTCAAATATTCAATTCAATTGTGTGTTGTGTATCACTTATGTTGATCACTTAGCGTCTTACATAAACGTGGTTGCAAAACGGAAGAAAAAATGAAAGGCAGTTGGAAAAGGCGCAAATATTGTCACAAAATTTTGCAGGTTAGAATTTTTGGCATACCGTTAAAACTCACTGCTGCCACCGTTTTGGGTTTTGTTCCGATGTCGGACAGACGTAGTGGTGGAAACTTTTTTGGAAGCAAAGTTCCCTAAACAGATTAAGTTACCCAAACACCACCAGAAGTCAGACCCAGCAGATCGAGTCAAACTTACACGGCTGGCGACTTCTAGGATCTTGCAGTGGCGTCACTGCAAATAAAACCAACGTTTCGCCAGAACGGGCGACCGATTAACTAAACAAAAATTCATTAGGAGTCAGGACCAGTCAGATTTGAAACATAAAACTGGAGTTTCAGTAGAAATCGGGCAAGTTTACTGGAATTCTCTGACGTAGCCATCTTTTCCTTGCGGTAGTTGTGGATAAATAGTAACGCCGATCAAAAATTTTGTATTTTTGTGTGAAATATCATGAAATCCCATGAACTTTGCAATAAAATATTGTTGAAATATCTAAATACATCATTTAGGCATATTTTACAAAGAATGGTGAAGTTTTTTTTTCAATAAAATATTAATTTTTAATGAAATAGTGAGAATATTCATGGCGATCGTGTATTTTGGGCCCTGCATTGGTAATGTGTGTCAGTAAAGTGAAGTGCGTTGGTAATTTTTGGTGTTCAGCTTGGTTTCCAAGCTCGCACAAGTTACAAGTCTCAATGTTCTTATGGGATACGTAATAATTTTGACATGAAACACTGACGGCATCTTATTTATGCCTGCCAACGTTGCGAGTATAAAAATCTAGGAATATTTTTTTGACCTTTGGTTGTATTTTCGAATCAAAGCGTAGGGTTTTCCTAAATTTGGACAAAAATATTAACTAAGTTTATTGTCCAGGCATTGAGCTATTTGCACTAAGCACGACTTAGTTTGTAGTACAAATTTGTGTATCCTCTCTATGGAACCCAGATATTCCGACGTCAGTACAACCCGGATTTGTATTCCCCATTTTGGTATAAATTTGAGTCGGTGCACGGTCGATCTAACGTAGCTTCCTGACGTCAGATTGTCTACGCCAACGTCGAAACGACTTCCAAATGCTAATTGGGTATGATGAAAAGGTTTAAAAATACGTTTATATTTTTGCAGTTTTAGCAAGTTGGAAATAAATTCGATTTTTTTTGTAATTATGGTTTTTTGCTTTTGTGGTTGCGCCTTTGAAACCGCAAAAGGCGGTAAGGTCGATCGAACTTCTTACTCGAACGGATCCAAAAGGTTTATGCGTTCCAATGTAAACGTAGTTGTGATCGAAACGAGTGGATATGCAACTTGTAGTGCTTGTTTGTGTACTGTAGGTTTCAGAAATAAAGATATAGCTTTCTTTCATTGACTTCTTGTTTATTATGTATAGCTATGTTTGCCACATGGAATTAGTCAGGACGAGTTGTTCTTAGTTGGGTTTTTTTCTAAATATAAGTTTACTTTATATATTAAAAAACACACAAAGTCTATTTGTGAGCTGCAATTTTACTGTTGGCTTTTCCCTTGACTTTCCCTTCCCTCGACTAGTCTTGAACCATTTACAAAAATTAAAAAGAAAAAATTTTAACCAAAAATATTTCCAGTCATCGCAACGCCAACGACTTTGAGAGTTGGTGAAAATCAAAACTAGAGTATGTCCGCAAATTTAAAGTTTTGGTTGAAAAATTCTTCTTGCCTTTATTAATAGCTTGACAAAAAAGAGATAGAATGAAAACGGTACCCATAATAATAAAGGCTGATCTACATAAAATTTTAATAATAATTTGGGAGTGACGCTGGACAAGGGAGCGAGCATATTGCCAGAATGACCGTTAAAGTCCAGGAGACATTGTGGCAGTTGCGCCAAGTGGTCTGTCGAACCTGGGGCATTAGCCCGAGGATCCTACACTGGATATACAGGGTGTTTCAAATTCGATGCTCACCGTGAGGATCTCCTAAACGGTAAAGTTGCGTAATTTGATGCTTTACCCAAAACTAAAAGTAAAGTTTAAAGTTTTCCGGAGATAGGCGAAAAAAACCGAAATTTTCAATTTTAGTTTTTATTTTTTTCCGCCTTTATTATTAGAGTTGTCAAAAAATGCTTAAAACTTTCTACAGGCACCTTTTTAAGATCTACCAGATGAGCTACTCATTTGTAATATTTGATATTTCAGTTTGACAGGAGCGCTGTCAAGTTCATTTTTTCTTATGGACACATCCTTTTTTTCTGGTCGTTTTGTTTTGGAAGCAAGAAAAATATCATGTTGAAACATTATTTTAACAGGGAGCTTTTTGTTTCGGGCTTAATAACCATCATCAGTTAAAAAAATCCCGTTATACAAGACAACTTAAAAAGCGCTTGTAGTAGTTTCAAAAATGGCGCCAGCAGGCACGTATAGCCATCCATAAAACATATTAAAAAAATTAAAAAAATGTCAATTTTTTTTTTAATTTGTCCAAAGTTTTTCAAAGAATTTTTTTTCTATATTTTCCATTTTTTTTTTGGTTTAAATGTCGTCTAAAAATTTCCCGTATAAAAAAATTTAAAAAAATTACAATTTTTTTTTTCAAAATTTTTTAATTTTTTTTATTTTTTTTTTGTTTAAAATGTAATTATCTACCTAAATGTGAAAACCGCGTGTTGCTAGCTGCTACGGTTCGTAAGTTATAATTTTTTTATCAAAAACTAATCAGCTCTGCGTCTGGTGACAAAGAATTTTTGTGCCACATTTGATAAAAATCGGTTTAGCGGTTTTCGAATAATCCTGTCCCAGACAGACAGACAGACACCATCCCAAAATTTTGTAGATAACTATAATTTTGTAGATACTACTACAAGCGCTTTTAAGGTTGTCTTGTATAACGGGATTTTTTTAAACTGATGATGGTCACTAAGTCCGAAACAACAAGCTCCCTGTTAAATTAATGTTTCAAAATGCAAATATCATTGCGTCCTTGCGTCCTTGCGTCCGAAACAAAACAACCAGAAAAAAAAGGATGTGTCTATAAGAAAAAATGAACTTGACAGCGCTCCTGTCAAACTAACGTATCAAATCTTAAAAATGAATAGCTCATCTGATAGATCTTAAAAAAGTGTCTGTAGAAACTTTTAAGCATTTTTTGACAACTCTAATAATAAAGGCGAAAAAAAAAATAAAAACCCTATCTCCGGAACTACTCGGATTTTGTAAACTTTATTTTTGGTTTTGGGTAAAGCATGAAATTTCTCCTACCGTTTAAGAGATTCTCGTGGTGAGCATCGAATTTGAAACACCCTGTACATCGCCATCATAAGACCAAAGATCCAATACGGATCAGTGGTTTGGTGGCACGCTGTAGAGAAGCTGACCATATCCAAAAAGCTCACGGGGCTACAAGGGCTCTTCTGCAGAGGGATAACCTGCGCAATGAGGACGACCCCCATCCATGCCCTGAAAACAATCTTGAGTCTCCCCTCGCTTCCAACTTGGATCAAGAAGGAGGCGATGGCGACGCACCTGCGATTAAGGGATCAGGGACTATGGAAGCGCATAGAGGGAAGAGAGGACCATCTGGCGATCGAGGAACTGGCGACGAAAGAGTTTCCCCTCCTAAGACTGCCAGTGAAAGCACCGCTTAAACCATGGAGGGTCGGTAAAAAGTAGAAGGTCACAATAACAGAACGAAATGAATGGCAAAGGGAAGAATTCCGAACGAAATTAAGCAGAGACACGACGGTCTGCTACACGGATGGCTCTAAACTATCAGCCAGGCAGACAACAGGCGCAAAAGTGTACGCGGAAAGCCTATAAATTCAGAAAAGTTATACACTTGGAGAACACGCTACGGTGTTTCAAACGGAGGTATATGCCATTATCATGGCAGCAACCCTACCGTGGGTCAGGAATGGCAGGAGGAACATATACATATGCTCCGACAGCCAGGCTGCCCTCAAGGCTCTAAGTGCACCCAAAATAGTCAGTAGTCTGGTGGAGGAGTGAGCTGAAGCACTGGAAACACTAGCTCAATACAAAAGGGTAACACTGATGTGGGTCCCAGGTCATGACGGAATACCAGGGAACGAGAAAGCGGAACCTCTTCTGGGACTAGCAAGGAAACAGGTACAGAGTGAGCTCAACAAATGGGCAAACAATAAACCGAACACATCCTGGAGACAAGAGTCAAAGTGCAGACAGTCCAAGCTATTCGGGGATGGTCCGAATGTATCCAGAACTAAATGGCTGGAGATCCCGTGTGTCCCGCTCGCGAGCTCGAAAGGGAATCGGCGCAGCACTTGATAGCAGAGTGAAGCCAGGCCCACGGGCCGCCCCTATACTAATACTACTACTACTACTACATAAAATTTAATGAATTATTTAAATTTGATAATTGAAATGTTAGAACCACGTTAAGCGCAAAAATTTGTCATATTTATTTATTTCTACTATTATTTTATTTTGTGGTTTATTTCACTTGAAATTCCACTTAGCCTGGTCGCTCAGTATTGCCAATTTTAGAGCATTAGGGCGTGAGTTCAGATTTGGTAAAATTCAAAATAAATAAGGCGCCATCTTGCCAGAGAAGCCAGCAAAGAAAGTCTCAAGTCTATTTTAAGTACCTTTAAATAATGAACTAATTGGCTCTGTTTTATTTTGGCCTTCTATATAATAAAGCAAGGCAGTTAAATGATAAATTATAATTTATTTTAAAAGTAAAATCTCTGATATAATTCACAAGACCTCTAAAAATTTACACAGGGTTTTAAAATGAATAACATATGTTTTAAAATACCTATTATTTAAACGGACAAAAATTACAAATATTCACACAAGGAACTAACATGGAATAAAGTTTGAGTAAAAATTACAAATATTCACACAAGGAAACTAACAGGGAATTAAGTTTGACTTTTACCGAAAGTAAGCTCAGCAAGTAAGACTTACTACTTTACATAAATCATTACACAAGTAACATTTAGGTATAGTAATGCTTACTGTATTCTCGCCTCAGGGAATTTTTAATAAGGAATTAAAATCTAAGCTTATTCGCATAGCGCCATAAATATCTTAGTCGCAATTTGCAAAAAAAAATAGCTAAAACTAAGTCGCAAAGCAAGCAAAATATAATACAACGCCACCAGGCAAACACTTAACTTTTAAAATATGGCCACACGGCACAACCTACCAATAAACATTACTAATACGAATACGTACACCAAAATATGTAACATGCCATATTGCCCATAAATGAGTCTATAAAATATGATCCTTAGATCTGAAATCGGCAAAAGCCTACAGTATAAATGAGTCTATAAAAAATGATCCTTAGATCTGAAATCGGCAAAAGCCTACAGTATAAATGAGCCTACTGCTATCGGGCTATTTGTGTTTTAAAAGCCACAAGAAAACCACCTCCCCCCTTAAAATAACCTTGATAGTATATAACCCCCCATTAACCATAAAAATACATAAAAGTGTGGCAAAAAAAAAACAAAAAAAAAGTGAAAACTGCATAAAACGAAGGGTGAAAGTCTAAAAAAAGTACTTAGCTTTGATTCTACAGCGACCAGCACGTCTGCTCCACAGGCAATGTACAGCTTCCAAACGTCTCCCCACATAAAGGTACGAAGCCTGACAAAAGATCTCAAAGAATTGGCCTCACTGACACAAAGCTAGGTATAAAGCAGGACGTCATGAAATGATGGTGTCTTTCCACTTCACCAAAAAAGTCTTCCCAAGAAAAATCCGTCTCCGCAATTAAAAGCCTATTGTAAAAAAATGCAAGAAAATACACAGAAGTGACTTGAAAATGATAGATAAAAAAATGCAAAAAAACGTGTTTAACAAAATGGTGGAAACATACCTGTTGTTCGGCTTTTTTTCAAGCAGTTCTCCACGCCATCGTTAACCACTATAATTAAATAGCAGCAAACTCAACAAACTAAAGATCACAAAGCTAACTTTGTTTCACTATTTCCGCATAATACGCAGTTCTAAAGAACTTTTTTAGATTGTTAACATGGCGGTAGAGGTCCGTAGGAATGTACGTCTACAAATGGAAAGGACGTCTTACCACGCAGCAATGACTTTTATGGAAAGAAGATGTTCGACGTAACTTCCGCATGAGGAAGGGGTCGCAGGCACGAATTCACATCGCCGGCACTTGCCGATCACTTACGCCAAGATTTCGTTTAAATTAAAAGAAGAATTGCATGATCTTTCATGCGAAATATCATGACAATAATAAGAAAGTGAGGTTAAAAAGATGAATCAAAACCAATGCAAAACGAGATGAAATTAGGCGGTTCTGCATTACAGCGATATAGGCACAGATATTCGTCGTAAAAGAGAGAGAAACGAGATGGCAGTCAGGCAGTTTCGGTTAGATCTAATTCGAGCGAAATATTAGGCAGTTATTGTAATTTCGTTCCCAAGGTCTTACGTTAAACTTGTAAAGATCAAAATGAACGTTACACAATATTTAAATAATAAGTAAAAGTAAGAGTTCTATGAAAAATACGTTTTTTAGTCCCGTGTGGTGAACACATCTGAATTGCACCAAACAAAAAAACCATTCGCGTTGTCCAACGCCAACACAATGTTGCGAAAAAACGCAAATTTATACTCGGTTAATGAAAATCAGGTCACTCTTTTTGCCCTCAGGCGAATATCAAAAAAGTTATGACTACATTTTCTCCCGTATTGTGTCTCGTATAACTTCTGCTTCTTGTTACCAACTATGTGGCTTAAAGTCGGGAAAGTTTTAGAGCTTTGAGAAAGTACAAAGTGTACTTTTTAATAATGGTTACAAAACTTATGTTATTTTTAAAAGGATCAATGGCATTTTTCATGAATCGTAGATATTAGAAACGGTTGTGTTAAAAAATAAACTTTTTTACTAAACGACAAGTTCTATAGAGACTAGATGAAATTTCGCACACTGAATCTCTTAAGCTTTGAACCAAGACCATTTTTGAAATTAGAATGCCCTAACAAATATTTATACCAATTGCTACGCTTGTGGTACTGTTACTGATCTGATAAGAACTTGCCACTCCACCATATTTTGCTAACATCTATCAAAAATAGCTCGATCAGAAATATTTTGTGCAAAGGTGGTATAATAAAAATGAAATAATATAACTGTAAATTCTAACCACTGGTAATAATACTGTTATTATATAGCCGCTCCACCATATTAATTATTTTATTTGGAAGTAATTCTAATTCAAGAGTATCAATCTAAATGACATATGTCAAAACCGCTGTCATCTAAGGATATTTGAAAAGGTATTGGTACATGAAGTTAAACAAATATTTGCATAAATTCCTACGCCGCTGGTACGAATAATTTGTGACTCAACGACACAAATTTTTAAAGTTGGATAATATTTGAATCTAAAAAGACCAATCATGCAGACATATGTTAAAACTACGTCAATGAGAAATATTTTTAAATAAAGGGTAGTGAAAAAATAATAAAAATAACAAAATTAATATTTTTCACACCATCAAAAACTTTTTCGAATTTCAATTTAATTTCAATGCAAAAATATTAGTTTTAATGACGTATCTCAAAAGCGCTGTCAGTGAAGGATATTTCAATATATAAGGTAAAATGAATTTATTTATAAAAACTGGTATATGTGTACGCCACTGGTACTAAAAATACCAAGAGATTTTTAATTAAACTTTTAACGAAGTAACTCTGGTCTATCTAGTAAAACTGTAGCAAATCTTGTGTCAGTTGGTCATTTTGAGGAGTAAATAATAAAATAAATCGATTAATAAATGAAATCATACAAGATTTTTTGAACCGTAAAATTAAATGACGCTATAGGTACGCTTTGCATTATATCTCACAACTACATTATGAAAATTCTTAAAATTGGAAGTAACGTTAATGCAAAAACATAAATAATGTTGACATATGTCAGGGCAGCTGTCAAGTCAGAAAGGTTTAAAAATAATATTACCGAAATTTTTTTTTTAATACTTCTTAAATTTGCACGCCTCTGGTTAAAACACATTATTCTAAAACTTGATTTGTCTCCAATGTATCTAGTAAAGCTGTGCCAAGTTTGATATATCTAGATTATACAAGTGCGGAGTTATTGCCAAAAAGTCGCTTTAACACCATTAATTTGTGGTTAAAACGACGGCCATCTTTGATGACGTCATAGACACTCTTTGCACAAAATGTCGTAACTCCACCATGAAAATTATTAGTTGTGGAACCATTTCCTACAAAAAAAAAGTATGCCACAATGCGTCTAAACATACATGCACACGGGACCCATGATTTTTAACACAGGCTCCAGGACTATACTCAACAAACACAATAGTGGCGGTAAACACTCGGCCACTACAAGAAACTGGCGGATTGGTGACGGGTCGTATAAGGGGCCGGCGATAAGCGGGCGATACAATGGCGTCAAGGCACCGGCTTAAGTTGATCGACGGCTGTGACTCCAAAAGAGAGAACAAGACATCAGCCAAAGTGGACGTGCGGTAATGCCTTCAAAAGGGGGCAACAAAAAGAACCAGCGGAAGTGGACCGGCGGATATGCCTCCAAAAGCGGTCATTTGCCATCCACAGGACGCGTTAAAACCGGTACAATGGTAAATCACAATGTTAGCAGAAACGTTTGACATGCAGATCTTGTCCTAGTGTGTTCTGTGGCTCTCACCCGGGAGTCTCGGTTTCGATCCTCAGTGCGTCCACTACTTTTTTTTTAATTACCGGTGGATTACCCGCGGCTCACCCAGGTATCAGCCGATACGAGCCCCTTCAGACATCGCGCCCATAGCGCTCTAGAAACTGGTTTCTTAATGTCTTATTAAAGCCACTGGCGGCTGGAGGGCTCTGTGTTTGTTGGGTAGGATTGGGTTGGGAAAAATATGTCACATAGTACATTTGGCCTATATATTTTGCCCGCTAAAATAAAATAAAAATATCTCGTAACCGGCAATAGATACAAATTTAATAAAATTAAATTAAAAACCTAATACGTCAGATGTGAGCCAAAACTGTGCTTTATGCAACAACCAATAAAGCTTTAGGGCACCCTGGTAAATAAGCAAAATATATTTCATTTAACCTATATATTTAAAGAAAAAAAAATACATTTTTTTCAATTAAAAATAAAATCTAGGAATATTTTGAACACTTTTATTATAGATAATATACTATGCAGTACAATCTTAAGATGCTGTATTTGAGAAATCGATATTATAGAGCATAAGCATAAAACAGCATTCAAGAGCCTTATATACTAAACCACGGGTTATGAGGTCAATTCCAGCATGCCTAAAAGCCTCGTAAAATAAAGAGCATCATAATTTTCGGATATCCATGGAATTTCATATAAATTTTGCATTGGGTACTTCGCATTTTGGATTTATTTGAATATAATAGGGACTTATCGGTACATAAAATTGGCAATAGCATTACTTTTGATATTTCCTCACGAGGGTCAAACAACTATTATATATTTTTAAGACACTACCCATCTGTTGACTGAAACAAATCCTCGCTTTTTTCAGGAAAGTGTTTAAGGCCACAAAAACGGCATAGATTTGACAACACTGCATTGCTGTTTTTGAGCCAATCTTTACCGGGCAGAATATCGGAAACGAGAAAACGTTGTTGAAATTTGGTACGAATGTTTATTTTTGAATTCCTCACAACCGTATCCAGACAGTTTTTTGCAGGACTCTCTCATTTTCGAAACAAAATAAACACGGCTAACAATAGTCCAAAATCTTACCTGGCTTTTTCTTTAGCCTCGTCGATAATACAAAAATCTGTAAGAGCAATTTTTGGATATATTTTTTTTTTGAAAAAAATACACCAAATTTTGAAAAATCCTTTGGATACGGTTGTACATTTTTATAGATCCTATTATCTGATAACAAAAGAGTTATGGTTTTTTTCTTTGTAAGCAATATTCTGCCGGAATTCGGCATAGTGACCGGCCACTTGTCTAATGGAACATTCGGCCAATAAATTGATACATGTCAAGTGATAAAAATAATACGGAAATTTGTTATTTTTTGATGTTGAATAATGATTCTTTTTATATTCTTTTTAATTTCGAGACATTGCAATCCATAAAGCCGAGCATCAAAACCTTTTAAAGAAGCATTAAATGGTTACGTTCCTACTTTTTCTTACATATGGTGTTCGCATCGTGTTCTGAACACTGCACGATCTCACTCGAAATAGTATTAGTGATGCCACCTGTTATCGATCTTTCAAAAAAATAGCAAAGCAGTGTTGTCAATCTTTGCCGCTTTTGTGGCCTTAAGTGCTCTTATCCAACTATAAGGAAGAAAACACATCGGTCATTTTTTATCTTTGCTGATTAATTATTAATGACAAAATTGAAGTTAGACCGAGCTCTTCTTGGTTGCCGGGGCCATCCGAAACCTACGTTCGAGTAATCCGGCCAGAGCTTTTTTGGGCACGGTGCTGTCAAAATAATGTCGACTTTTATAATGTTTGTGCCAAGGTTTTTGCCGACCTTTAATAAAGGACGGCATTAACTTTAATTATGTAAACTTTATGGGTGGCTCTTGTTTGTGAATACAAGCTACCTATATGGAGAACAAAGAATATTATTATTTAGAAGCAGTTTATAATAATCATAACACGACAGGCCTTTAACCATGGGGATGTAAAATTACTAACGAAGATTAGTTTACCGATAAACATTGATAAGATAATTCCGAAAAATACATGCGCCTCAAAATTTCTTAGATTTTATAGAAAAAAAAACTAAAAACAAAAAATATACATATATTTTTTTTTATTTGCAAACATATTTGACATTTCTTAGTTTAAGCTATATTCTAAGGACATATTGGTTGCAATATTGACCATTTCTGATTGTCAATATCAACGTAATTAGAAAATTTAACCTGCGTTTGTCTAATGGCGGAAGACAGCTAAATCCTAAGTATGGCGGATTTCCGCTGAGGCCCAAAAAATAACCAATTCGGACCGGATCTCCAAGTTTAGTAGATGGTCTTTACTCGATCCGTGATAAATTGATTCGTAGGGTGCGGCTTTTACGTAGGTACAACGTCGACCTAAGTGGAATTCGTCCGATCGTCGACGACTCGGAATCCAGTAACTGTGCTTAAACGTCAAATGTCAACCATGTCGAAATAATCATAACCGTTTTTTCAAATATTTCTTGCAATACAAAAGCAGTGAACAGTGAACAAATTTCGGCAAAATCGCAAAAAACAATGAGTGAGTGAGTATGTCTGAATGAACTTTTCTTTGGCATCTTTAAAAGAACTCTTGCTTACTGTTTTGAACTATCCACTTGACGCTAGACGGTAGGCCAAATGTCGACGTAAATTGATGTGCATCCATCGTTAGGCATTTTTCCTTCGGCAACCAGAAGACACCAATAGGAATCTAGCGGACGTTATTATACGTACGTTATAAATACAAAAAAATACATCGTGCAGGCCAACGGCATATATCGTCGGCGATATACCTATGACTATTGGCAAATTCACCTAAAACTACGTCGTATCTGTTGACGATTAATTTTACTTTTATCTATTAGGGACTCTACCGGACGTTATTTGTAGTTGGCGGAAATTCTTAAAAATATGTCAAACATAAGGACGTCCGTCCAACGACTAAGCGTGCACTAATATTTGAACTAGACTAAGGTGGGCTATTGACCGACGTCAATGGGTCGATGAAACCTGTACTTAAAACTATATTACAATAGCTGACGTCGTCTCTACGTCTGGTTCAATTCTTTTTTGTAACCGGACGTTGGATCACGATTTAAGGAGGTATGTTCCACCAGGGAACCCAAATTCAACTTAAATACGACGTCGCATTGGTCAGATTAGGTCGTAAGTCAGAAAAATGCTGCTTAGGTAGTTAGCAGTAGTTTGAGGTATCCATCCTGCGAGAGACATATAATTGTGCCATCTGCAATCGAAATTGAGGAAGTTCATTCATCCATTCATAAATTATGTAAAGCAGCTAGGTGTTGGAAGAGGGGTAGGTGTAAGTGTTATAAAGTGTTACAAGGAGGGAGAGGGATTTACACGAAAAATACGAGGATTTGTTCCAGTAATTTCATAGTGGTGGGTAAAGTGCCTAAAAATATGTATTAGTTGCGAGGGGAACTGTCAAAAATAGCGCCGACTTTATTAAAGTCAGGATATGCCGACTTGATGTGCCGATAAGTCCCTAATATTTATAACCCAACACCGTAAGCAAATTTAGGAGAATTTTTCTAGATGAAGCTGGATTTTTAATAGATGTGAGAAGATGTTATTTTCACCCTATAGTAATTTGTACAAAAGAGTTTCTTTCTAAAGGACGCTTGCTTCCTTCGCCATCTTTGTTTTAAGATGGCCGAAAGGGGTATTATTCAAAAAATTATAACTTTCTTATTTATTAACCGATTTTTCTCAAACAAATTTTGATATATTTATGATTCAGCGCTCTTTTGGAGTTTTAATATTTATTACAAGTAACAAAAAACAAAAACATAACCCTACATTCCTGTACTCTTTAATACACACATTTCATTCATAATTATTAAGTGTTGAGGGGATATGACGTTACAGTTAAAACTCACACATTTAGACAAACTATGACTTTTTTATTTAAAACTTGGTTTAAACCTACGAATTTCGGCGTTTAGGAAAACATGCCTCCAAAAAATTAACCCAAACCGAGTTTAAAACGCTATTGAAGAACCGGGCCTTACTGGCAAAGTTGTCAACCGGGCGAAGAATAACCGTATACCGCGGTTATCTCCAGATAAATCATTCCAGGGGCTTAATTCTTGAATTTTGAGAGAAGGATCCATCCCTCAAGAGAAGGGATCAATCCCGGGGAATGATCCCATCCCTCGAAAAAAATATACTTTTCCTTGAAACCTCGTCAAAATTTTAGACTGAAAATTATACATTTTACGCGCATGCTTACCTGAGAAATGGGACCGATCCCTGGCTTTGGAGTCGGGGAGCGGGAACGCCCAATTTTTGATAGAATGGAATGAGCGATCACTCGACACAAATCTATGTCGTTCCCTGCTCAAGAATTAGAGTCCAGGCTGAAAAGGGTCCGTGAAGTTAGCAGCCGATGTGTCGCCAAATATTTGTCAATCGTTGGTGCTTCGTTAGTGCTTTAATAAATTACTTGAGTGCTCCTTTACTTTTTACGATACTTGACTTTCTTTTTTTTTTCAAGTTCAACAGTGGCTAGTATTTTGTTAGTGCTTGCATCTGCACTAAGTAGTTTCGTTGATGCCACCAAAGTGAGAAAAACTAATGAAACTGATTAGACAACTAAAAAGCACTAACAAAACACTATCGATGGTAAAAATTTGGTGATAAAATTCCACATATCGGCTGCTAAGTTCACAGACTGACCTTCAAATAGAAAGAAAAGCACTAACGAAACTGCTTAGACAACTAAAAAGCACTAACGAACCACTACCAATTGTGAATTTTTGGTCATAAACTTCGACATACTGGCTGCCAACTTCACGCGCCAGTGCGGGGTTGACCTTGACTTTTAAAAACGCTTTTTAAAGCACTAAAAAGCATTAACGAAACACTTTGAAATGAGTATTATTTTGTGATTCTGACTAAAAGTTCCGCTGATGACCTTGAAACTAAATTTTGAAATATCTTGAAAACCATAAGAGCACTAACGAAACTACTAAAGCAGATTAAATCACTAACAAAATACTAACCACTGACTTGTGTTTAAGCCTTTTATCTCAATGATTGGTTGTTGACCTTCAAAAAAAAAGAAAGTCAAATATCTCAAAAAGTAAAGGAGCACTAACGTAATTTATTAAAGCACTAACGATTGACAAATATTTGGCGATAAAATTCGACACATTGGCTGCTAACTTCACGGACCTCCGAAAATCGTCTTATAAAAGCGCTAAAAATAATTCTGTACAGTGCAAGCAAATTTTTTACGACCGAAAGTCGGAACGTGACATAAAATACAAACTGCAGTTTTGCATTTTTTTAATTGGTTATCAAAAGAGCCTCCAGCCTTAGCAAGTTTATTTTCCGGTTTGACGTATAAAACTCCGATAATTACGATCCTTCCTCTTTTTTGTGGTCTTATGTTGCTGACGAACGGTAATACTGCAATTCATGGGAAGCCGTGGAGGTCGAAACGTGTGTCTGGGATAATTAAATTGGCTAACGCCCGTCTGCACGACTTTTTCTTATACGTCCTTTAACTAAGGGCCGGTTTCTCAATAGTGGGTTAGCAGAGGGTTAAATTAACTCGGGCTATAAATCCCAGTTTTTTGCTGTTTTAACTCATTTTTGTTGTAGCTTAATCTTGAGGTAAGATAACCCTCTCCTTGAAGCCCTGGTTACCCTGGAGTTAATTTTACATTTTTACAAGGTTATGTTGCTCGAGTTAACGCTAACTCGCTATTGAGAAACCGGCCCTAAGTGGGTGAAAAAGAAGTTGGTATAGTTTTCGCAATTTTAGCCGCCATTGTTAATAAGCATAAAAAAATAGTATAATTTTTACTTTAAAAAAGTTGTGTTTTATAAAATAAATTTAATTTGTTTTATTTTATACTATTTAGGGTAGTCGTTTTAAGACAGTTTAATTTTTTTTTAATTTTTAATTTTTGACATACAGAACTCCGATAATTATCATCTATTCTACCTCTTATTTGTGGTTTTATTTTGCAGACGGTGTAATACAGCAATTGATTGATTGCAATTGAATTCGAGGAGGTCGAAACGTGTATCTGAGATAATTAAATGCTCTAACGCATGTCTGCACAACTTTTTCTTATACGTCCTTTAACCAAGTGGATAACTTTTATAGTTTTCATTATTTTAGCGCCAGAGGTTGTTGAGTATAAAGAAAATGGTATAGTTTTTTTAGAAGCCGTTTCACATAAGCTTAAAGACACAAAATGGTTAAACATGAAAAAACGAAGGGAACTACACTCTCTTGTCTTTTTCCATAAAATAATTGAAACAAAAACTCCACCTTACGTATTTAAAAGAATCCAACACAGGACCGACGTCCACAACTTATGTTCAAAAGAAGCTTTTCCCACAACGTGTATCGCTTGTATAATGGTATTCCCGCTGGTCTAAAAGAATTAAATCTCAGGAGCTTTAAAAGACATACAGACCGCTTCAAGCTACTGCGAACATAGGGCGGAAGAAGTCTAATTTGCCAGTGTACGTACATGCAGAGACACCGCACGCCTATCAGTGAAGCAACCAACACTCAGGCTTCCGATCGCCATTCGCTGCCGTTCGCCGCCGTTCGCCTTGTATTTAGTACGCCTCTAACTACGGTGCTGTGTGAAGCGTAGTCAATGAAACCGGAATTTGGTCAATAAATACGCAAATTTTTATAACGTAATTTCTTATAAAAACCAAAAAGATTCTCCCAGTCAAAAAAAAATTAAAGCAAATGTTCGAAAAGTCCTCCTTGCTCGGCTAGACAATATCCGAGCCTACTATAAAAACCCCTTCCAACGTTTCCAAGCATGTTAGGGGTGATAATTTGAAAAGCTTCTTCAAAAACAGATAGAAGTCATTAGGAGCAAGATCGGGAGATCGAGCTGGCCCATTACCCTCTCCACATAGGCCGATCAGCTCTTATCGTTTTAGTGTCCTTTTATCCACCTTCGCCGCCATTTTGACAGAAAACTAATGGATTATCTGTCACTTTTGAGTAAAAATGGCGGCGAAGGTGGATAAAAGGACACTAAATCGGTATGAGTTGATCGGCCTATCTGGAGAGGGTACTGGCTGGCCATAAAATAGTTCCATGTGTACTTATAACCCGATTAGGAAATACATTATCAAGATATTCCCTAACAAGGCCAACATTGTGAGCGGAACAACCATCTTGTTGGAACCATGTTTCACCAAATCTTACACCTAACAACTGCCTAGCAGTTGGAATAATGTGCTGCTGCAGTAGATCCAAGTATCTAGGACCATTCAAATTGCAATGGCCCAATTACGTGTTCCCCTACAATACCCCCCCCCCCCAAACATTTAGTTTTTGGGGATACTGTGTTCTTACGTCAAAATATAAATGCAAATTTTCCCTCGACCAATATCGAACGTGTGTTGGGTTATGACGATTTGACCATTTGACCATCTGCACTTTTTCGGTAACTTCGTAGACATCCATTTTTAGTTTTAAAAATGTATTATTTCAATTAAGAACTTACCCATCTGTTTCTCGAGCAAGGCAGAAATAAAACAAAATAATAAAAACAAAATGAATTTCCAAAAGATAACACTGTAGCGTGCTTCGAATCCACCTCGGTCGTACGGCACGGAGAGTAAATTGGACTTGAATCCCCCTATGTTCGCAGTAGCTTGAAGCGGTCTGTACATATAAGGAAGTACATTTTCTATCAGAATCTTTGAAATATGCTGTTTAGATTATGACTCTTACCAATTGCCTGTTCGGAAATTTTATAACATAATTAAAAAAAAAACAGATTTTCATTTTAAAATCTCTGAGGTTACTCTTAGCAAACTAAATTTTTTAAGCTCTCCAAGTTAGATTTTAATCTTAATTTAGCAGGTAAGTAATCTATTGCCATTATAAACTGTGTAGATAACGCCGGGTGTGGACCCGATCAATTTTAAATTGATTTTCAGATCCGTTTTGCAATTATAAAACTGTACCTTCATCTTTTTTTTAAGGATACATTCATACAATGTTAACTTTATTGCAAATAAACGTTATAATAATTATTATAAATAATAATCCACAACGTACGCGACTTCATGCATGCCCATAAAGCCGTTCTCAAAAAATTTTACCGACTTTTAGTCGCTGTAGCTCATGGAATGTTTAATTAATTCTAAACAATATATATATTTTTATGATATTATTATTTTTTCAATTAAAGTTTTTTAAATTCTGAAAAAAATTACTTTTGTTGATCAAAATACGTTAAATTTTTTTGTAAATTTGACGCCCTCTATCTTTTTAGAAACTAACTACAGAAAGTTGAGCACTTGGACAAATATGTTGCAAATTTTTTGCCGAATATTTTTGTTCTCAGACTTTTTCGCCAATAGAAATGGAGAAAAGTCGGATACACAGACTTTTTAAAATGGCGGATGGTTCCCGAGGAGTGGAAGAAACCTAAACTTGGGAGGTTTACTTTCAAACCCCCCGAAGGAACATACCAAAAACTCAGCCTCCCCGGTTATTTTTCGACCTCAGATGGCAATTTTACTGTACTATGAGCACTCTTGAATCAAATAAAAAAAGAAAAAGAATTGGCGCTGAGTCGTTTTGTAGGAGTTGTTCTTAAAGATAGATCTAAAAAAATACGCGAACAAAACCTCGTTTTTTTTAAAGTCGATTTAAAGTTTTGTATTTTTAAATTTAAAATACCACCACTGCAAACCGTAGTTTCATCGAAATAAAACTGTTAAAATCATTTAAGTATCTGATATCTCATTTAAAAAGTAATGAGAAAAATTGTCATTAAAAAATAATTCGAAAATTTTGTGCCTCCTGGACGGTAAGCGTTTCATCATAAACGAAGGTAATTTGTTTAAAAAAAAAGAATTCGTCTGAAATTATTATTAAAATGATGAAAATACTAATGGTCGAGGTGACATTTTGGTTTAACCATTTTTTTCTATGTTTTTCACATTTTTATTCCATGATTTTGCTCACATTTTGAAACTTTCTTTCCAAACTTTGGATTTCTAGAATAAAACACTCACTTTTTTCAAGTATTCACTGTTTTTTAGCGCCCAAAAAAAGTACTGCCAAAAAGCATTTTTCCTCTGTTAAAATAAAAAGTATTTAGAGAAAGAGGGCAGAATTTTAGAGGTAGATGGAGATAATTTAGTGACGTGCAGTATCTGATTTCTCATTTAAAAAGTAATGAGAAAAATTGTCATTAAAAAATAATTCGAAAATTGTGTGCCGCCTAGACGGTAAGCGTTTTATCATAAACAAAATTAATTTGTTTAAAAAAAAAGAATTCGTCTGAAATTATTATTAAAATGATGAAACTACTAATGGACGAGGTGACGTTTTTGTTTAACCATTTTATTATCTGTTTTTCAAATTTTTATGCAACTTTGGATTTCTAGAATAAAACACTCACTTTTTTCAAGTATTCACTGTTTTTTAGCACCCAAAAAAAGTACTGCCAAAAAGCATTTTTTCTGTGTTAAAATAAAAAGTATTTAGAGAAAGAGGGCAGAATTTTAGAGGTAGATGGAGATAATTTAGTGACGTGCAAAATATTTTAGAGAAGGATGGAGATCTGTTATAACTGATTTCATTGAAAAGGTACAAAAGAGGTTCCTGAGATATCTCTACTATAAAAAATTTAATATTTATCCAGTTTATCCCAACCTTGTATCATATAAGAGTATGCTTAATGATTTTAATGTTCAATCTTTAGAAATAAGACGCAAAATTAACTCATATATTACATAATTAATAACATAAAATATAAATCATGTTTTTTCATTAATAATATTAATTTTCACGTTCCTAAAATAAATTTAAGAATACAAAATGCTAGTCTTTTTCATTGCGATATGAAAAATTGGTCTCCACTGACCTATATGCAACATGAGTGCAATATATTTATTAGTAAGCATAATATTGACATGCACAATGTGGATGTTAAAAAATTAAAGTCCTATTTTGAATTGTACTAAGTCTAATAGGTATGTTAATTATAATTTATCAAGGAAATATAATTTCCATTTTAAGTTGTTTTGTGTGTACACTGTTTTTTGTGGTAGTTTAGGATTAGGCTTTCTCTTACCTATTATTATCAATTGATTGATGTTTGTACGTTTAAATAAGTACCGTTTAAATAAATAAAAATAAAAAAATAAATAAATAACTGGTCGCCTTGAATAAAAAAAATTAGCGTTGCCAAATCAAATTATTTTAGGGAGATTCTGTTTTTTTTGAATTTGAATGATATCCTCTTTATACTGAAAATATATTAAATGAAGGCTTTTATAAATAGTTTTGTTAGAAGATGCTAAACTAAAAAAAAAGCTAATAAGGTATATAAAGAATTCCAGGAAAATTCAGTTTAGTGTTAGGTCAACAGAATAAAATAATTTCATTTTTATTCAAAAAATCGTTAATATTTTAAATTTTTTAATGCTAAAGGTGTATATTAAGTAGGGTGACCAGATTTTTTAGGCCTCAATACAATACACTCTCAGAAAAATAGGTTTTTGATAATATTAAAAATTAAAACTTAAATCGCAGCAAGACTTAAACTAGTATATTCTATATAGTATATATATATATATATATATACTTTTTAAAGTATCAAGTTCTTAAACTCTCTAAAATTAACGAAGAACATGCCTATACCTTCAATATTTTAAGACCTCTAAAAACATTTTACTACTAACTAAATTATTTTAAGGTTCATCAAGGCTCTACCGTAATATACAGTATGCATGCGGTGAAATTTAGGACAAGGGAGGCAGTTTTTCAAAATACCTATACCTTTAATCTACTTTCGGAAATTTTTTTTGTTGTGACGGCCAAAAAACTAACATTGGGCACAGAGTAGAAATTTTTTGAAGAAAATGAAAACAAACAAGGCTCAAAGACTTCGTTTTACTGATGAAGACAATATTTGCTTGCTACGGGAAGTAGTAACAAAATCCCTTCAGAACCCCAAATGCATGGGTTTTCGTTTCTCAAAATACTATTTAAAATCACAAATTCCAGGTCCTCATCTCCACCCTCCACCAAGACCACTGCTTCCATACCTTCATGAAAAACATGATTCTAGTCACTGTGTGCAGACAACTAAAGCATGGCTTTTTGATTACCAATGCAAAGAAACTTCTTTTTTTGATCACGGGTGCAAAAAAAGATCTCTGTCCGGGAAATAGCGGAAAATAGTAATATTGAAAAAAATCTAATTACTCTTGCCTAAAAATTAAGCCATTTCCGCCGGTTTCCACCAAGTATTTAGGAAAAAATCATTTAAAAACATCGTCAAAATATCAAACTGACGAAGATTAAAATATCAACGAGTAAAAACGTACATCGCTATGGAAATCATTGTTATTTCATTTACCAGCCACCTTGATTTATAGTGTAAAGAAGGTGTGTTGCGAGAAATGCTCTTCGTTCGAGATTTTTAAAAGTATTTTCCTGTTATTCTTGGATTTTTGATAAACGTATTAAAAAACATAGTGTTAACAACTCGCGGCGAAAATGTGCTTTTTTTACTCGCGTTTTAAAAATACCTCGCTGCGCTCGTTTATTTAAACCAATGCTTGGAGAAAAAGCACTATTTTAGCCAATAGTTGTGAAATAGTAGTTTTAACAATTAGTGGCTAAAATAGTGCACTGAAAAAAAAAATCTCTGAATCAAGAAAATATACGTTTTCTTCAAATAAATATTTATTTGGTAATGGCCAAACAAATATTTATTTGAAAAAATATGCGTATTTATTTAAATAAAATTTGTCCCAATTACCCAAATTAAATAAATATTTATTTAGAAAACAGTCTATCATCGTTCAGAAACCAAATTTAAATCTCTAATACATTAAATATAAATGTATTATTTATTAAATTTAAATCTATTATTTATTAAATTTAAATAATTTCTGTTTGATTGCTCACCCAAAATATTCAATTGAAATAATTTTTTTTAAAAATTTAAATATATATATATATTTGAGGAAAAATAATAATCTTTGATATATCAATGGGTATCTCCAATTATTATCCTTAACCCCCCCCCTTGGTCAAGTCAATTTCTGGGTGCGCCAGTGAGTTATTTCGCTCTTCTCTAGAATTAAAAAATCACCCCCTTAACCACCCCCCACCAAGTTAGTTTTTATATTTAAAATTAGAAAATATCACCCCATCACCCTCTAATCCACCATCCACCAAATAATTTTTTTACCCCTAAATTGGAAAATATTAAGAATAACTTAGCATATAGCAATTTTTATTCAAAAGTTATGATTTTTGAATTTTTAAATGCATTATCCCCCACTCACCCCCTTAGCCACCTCCAACCATTGCAATTTTTTAAAAAGTATTGCCTTGTTACCGGACTTACACAAGTGCACCAAATTTCACTGAAATTTGTCAATGGCAAGTCTGCTAAAAACTCATTACAAGATTTGATAGACGACAGACTGATAGATAGATCCAGTAACATTAAATAAAATCGTTTTGTTATTTATTAAAACGTGTAACAAATAATTTTTTTTAAGAGTAAGTCATCTCCATTTCGCTTGGCTAATGTAAGGTGGCAGACTCCCTTTTGCAGGATTGAAAATCAATAAAGTAATTTTTTTATATATATTCGTAGTAGCTTTAGATCAAAATATTTGAATTTTTAAATAGATACAGCCCCTCTCGCTCCCACGTTTTCCCACAACCACCCCCAGATATGTAACTTTCGTCTCTAAAATTAGAATATAAATGTTTAGTTAAACCTAATCTGAAACCTGCATATCGTAGCAGTTTTGGTTAAAAATATATCATTTTTTAAATAACAACCCCCTCTTACCCTCTCAGCTATCCCCTACACCAATGTAGTTTTTCCTTTTAAGATTATAACCACCATTATACAAGTAGTCTTTGAATGAGGAATGAGGGTTAACACATTCATTAATAAGGTACCCTAACTGCGCAAAAATTATTGTGCCATCTTAATAGCTAAGTATAAGTTTTTTTAGAATTATTATGATTTGTTTTTAAGTCTCCATTTAAAAAAAAAATCATTAGTTTCACATAAATATTATTTTGTTTGGTAGTAAGTCTTTATTTGTTTGAATCAAGTACCATTTTATTTAAAAGAAGTAAAGAGTGACTATTATCAAGCACACATTTATTTAATTTGAATCAATATTTAGTTGAATCTAGGATTTTAGGTAGATCTGTATAAATCGAAACCTGCAAAGGGCGCTGGCCGCCATGACCAAGATGAACACACCGCGATTGTAAAATAAACTATATTTTCCTAACTGAAGTTCTAACGAGCTGATAAGAGCAAATGCAACTCGTAAAATTTGCATGCCTGCTGTGCTTGAAATTTTGGTGCCTCCCATGCATCGAGACAAGCATGCAACTTTTACCAAACGAATGAAAAAGTGACTTATAGTGTGTCCCACATCTTCATATTTAAAGCTTTAACTTACCTAGAAAAGTTGGCCATAAATGACCATTCCCCCATTTGATGAGCTGTTCTTCCATTTTTCGATTAAACCGTAGATAGAAAATATCCTATCCACGATTAAACAAGTCACAGCAGGCGGCAGATTACGGATTGAGTAGCCAACACGCAAACTACCACTGGAACGGTCCAACTGATTGTGAAACGAAAGATGCGGAAGCTAGGAAAGGTGGATCACACAGCATAGAAGAATGACTTGATATCTGGAGTTCACTTCTTTAATTTTCGGTATCGGACTTTGAGTTAAAGACGGCATTGTTTAATTTGAACAAATTAGTAATTTAGTTATTTTGTATTTAGAGCAAGTAAACGTTTATTTGCTATATTGTCGTTATATGCCAAACAAATTTGGAAAAAAAATTAAACAAATGGATTTGTTAATTTCAAAATACTTTTTTTTGTTTCAAATAATTTTTGTTTAATGTAAATAAAAAAAACAAATAAATATTTATTAGAGACATTTTTTAACTGTTTTTTCAGTGTGCTTTATTTACAAGCGTTGGTTTAAATAACGAGCGCAGCGAGGTATTTAAAAACGATAGTAAAAAAAGCACAGTTTAGCCGCGAGTTGTTAACACTATTTTTTTTAATACCTTTATCAAGAAATCCAAGAAAACCAGGAAAATACTTTTAAAAATCTCGAACGAAGAACACTTCTCGCAACCCACCATTTTTACACTATAAATCAAGGCGGCTGGTAAATCAAATAACAATGGTGATTTCCATGGCGATGTGCCTTTTTATTCGGTGACATTTATTGTTGCGACATTTTAATCGTTGACAGCTTCATATTTTGACGATGGTTTTAATTGATTTTTTCCTAAATATTTGGTGAAAACTAGCAGAAATTGCTTAATTTGTAGGCAAGAATAATTTGATTTTTTTCAATATTACTATTTTCCGCTATTTCTCTTTAATTTTGGGTAAAAAACGGACCGAAATCTTTTTTTGCACCCGTGATCAAAAAAAAAGTTTTTTACATCGTCAACCAAAAAAGCCATGGTTTAGTTACTAAAGTCATGTTTTTGATGAAGGTATAAAAAAATCGACTATTAATTATGAAAATGTGAAAAAAAAACAACACAGAATTTGGAAAATCAAGGCTGAAATAATTTAGTTAAAAATTTTATATTGTTAAAGTTTTAAAAAACTGTTATTTTTCGATCGCAGATCTGATATAAGGGACATTTTTGACCATCTAAAATAACAGCGAAAAAAACTGCTTTTGTGGTTATAGAACTTAACGATAAGAATAACCACTGTCAATTTTAAAAGAGTTTTTGGAACGTAAAATAAGATACTGTAAAATTGCGATAGATGAAATATAACCTAACTTTTGTGAGGTCAGTCTAGTGTCAATTTTGTTGATTTTTTCTTTTTGTTTAGTATACATAGAGAGAAAATATTAAATAACAATTAGTAATTAGAAGATGATGAAAAATATATGTTCTTACGGAAAGAAAAATACGAATTAATCAAACATTTTGTAGTCTGTGATAAAGATAACCACAAAAATCGTTATGCCTATTTGAAGTAAATAAAGTCCGCCGTTATCCTTATTCGATGAGCCTCCTCTCTCTTCCCTTACTGCGCAGTCGCCTAAATAACGATAACCACAAAAAATGTTATTTTAAGTAGTCCAAAATGTCCCTATTATTTCGCAAGCGATTTAAAGTCAGTCACTATCACTCACTTTGTTTACACGGACCTCTCAAAGCGCTTTTTTATAATGACGGTTTGAAAATGTTGTCGTATAAATACCACTAATACCGTTTTAGGCACTAAATCGATTTTAATTTAAAGCGATTTAAGAAAGCAGTTAATGGCTTTAAACCCCATTTTAGGGTCATTATAAACATTTTAAAAACGCTTTAACGCATTTCTTCCAAACAAAAAATACTCAACCCTGGTTTTCCGAAAAATCTGTTGTTAACTAAGTTGTTTTATTTGTTTTTTCTTTAAACTGACATATTTAATAACATTTAATGAAGGACAGCAATTTTATTTAAAACCGTCCTTACATAAATTCGCTCTTAGGTGCGTATAATCGTAGTAAGAGTAACGTTGGCACTATTAATAGAAACAACGCCTATCCGTATACCTATCAGAAAAAGGTAAGTGACCTATCAAAAAAGGTATAAAGCACAGCCTAAATGCATATGTAACGTATCTATTATTCAACCTACCACATATTTTTCTTTGGGACTTAAGACCGAAGAATAGGTAAATTGGCGATACGTTACGTTTACCGGATCGATAAATCTCACGTAACGTATCGAAGCAGACGTATTGTGTATGCACATGCGCATTTCGATACGGATGCGGATAAGTGATTATTTTATATACTGCTTTATGTCTCTAATAATAGCAGGCCGTATTCCAAATAAGTCCCTATTATAACCACAAAGTTAACTAACCACAACTACAACGAAATTGATGTTTACCTACGCATTTCACTGGCCAAAATCACTCTTTGTTTATTAGAGCAAAAGGAAAAAATGAGCCTTTCCTACATTTCCCATGCAGTATATACTCAAATTAAAATAAAAAAGTGCAGTTAAAGTTTTTATAAATAAAACATAAAATTTTAGACCATTTTTAACGTTATAGTCCAATTTTTTGATAGTGGACTCACGTCATTTTTGCTTCTGAAAACGTATTTCTTTGTTATCCAAAGTTCGCTTGGAAACAATCATAATTTTGTTTTAGTGCAAGCAAAGGTTCCAAATTCCCAACATAGATGGAAACATAATGTGTTATTAACGAAGTACATGCTAAATGGGTAGCATGTTTTCTTTTCACTTTTTCTGATTTCTTTCTCCGATGGACAAAGGAACAATAAAAATTCGTCGAGGCACGTATTTTTACAGTGTTTGATACAGCAAAATTCCATTTTTAAACCTGACGTTTCTTAATCAAAAATCTGACAGTGACAAAGATATTATTTCCCTAACAACTGTCAAATCCAGTCGCTCACCTCTGGTAAAACAATAACTGTCAAAAATCGTATACAGGACCTCTAGAAGAAAAAACTAGTTTTTTACCTAAAAATTGCAGGAGGTACCTAAGTGATGCCGGTTGGAAAAGTGTTCAATTTTTGCGATGTAAGAAAGAATAAATGGGGAAAGTACTTAGCTAAATTGCAAGTTAACAAAACACTTTTCTTACAATTCACGCCCTCTAAACAGCCCCTAATAAAGCCTCTTCATTTGCTTTGTTACACTTAGGTGCCGGCTTTTGGAATCAGAATAAACAAAGGAAAGCGTTAGTGACAAACAAGCTATAAAGTACAAAAACAAAAACAAAATTATGATTGTTTTCCACAAAACCAAAATTACACTTTTTTGCACTCGACGCGCGTTTCGCTAACAACGTTAGCATCATCAAGAGACGATAAACAACAAAGCTATAAAGTAAATTAAATGAAATGAAAATCTGTTTGGATCTTAAGGAATCCATTAAAAATGTTTTTTTTTTAAATTGCAGTACCGCACTCACCTCTGCAGTGGGGCACCTCGCTTAAGATCCATGACTATATTCTAACTTGCTAGCCTGGGTCCGAATTGCTCGTTTGCTTATCGCTTTCTCTCAAGGCAATTCCCATTTGCCGCAGGAGTACCGCAAGGATCACCGCGCTCCCCAACAATATACAATATTTACACCCACGTCATCCCGTTCAGCAACAACCTCTCATCAGGCCAATTCGCAGATGACATTATTACAACCACAACCAGCAGAAGAATAAAAGACTTCAACAACACACCAACCATCTCACTCGTTGGATGCGAGATTGGAAAATCAAGCCCAATTCGCAAAAGCCAAAGACCCCACGGATATATCATCATAAACAACACCAATATAGAATGGAAACCCAAGGTTAAATACTAAGGCTTAACAATGGACAAAGGAATTACATGGAAAAATCACACACAGACATCACATGTGCCAAAGAAAAACGTAAACTCTCAAACCTCTATCCAATGCTCAACCCAAGAAGCAAAATGTACATCAAAAACAAACTGACCATCTACAAAACCATGATCCGACTCATAATTACATATGCGAGTCCATCATGGTCCACCGCCGCCATATCCCACAAAACCACACTATTCAGATGCCAAAATAAAGTGCCGCGTACAATATACAATTACAAAGTCTCGGTATGTACACAACACTATGATACCCAGAGATACCTACATAGCCTAGCCAGCACTACATTCCTCAACCGTCAACTCTCATGGAAGACCGCTACCTCACCTAAGACGTACCCACAAGATGCTAAACGACGAAGTGTAAATTAACCTAAGATCTTAGAAGGCCATAGTTTTTAGGTTTAGTTATAAGTAGATTAAGCATTAGTCAAATAAGTTGAGATGAGATGTAATAGTCGTTGTACCAAGATAATTATCTGTAAAACACTCATTGAGTGCAAAAAAGTGTAGTTTTGGTTTGTGGAAAACAATCATAACTTTGTTTTAGTGCAACCAAAGGTTCCAAATTCCCAACATAGAATTATCTGTAGTAATTTATTAAGGGATGGAGAAATGATCGAAAATCATGTCAAAGATTTTTTGCCGTGGAAACCGCTCGAGCAAAATATCCAAGAATGATTTTCTGATTAAATGAATTTTGAAGATTATTTACCTGATACATTATGTCGATTTTCACCTGATTATTCAGCGAAAATTTTATACCAGTTGTTTTAAACCAATCAGAATTTTTTGGAAATTTTTTCGGTCACGTGACCTACTTGAAAAATTATTAAGTGATAATTTCCCTGGCTCGACAGCTGTCACGTGCAGATGTCAGAATAACAACAAATATTTTCTTTGCGACAACAAAATTTAATATGACGAATTATAATTAATAAACAAAACAAAAAAATATTGGTGAAACGTCATTCCACCAATGCGCTGCAGCAGTCACAGCCAGCTTCGCAGATTTTATGTTTCCTACCTAAATACTTACCGCATTAAAATGTCATCGACTTTGCAAGAGAATAATTAATTTTCCCTTCTCTCTAGTAGTATAATATTGTGTGATTTAAATAGAATATAATCAACTTGATAAAAAGATGCAAACCTTATTTTACTAGGGTACCAGGGAATTGTACAAATAATAGATGACTAATGGTTTGTTCGGGTTCCGAATTTTAAAACTGTCCTAGAACGTTTTAGAACTGCGCGTGATAGTTGCGCAATCGACGGGACTGTCCTTAACAGTTTACAATTTTTGGACGAACCCGAACACATTTTCATAAAATTGCCATAATAATAGAGTAAACAAGAAGAAGCACGTGATGTGATCCAGCGTGTCTTAATTGTGTCTTTTATTTTTAGCATAAAATAAATATTTTACCGAAAATTTTCCATGATTTGGTTCTCATCATAGAGTTCCACAGTTTCTTCTACAAAATTCATAGCTTTTAAAATTGCATTTTAAAAATCTGCCAATGGCTGATGACGAGGTAGAATCTTGCCTTAATTCTTCCAAAGTGAAATTCTGCAGTTTTTGAAAGAACAGAAATTTAACACTGAAAAAGCTGAATTTTTGGGTTAGGCAGGGATTCCTCTTCTTTAACCCACACCATACAAAACCCTCGGCAAAACCTTTATAAAAATGCACGCAGATAATAAAATAATACAAGATTGCACTCTGGCTTTTTATTATTTTTTGAAATTGGGTATATTTTCAAGGAATAAATTATTTTTTCGGACAAATTTTACATGCGTAAATGAATTTGCGCATGCGTCAGAAAATAGTCCTAAACAGTTCCATTTAATCCCGCCCGGCTTCACGGTACTGTACAGAACAGTATTGAAGCGGTCCTGGACAAATTTTGTTGTGGTCGAACCAGAACGCCTTTTTTTAATCGCGCATGCTCCGGACTGCTTAGAACAGGAAATTTCGACGAACCCGAACAAACCATAAGTGTATAGCCACGATATAGGTAACACAGACATTCAAACTTATATTAAAACACCAAACTTCAAAGCAAAATAAACGCTTGCCAAATTGTCAAAATTTGTATATTTTTTTAAATAATTTTTGGTATAAAATTTTCGTACCGAATCTCCCGCAGGCTTGAATTAATCTCTGTAAATTTTTTCTCTGTTGCGAATTTTTATAAGAAAAAATATTTTCAAAAAATTCGCAACTCGAAAATTTTCAAAAAATTCGCAACTCGAAAATTTCCCGCTCAAGTGAAAATCTCCCTGGTCAAAACTGAAACTATCCCTGATCAAAACTGATAATTGCCCTTTTCAAAACTCAAAATAACACGTCTGTCCAACAGGTTTTTATTTTCGATGTGTCAGTGTATATATTTAATTTGGTAAATAATCTTCAAAATTAATTTCGGGATGGTGAAGTAATCAGAAAATCATTCTTAGATTTTTTGCCATGAGGAAACCGCTCTCGAGCAAGCCCTTAAGCAGTTTCCATCTCAAAAAATCTTCGACATGATTTTCGATAATTTCCCCATTTCTTAAGGCTATAGTTTTTCTTCAGATTTTAATTTAAAAAAAAGTACAACTGGCAACGCCTTGTTCTTTATTTTTGTAATCTTTTGCCAGAGTGCACAGGGAAAACTAAAAAGAATTGGCTGAAATTTTGCAGGGGTGATCATTTTTAAATGCTTAACAAAAATATCTGAAAGATTTTTCAAAATTCTCAATTATTTTTTCATTAAAATAAAAGCTTTGGTGCTGTCATCTATCCCAAAAGCCTCCAAATAATTGCGGTTTAGAACAAAACCCGATTTACAAAAAAAATAGAGAAATACTCACAAATTCGGATTACATTTTTCCTTTTTATATTTCCTTGCTTTAGCGAAAATAAAAACTAATTTCCTTTTTTCTAAAAGCCTGTGCACTCCGGAAAAAAAAAAACCGATCAATCAATCACACTTCATTGAATTTGGGAAACACACGCAGTTTAAATGTTGGCCGATAGATCGCAGAATTTATACGATTCCATGATAACTGCAGGTGTTTTGTCAACAAACTTTAAACCGGGCGTGTGACAGAAAACCCTTCGAGGTTATGTTTATCATTCAAAAATGTGTTTTCAAAAACATTGATCTAAAACAAATATGAACACACTCCGCGTGTGCGGTCGCCCGCCGAAAAAGGCCTAGCGCTGGGATTACTAGGAATTCCCCACATAATTTTGTTTTTATTTTAATTCTACCATTTTTTTTATGTGCAAGTGAAATCTTGGGGTGCAAAGGATAGATTTTAGAACCTCAGTTTCAAAAACACACGGATATTAAGTACTAACAAAACAGGTCAGTAAAGCTACATTTAGAGGTTAAAGAGACTCTTGCTAGTCGTTGACGCTCCTGTTTAAAATAGAATACGATTATTTCGTCTAGCGCCAGCAGCCGACTTTTAAATCTACATGCTTTTAAATTAACCTGTTTTCGGTATCAGCTAGCGGGAGTGTTTCCAATTCAATTATAAATGCACCTGTAAATGCAACCTTAAACATTACACCCAGTTACTTTAATACGTAGTTAGGTAGAGTTTTTTTAGCAGGTAATTCTGGAATAAATTTTTTATTTTAGTATTTTGCTTGGTTTTTTAGCGGCGCAGAACGTGAAAAATCAAAATAAGTAACCTAACCCCAAATTTTTAACCCGGTGCTAAAAAATCTCTGGTGTCCCACTGTGGATAAACATAAATAAAGTCTCCGCGGTGCCATGGAAAACAAATTCAATGACGTAAAATTTTTCAAAAAAATCAGGTTGACATAGTTAAATTGATTAGCCGTACAGTGTTGTTAAAAACAATTCCCCAGATTGTAACTTAAATTACGACAGATTATTTACCAAATTAAAAAACGAAAAAACCAAAATGTCAATGTTCGCTATTTATATATCATCAAACGACACATCGACAACAAAAACCTGTTGGTACAGACGTATGATTTTGAGTTTTGAAAAGGGCAATTATCAATTTTGACAAAGGAGATTTTCACCTTAGCGGAGAATTTTTTTAGCGTTTATGACTTGATTTTGGCAACACATCTGGAATTTTTTGAGGTTCACGTTAACGTTAGGACTTATCTCTTCTTGCTGCGATATACTTTTTCCACGATTTTATTTGGTGTCCGGACTTTATCCAAGCTTGCATTGAGTAACAAAAATTGCTGGAAAAACTGGGATAAAGTTCAGAAGAGGTCGATAAGATAATACCAGTTCACTCGAACGACTATGTATGGGCCAAAATATTATGTTGGTTCAGTGTAAGTAAAGACAAGGATTTTTAGACCTAAAATAAAGACATTATTATTCTTGGCTAAGTATATATAGGATGTGTTTTTTTAAACAGCATTTAGTTATTTATTAACGTCGTTTTTATTTAAATGTGCACTCACTAGTGAGAGAATACAAGAGCTCGCGAAGTGGCGATAGTGAGAAGATAGGCGACGGCACGGTGTAGGGTAAAAAGGGCCCATATGGAGGCCTACTTACCAGGCAACGTCAAAGAATAAATAACACTGCATTACAAATTTTAAAAAAATGTACCCCTTTAATTATCCCTGTTTATTTATTACTGTATGTACTGGTTTTTGGATACGGTAGGTAAAAAAATCAAAAATTGAACCCAGTATACACATAGTTTTATTTAATTATCGGGGGTAATACCATAAGAGCTTGGAGAATTATCGATAATTCTGCAAAAACATGTTTTTTGAACTTGCACTAGTTTATTTTTTACGTTGTGTCAAAGAAGAAATTGCCCGACTCCGCAGGAGGAGGGCAATTTTTTGATACAACGGAAAAAATCACCGAGTGCGGTTTTCAACAAAAACACGTTTTTTTCACAATTAATTCTCAAAGCACGAATGGCATTCGTCGTAATTCACTTTTCAAAATGCCCCCTGAACTAGTGCGCCTCTTACTTCCTCCCCTTTTTCTACGATCGCCTGATGATGCTCTTCTGTTCAGCAACTCCGCTTTTTGCGAGATGAGACACAGCAGTTGCCTTCAGTGAGTGATTTGTAATCTTTTTTTCCTTCACGTCTAGTCCCACCTGTGCAGCCTGCGTCTTATTCCACTTCGCCATCTCGTTCTTGCCCACGGGTATGTTCTTAAACCACTGACGTCCCAATTTCCAGAACGGATTGATCGTTAGAAACAGGCCATCATTTTCAACGCTATCTCTCTTTCATTCCAGTGCATAAAAAGGCGAACCGGACAGAAATTGGGGTGATTTTTATTCAATATCATCCATTTGGATGAAGCGCATGGCTTAGATTTTCCAAAAATTGGATTGTACTTAATTCTGTTAGTCTTTTCTTCCTCTTCAGTCTAGTTCATAACACAAAGAACAACTTCTTTTGCAACCCGTCTGGAATTTTTGAATTGTGACAGAAGGAACGTTCTGCTAAGCTATGTGATCGATCCCGGGATAGATCACATCGCATGTTATTCAATCGCTGTATTTTTCAACCTGCCCTTGATCGTGTGCATCGTTGCCATGTTTACTTTGGTACAAATGAACTACTTTTTTATGTTAAAGGCCTACTCTAACTAACTATTACGTTTTCTCCGCCGCAGTGCCGAATTAACCACATTTTGGGGAAAAACTTCTTTGGTTTTTGCACCTCTGTGGTTGGTCTTCTGGGTTTTTGTAATAAAAATGAGTGGGAAAGGAGGCTCGGGCGCTCCTTTTAAAAGGACGGCCCCACTTAACACAATAAAAAAAAAATATATAATTTTTTAAAAAATATTTATTACAGACCTCAAATCAGATTATAACCACCGTAGCGCAAAAGCTTAAGTCGTTGGAAAAGTGTTTAGATTACAACAAATCTGGCACCGAGGCCTTTAGAGTATATAAAAAATAACAGATAACAATTCTTAATTTAATAAAGCCTATACATACAAATATTTTAATTGTTTTTCAGAAGTTTCTTGAGATTATGATACACAACCTTCAAATGCAGTCTTTGGAACACTATTGTATGGGTACGAGCAGGAACTTTTTCCATCTATATTACCTACAAAACGGGTCAAAAATTGTGAAAGCATCTCGTTGATTTCCTTACCTTTAATTTCTAAATTTATCCTTTTAAAAAATACAACACACACAAATTAAAAAAAGCCGTGTTCTCTCACTTGAAACCCGCCGGATTGGATTTCCCACTTTTTGCGAGAATGTGAGCAGGTTTTCATCATTCAAAAATTCATCACGGGATAGATCCCTACCGGATGATTTGATATACAAAAAACCACACGTTCCCGTTTCAAAAATTGGAGTCCTGATGTTTGATTTAAATCAGACACTTGTTGTCCTTTTCCAACCAGGTTATTTTAAATTTTGCTTTCCAAATTTTGTACTTCCTTTTTTAGTTGCTCAATTTGTTGATAATTTTTAACATGATCCTAATAAAAAATAGTTTTATTATAGTCCAATAAGAGTGGTCACGGAATTCATCTGGGATGCTTTTAGAGACCTTATCACTAGGCTGAAGGCTGACCCGAATAAAAAAAATATATTTTTAAATAAAAGGCAGTTCCAGTTATTGGAACACCCTGTATACATTATAAAACATAAATCTTAGTAGTAATACGTATATAAATACCCAATTTATTCAAGTGTAACTTTACGAAGATTTGACCGGAAAATATAACATATACCGGAAAAAAAGAAAATACCGGAAAATTATCATGTTTTTTTTTCCCTTCTTATTTTTAATCAAGTTGTCTAAATAATTTTAAAACGCATACATTTGCTTAACAGTTTTGACATTTGCAAAAGAAGTCCTTGCATTTAAACTAAAAAGTTTATTAATGACCACTAGGTGTTAAAATATGCGGATATTAGTTGGTTGACGATCATGGGTTTCCTGTGGTTAAACTGGCTTGGCCTCAGATATTTGGAACAGACATCGCTTTTTAATTGAAAATCCAAATAAAACTATTCGGTAGCAAAATATTTTGATGAAAGTAAAATATTGTTTTGTTTCAATATAAAACATGGTTATATTAACTGAACATAAAAACTAAACTAATGGTACATTATTAAACTAGGGACTAAAGTGGTAATTTTAATCCCCCAGGGACACAATTTACTTTTAATCCCAGAGGGTAAAGGTACACTATTAATCCCTCAAATGAGGGATTAATAGTGCACTTTTAATTCCTAAAGTGCATAAAAGCAAAGATATCCTTTTCAAAAGCAGACGTAGACCTTTTTCTGACTTAAAACTACTCACCACTTGTGTTGTGTTTACCTATAGAAATGCTTACCTCACACAGCCGAAACTTTGGGCCTATTATAAGATTGGGCAACCTTAAGGCATGTTTCCAATCTTCCTCCTGCTCCGGCGGACATAAAAACATGCGAAAACCGCCACTTTTAAGATTTATACAAGTTTTGAGCGAGCAAGTCATCTTGACAAAAGTTGTAACAATTTTTCGACACTGACATATTTTTAAACATTTTAAAATTTTGAAAGCTGCGCCAATGACTTTGACACTGAAAAGTTCTAACCTATTTTAAGATTTCAAAAAGACAGTGACAATCGATTTTCGACTCTTTAAAAATGAAATATGTCAAAAATGCATACAGGGACTCTAGTTTACTCCAGGGGGCTGATTCTTGAATTTCGTGGGAAAGATCGCACGGGAACGGTCCTCTCCCTGATATCGACCAATAGTAAGCTTTGAAGCGATCACGAGTTATCCGAAACCTATGCGACAACGACCGAATCCCACCCGATTGCCGTTATCGTAGGAACCTTCTCACACTTTCATACACCTGCCCCCGGACCAAATCGGGTGAGGTTCGGTCGTGGTCGGATAGGTTTCGGATTGCTCGTGATCGCTTCAAAGCCTATTATTGGTCGATATCAAGGAGAGGACCGTTCCCGTGCGATCTTTCCTATCAAATTCAAGAATCAGCCCCCAGGTGTGCGTTGCTAAGACCGTAAGTCGTCCATAGCAATCGCGATATACATATATAATGCTTTGCGGGAGGGTGACCTGCAGAGCTTCATATATTATTGAGATCGCGTCAGAGCAGTAGAATTATCACCTAGTGAAGAATTATCACTTATTAATTCAGCGATAATTCCACACCTCTTATGGACAGTTTTACATATAAAGGATATTTTCAATATAATTCGAGTAAAACTGCGATCGAAACTTCTTATTTATGCATTTGCAAACAAGAAAATATAAAAGATATGGTAAAAAGTTTATATTGTATACAAAAAAAATAAAAAATGTGTAACTTTTTCTTTGGAGTTAGAAAGTATCTCTCGCGTAATCTCCTAACATGGATGTGACCTAACGACCCTGAAACTATTCCTCAAATAGTCGGGGAAATTTCGGCCGTTTTTTAATTTTAATGGTGCTTCGGTGGTGATTTTGTTCCCACTTGGTACACAAGTAGTAATTACCTCAAGAATCACCAGAAAAATAATAATTTTGTCGGAGTCGGTTTTGATCAGGCGTCGCGACGCTTTCAAAATTTGCGCAGGCGCCTTCTCTGACAGATATCAACTTTCTTCCCTAAAAGAGGAAAATTGAACTCGATGACATGATACATACTTTACCACTTGAACAATCCAAGAAAAACAAAAATCAAACAAATTACTGGTGATGGAAATGCTTTTTCAGAACTGTAAGTCTATTCCTATTTAAGAAAAAAAGTTGTTGTCATCAGTTAAGATGCGAAGACAGTGAAGCCGCAGAATTTATCAGAAGCAATTGGGAAAATTTAAAAAATGTCGTATTGGTTTTTCTAAAGATGAATACTACAAAAGAATGAACAAAAATGGAGAATATGGAACGTCCCTCTCAGAATTATACAAATTATCCTTCCACTCTTCATCATCATATTTCGCCTCAACCACCTGATGGTATGAATTTTGAAAAAATTCCTTAAACCAAACCTATTAAAATCGCGTATCAAGATTATCCAAACAAAATCTACCTGATGTTTTCTGGAAATCCCAACAGCGAACAATATGAACTTCTACTTGAAGAAGATTCACTTACCAGTAAGTCTACCAATAATACCACCCTATAAATCTGTAAGTGGTTTGAAGATCAAATGGCTCAGGTGAAACTCATCTTCTTGTCTTCCAAGATCTTGCGGAGGATTTAAGCCCCTTACCCGGCTTTTACCAAACATCCGCGGACACAGAGACACCCCCCTTCCACTCTAACACCTGGGTGGCTACTCATGAGAAAAGCCTAGATGGGAACCGGGTGTTAGACAGGAGAGGGGTGTCTCTATGTCCGCGGATGTTTGGTAAAAGCCGGGGCGTATACAACAGGGGGAGGAGATTAAGGCATCATAGGCAAATCCAAGTTTTTTGAGGCAGTTTTAGGAAGTAAGGCCCCCGTTCTCAGAGCTTCGAGCAATCCCCTTCAGTCTCGCCGGTGGGATCCAGCGATATCAACTGACTGTGGCTGGGTATCGCAAAACATTTGTTTTTTGAGGTTAAATTTTTGTTTAAATAATAACACCATTTAATGATGAACCGGAATATGTTACTTGCTTTTTATCTTTGGCGTAAGGCAAAAAAGGGGAGAAAAAAAAGAAATACCCGCAAAATACGTCTTGATATTATTTTACTTTCTTTGGAACAAAGGACCGTGAAAAATAATTGCAAACAAAACAATTTGGAACAAAATGATGGAAAGACTCTCTAAAACTGTCGCGGCTACACGAGAAAAAGTTGATACAAAGAATGCCGCACGGAAACATGGGTTTATGGCCTACCGTAAAAGTTAACCATATTTTGAAGATATTATACTTCAGGTGAAAAAAATAAAATTCTATGAGAATCGTATGTCTATGATAGGAGATGTGAGCCGTGAAAGAACGTATGTCTTCTAAACACATACGGAGAATTTTTCTTGTAATTTTAAAATTACTTTATAGATTTTTTTAATTGGGGTGTCATTTGGAAGGTACTTGAATACTGCATAGGGGCGTACATAGGATTATATTTTAGGAAAGCTTGATTGTCTGGGAGGGTTAATTTAAAAAAAAAACATAAAAATTAAATGTAAAAACTTATTTTAATCCCGTTTGGGGAACGATTTTTTTCAAGTCTGGTCTCGTTTAAAAACTAATGAATTAGCCTACAGAGGCGTACTTAGGATTTTTTGTTGCCGTGCTTATGAGGGCCAAAACCGCGCTAATGTACTTTTAAAAAAAATGTAAACAGAGTTGCACTTTATTTTGTCCTGTTTTCGCTGGTAATTTTCTGCAAGTTTGTCCTCATTTTAAAGGTAATCAAATACGCTACAGGCGTGTATCTAAAATTCTATCTTAGCGAAGTCATAAATACCTGGAGAGGTCCATATAAATTTATACAAAATGTAACAATATTCATCTTATTCGAACGGATTGAGATTTATACAAGAGGTTTAGGTAAGTTTAAACTAAGTGGGATTTGACCTTGCTTTCAAAAACAATTAGGAGTAGGTCATGATGCATTTTTGACATATCTATGTAATTGTCATTGAAAATTGTTTTTGTGTTAGAAAGCCACTGCAGATCGAAGAAGTAAAAAATTTTATTTTATGAAAAATAAATATGCATAGTACGATATTAAAGACGTACCAGTTTATAAGTTTTGTTTGAAAATTAAGTTACTCACTATTAGGCTCTGTGCAGTATTTAAGTTTTTGTTCTTTCTAATATAAGTACTACGCTACTGTTTTTCTCTGATAAAGAATCTAAAATGATAAAATTAAAACAATCAACACGAAAATATTTAAAGAAAACTGACTAAAACAATGTTTTAAATCCGGTTTTTACCATTTTTCTGATTTATTCCGACCAAACCCAACCTAATACCAAAACTTGGCCCATACTCAGTGGCGTAGAAATTTTGTTTCTAGGGGGGGGGCTTGAGGTTTCTGGGTGGACTTAAGTAACAACATAGTTTCAGATGACAATTTATTTTGATTTTTGGGAGAGTTTAATCTTTAGGATTCAATATTGATTTGATCTAAGGGGAAAAAACCATTAAACCCCCCCCCCCCCGGCAGATGCCAGTGCCTATACCTTTAAAGAATACTCACTTCAGTGATTAAATGAGATAACATTTTTCTTATTTATTGACTTTTTAAAGATCATGCCCCCGTTAAATAGGACTAACCCTTAAGAAAAACCACCAGATAAAATAAAACACAAAAACGTTTTGGTCTCATTTAAGTATTTTTTTTAAATTAAGTTTCCCAAATAGCAAAGCCCCCCTAAATTATAATCCTGCTTACGCCTCTGTGCAGAATTTAAGTACCTTTCAAATGACACCCCAATCACGAAAATCTGAGAATTACTTTTCAAGTTACGAGATAAATTCTCCGTAGGTGTTTAGTAGACATACATTCTTTCATAACTCATATCTCCTATCACAGACATACGATCCTCATAGAATCTCACTTTTTTCACCGAAAGTACAATATCTTCAAAATATCAAAAAATGGTTAACTTTCCCGGTAGGCCATACACCCATGTTATCCGTGCGGGATTCTTTAACTCTGCCAGCGGCAGCCAGCGACAGATGAGTGGGGGAAAGCTGCTTAATTACTATTGGTCAACGAAGTGTCGCTTTGAAAAAAAACCCATGTTATCCGTGCGGGATTCTTTAACTCTGCCAGCGGCAGCCAGCGACAGATGAGTAGGGGAAAAGCTGCTTAATTACTATTGGTCAACGAAGTGTCGCTTTGAAAACGGGGCTTATGACGATTGTTTTCGTGTCACAGAAGAGAGAAGGGGGTTCAACAACATTTTCTTAAAAACATAATATTATTTTGGTTTATTAAAATAATGCATGCATCTGTCGCAACAACTTGGCAATTTATATTTTTTGACCGTGCCAGTGAAATTCCTAATTAAAAATATTTTTAGAATGGTGTTGGGTCTATTTTTAATTATTGGCATATTGGATACACTGTGTAATACATTTTATATATTAAATGTAAATGACTCAGATATATATTTAAGAGGAAATCTCAATAAAAAAACAGGGATCGAAAAATAGCCGATTTTTTTTATGAGCAATATATTTATTTAATAAATAAATAATACGTTTATTTTAGTAAAGAAACATTTTACAATCCTAGTATAAATAAAATGCAAAAATAAACGCACAAAAATGTCTTAAAAGCATAAACATGCTTGTTGACTTACCATATTATTTAGATAAATAGTTTTTTTTTTCACAGCAGTTCGAATTGATGATAAAATTTTAGAGTACGTAGATTTTACATATAAAATTAATGTTAGAGAACCTTCATCTTACTTCTGATTACCTATTATAATTTAAGTCAATTAGATTGTTACACATCTCTCTACTTTCTCTTATCCAATTTGTGACTAATTTTTTGAAAACACTAAATTTTAGTATATTTTTGAAGTCAGTAGGCAAGTTATTTAATATTCTTGGGGCAAAGTATTTGATTGAACGTTGCGTTATTGTTTTGGAAGCCTGAACATATTCAACATTTGATTTATTTCTGGTTTTGTATGTTAACACTTTTTCTGTAAGTTTTATTTTCTTTTTGTGTATGTTTTTAAGCAGCTCCAAGCAGTACAGTTGTCTAATATCGAGAATCTGTGTTTCCTGGAAAAGCTGGTCCGAAGGATATGTTCTTCTTTTGCCATAAATTAATTTAAGAATTCATTTTTGCGTACTCTCAAGAGTTGTTAAGTGGCAGTCTGCTACCGCTCCCCATCCCAGAATCCCATATAAGAGATGAGATTGTACAAGACACAGATAAAGCGATTTAAGTTGATCTACCTCCAGAAATTCCTTGAGATATCTAAATTTAGGTAGTAATCCCCGGATTTTTTTCACCACATTTTTTATTTGCAGATCCCATTTTAAGTGTCTATCAATTACTACTCCTAAATATTGTATAGATTTTGATTCTGGTATTTGTTCTTTATTTTCTATTTTTAGTAAATTAAATTCGGGTAAAGCATTTTTATAAATTTCAAAAGGCAAATATTTTGTTTTTTCGTAGTTTAAAGTTAGTTTGTTTTTTTGCAACCAAGATCTTATTGTTTTAATATCATTTTCCGCTAATAGTTTAAGGTTTTCCCAAGATTTTGACTTGTAGAAAATCGCGGTGTCATCAGCAAAGCTTATTATTTTTCCGATGGTTTTTAATTTAAGCAAGTCGTTTACATATAAAGTAAAAAGCAAGGGACCCAGAATTGTCCCCTGCGGTACACCATAGTTTATTTTTTCGTAATCACTTCTGACACCGTCAATCTCTACATATTGGTTTCTGTTGGTCAAGTAGCTTTTAAGAAGATTTAAAACATTTCCGCGCAGGCCATACCTCTCCAGCTTTTCCAGTAAGATCTCATGCGAAATGTTGTCGAATGCTTTCGAGAAGTCGACAAAAATACATAGGCTACGCATATTTGTTTCAAAAGCGTCAGTTATTTGTTCCGTTAATTTACAGATTGCGTCTTGTGTCGACTTTCCCTCTCTGAACCCGTACTGCCACTCCGATATCACATTAAATTTAGACAGGAAACTAACAATCCTATTTTTTAATATTTTTTCAAATATTTTTGCAAATACAGACAACAGAGACACTGGCCTATAGTTGATCACGCTGTCTCTGCTACCAGACTTTAGAATGGGCTTAATTTTTCCTATTTTTAGACAGTCTGGAAAGCTGCCATTTTGAAAACATAAGTTAATTAATAAAGTTAGAGGTATTATAATTTCCTCTTTTATTTGTTTTATTGTGTCTGTACTAATTTCGTCCCAACCAGGAGCTTTTTTTTTCCTTTAAAGATTTTATTGCATTTAACATTTCTTCCTGATTGGTTAAATACAAAAACATACTGCTTTCCAGTCTCTCTATTTGTATATTTTGGTCGTTGCATAATTTCATAACACAAATTAAAAAAAATATATATATATTTCAAAATTAAAATTAATCATAAAAAAACTATAAATAAAAAACTTCTTCCAATCCTTGTTCTTCGGGTAAGGTCCCCAACGCAGAAGCCGCATTCTTCCTTTGAAGGACGATACTGATTCGCTGGGTGATGAAACTTCTAGCATTTTTTGTTTCAATTTTTTTTGCTATTTCATAAATTAATTTTTTAGATTCATCAACCCATGGTTTGCGCTGCAAAAGTGTAAAAGAAAAATCCTCTGTCTTCTAGCTCTTTATATTTTGTCTCTTTTTGTATTTCTCTTACCTTAGCCGCTCCTCCCGATTTATAAGAAGTTTTATCAAGATAAGAGCTGCAAAGCGTGTCCCCTCAGGTGGCATCCCAAACTAAAGTTTTTCCTCCCTTCCAAGAAATCAAAGTTATCCTGTCTGCCCGTTTTCCGTCGCTTCTACAAATACCGGACGGTTCTAGTTTTGCTGGAAAACCTGCTAAAACCAGAGACCGCTTTATAATGTCGTTGATCAAACTGTGACGAGTCCATCGACCTGCACTTTTTTTGCAGCTCAGGCCATGAAGACCCAATTTACTCACTATTTCACCACAAGTGCAGGTGTGGGACTCGCAAACAGAAAGACCAAGACGAAGAGCGACAGAAATACGAAAAGCCGAGTCATCCAATAAATTTCCCAAAGAAGAGGAGGACAAAGCATTAAACCACGCATTGCTCTCGGGCTCATTAAGAGCTAAAAGACGTGCTTGATCAAGTTGAGATTTTGAAGATAAAAAAATTTGCTGAAAGAATACGTTACACATTGCAGTATCTAAATCTCTTTGTGAGAAATATTCGAAATTCCTGTTAAATTTTGATATTTATTTATTGCTTCGATCAAAGTAAAGTCTGGATGCAAAATAATTTCCCCAGGAAGAATTTGTAGAAAAAGATATGATGAATCATTCAAAGAACCAAGACAAGCTGAGTAACAAAGAGATGAGCTATTTCTGATTCCTAAACTACCTAATTTAATTGGAAGAATGCACAGTGACCAAGCATTCGAATCAATTTTACAATTTATAAAATGAAGGGAAAATTTATTAAAAATTAACAGTTTATATTTTCTAAACTAAATTTCAGTAGATCGTCAAATTTTTCTAAACTTTCCAGAATCCTCCAACATGGCGGTGTCCGAAGTAAACAAGTATTTCTTGGAATTGAAAATGAATGTTTTAATAAATAATAGGCAGTATGAGAATTTAGAGATAAAAGTTTGTTGGAAAATTTTGTAAAAACATCAGTCGTTAAGTAAAAATTTTTGCCAATTTCTTTTTGAGAAAACTCCTAAAAGAGTAAGATTTTCAAGATCAACTTTTGATAAACTATCAATATTTGTGTTCTTTACTCAGATTTGAAAATTCACACTTTGCTAAATTATCTTTTACTCAAACATTCTTTTCTCAAAAATTCAAAATCTTTGAGTATGCTACAAGGATCCCCAGCTAAAGTTCCATCATCGAGATACCATAAATTAATATCAGATTTGAATTATAGAATGTAGAGATAAGCGAAATAGTGGTGGACCTAAAAGATCACCTTGGTATGTGCTTGTTAACTTGTGATAATACAGTTTCTCGATTGATCATATTAAAGGCGTTATAAACGTATTTTCTAAATATTTTCTTCTGCAATATGAGGAAAGGACAAAAATCGCCGGACCGAGTGGCTAATTATTTCGCATCCGCTTTTGGTACCAAAACCTAACTGAGTTGGACGAAGCAAATTGCTTAGAGTTTCATAAATTGAAAAACAAACTAATTTTGTTGCTAATCTACGAAAGCATAAACCGACTGCAATGGGACGTATTCCTCCATCTTTTTTTATTGAAAATACAGTAAAAAATGGGTAAAATACTTTCAGGCCCGAAGTCATTAAGAATATGTATAAAAAATAGCGACAATGAATTTTGAAGATTTGAAGAAAATGTACCTAGTTCGTCATTCAAAAGGTCTTTTAAATGTTGCGAACTCAGTGCATCTAGACCTGCCGCAGAACCCAGTTTAAAAGAAAAAAACTGATTTTTTTTAATATTTGAATAAATGAAATCAAAACTGTTGTACTCGTTCGGGACATCTTCGGAAAAAATTTACATATCTTCATGGCGTGGATGTTTTTCTAAAAGTTTGTTGAATGTTTCATTATTTTTCAAAGCCAAGGTATCCTCAGAACATAACAGACGAATTGCTCCTCTGACATCTCCCTCAGAAACTTTTGTCGCAACTTTCTTTATGAGGTAGTTTGTTTTTGAAAGGTTTTGTTTCTTCTGAACTTGATGCGTTTTAAGGTAATCCATAAATGGTTGTAATGGTAAATGTTTCTTATCTTTCCAAATATTTAAATTGTCCTTTATCAATGTTGTTAGAGATCTCAATGAATTTATTTATTTTATTTTTTACTTATTAACATAATAGCCAATTTAATATCTTATCCAAACAAAAACATATTTTTTGTTTTTTTACATATTTCTGATTTAAAAATATCTTGTTGTCTTCAAAAAATGGAGGGGTTTAAAAAAACTAAATAAAAACAACAAAAGTTAAAACTTGGCGAAAAAATGCGAAACATGTGTGTCTAGGGGGTATTAAAAGCATTTGATGAACAGCTACACTGTGTGACACTATTTCAGTACCCGAAAAACTGATTGCTATTATAGTTTTCTATTGGCTATAGCATATAGTGGAAGTCTTTTGTTTCCATTTCGTCTTATTTTTGAGATTTTACCGATAACCTTTCTGTAAATGACCCTCATGCTGTCCATATTAGTAAGCTAGCTAGCTAAAATTGTAGCTTTCCCCCTACCCCTCCGCCTTACGCCCAGAAGCGTGTCAGATCTTTTTAGGCCTCCCCGCAAAATTTTTTAGAGTGCCCCCCTGTTCTACTCGATATTTTTTTTTTCGACAACAAAAAAGTCAATGCATTAATGCGGAGGCCACTCTTATATTTTAGCCTATATTTTATTATTACGAATATTTATAATACATAAAAAACTAGTGAGTCTCATGTACCCTCTGTATATTAGTATTCAAAATGATGCAATTTTTAAGGAGCTAAAAGGTATTTGTGTGCGTATTTGTTTTTATATATTATATATTTTGTCTTTTTTTAAGTAAGGCAGTAGCGTAACCAGAGAACGACTCTGGGGGGGGGGTTCATCATTTAATAAAAATCAACTGTCTACTTATGGCCGATTTTTAAAAATAAGGTAGGGAATTATTGCTTGAGCTCTTGAACTAAAGGGAGGGGATAGGATGGGGACGGTTTAGTAGGTGTTAAGTTAGTGTATACGAATCAAAATTTCTTATTTTTAAAAGCAAGTCTCATCTAGTCTCATTATAGATTTATATATATAGTAAAAGTTATTATCAAAAATTTTTAGATTTTTTTAAAAATTTTGAGCTCTTAGGTTTTTCGTAAAATATTTTTGAAAAAGTAGATTGGGTTGGGTTGGATGCTGCTGATACAAATTCCTTAGAATTAAACTAGAATCGTACCAATTAATGACGTCATAGCACTGCCGGCAAAATTTTTAAAATTAAAGACATCACACCAAACACACGTCACAAACCGGAGTAAAAGGTCCCCCCTCCCTGGCTACGCCACTGGCTAAGAGGCCCTTATTATGTCATGCCCCCCCCCGCCTGCTTACACCCCTTTTTCTTCACCTTCTGCGCCTCAAACCCTTGGATCCAGTCGAATAATCGCTTTGCCTTTTGTTTTCCCGGTTTTGACCTTTGTCATAACTTTTTGTTTCTGTAAACCGATTTTGATGAAATGAAGTCCAGTTTAAGAATCCAGCGGTGGAACTCCTATCAAAATCTCTTCAGTAGTTTTTGCGTGATGCAGGAACAAACATACAGACAAACAATTAGAGAGAGATAGAATTTACAGATTTATTATATTTACCTAATCGTTATTGACAAAATAGGTTCATTTCACGTTGATATTTGCATAATTTATTTCTTGGTTAGATAATCGTTAATTAGATTGGTGAACGATTTTTAAATGCATTTAAAAAAATGGTTTGCCGAACGTCTTTAAAAATTTGAGCTCTCCATTCTCATTTTCCCTTTTTCGCTTCAAATCTTGGAGCTGTGAATGTCGAACAAGGGGAGCGGTTTCATCTGGATATTAAAAAGGTTTTAGTCGGGAAAATTTTGGCAGTTTTTAATTTTAATGGTGCGTCGGTGGTGACTCTGTTCCCACTTGGTACACAAGTAGTACTTACCTCAAGAATCACCAGAAAAATAATAATTTCGTCGGAGTCGGATTTGATCCGGCGTCGCAACGCTTTCAAAATTTGCGCTGACGCCTTCTCCTGAGATTCGCTATGTATCTGACAGATATCAACTTTTTTAAAATCTGCTTGCATCAGTCAAAACTACATTTAATAGGCTTTAAGTCAAGGCCTTCTTCACCACAGGCAGTACGTCAAATTTGAGAGTTAACCCAACGTCAATTTTCATAAAATTTGAGCAAATTTTTCTTTTCACAATTTTTGCAAAAAAAAATCTTGCATCTCTAATTTCACTCAGATATTATGCTAGGAGTGTTATCCTTCAAAGTAAATTATTTTCCGAGGGATTTGAGTAAGTGTAGAGACTGCAAAAAATTTTAAACAGTTGCGTGCATGCTGTTTTTCTTAATTCTCAGATTTGGCACATTTGCATACAAAACCTACGATTCCCCAACGAATGCGCAGTCGAGATATTTGCAATTTACAACTTTTGAAAGAGTATAAGATGGCAATAAATGATGCACAAGAATTTAGAATACAGCGTTGTTCTATTCTATGCTTTTGGACATTGAACGGGCTTAATAAAAATTGCAAAAACATAACCAATTTTGCACGGCCTTAGATTTTGGCTTATAACTTACCTATATTTTAGGGAATTTTCATCTGTCATACATCACTTCTCTTTCCGTTGGATAGGCTTTGATAAAATTTTATTCAAACTTGCAAGTTTTTTGACAACATAGTTGTGTTGCAAGGTAATAAACGATAATTCTTGATAGAGTTGATTTAAATTTGACTTCAAAGTGCTGAATTAACAACAGTTTTCCGCTACAGTAAGACGTAATTTATTATAAATGAGCTTTCAATCCCCCCCCCTTCCTCTCCCCACCCCTCCCAGATGCGTTTTTCAGATCTTTGTGAGTGCAGCTTGATTTAGTTGGTCCTATACTTCGATCCATGGGTTTTTTCAGTGCAGTTGATTTACCACTGGCAAATCATGGGGGGGGAGGTAGGTGTGTTTGCCCTTCCCCCCTCACTAATCTAACCGTATTGATAATAATGCCTAGAAACTTGGGATTTTTTATTTATGCAATTATGCTCAGTTCAGGTATGTAGACGATGTGTTTACAGCATTGAACACTAAAGTAACTAAACTTAAATTTACTTATGAAACAGAGAACAACGATACACTGCCATTTCTAGACACTTTAGTTATAAGAAATAAAAATAAATTGGACTTTGACCTATACAGAAAAGGAACGGCCACCAACAGGTATATTCCAAATGACTCTTTTCATTGCTTACAACATAAGCTTGCACTTTTTAGCATATAGATTAGTAAATTTCCCCTTAAACAAAGAAAGATTTGAAGCAGAAAAGAATAGGATTAGGAATATAGCTGGCGAAAACGGTTACGACGAAGGCTTAATAAATAAGCTGATAAATAGACATTCTTTTCAAAAGACCTTTCGGAATTCCACTCTTTTCAGACAAAAAGATACCTGCTACTCAAAATTTGTATAAATTCCTTATAATCCTAATTATACGAAAGGATTACAAAAAGTATTTAATAACACTGGTCTTAAATTAGTATATAAATCCGGTAACACAATAAGAAGCTTACTAGGAAATCCCAAGGATAAAACTACAGTTCTAGAAAAAAGTGGAATTTATGAAATTAGTTGCATGGATTGTGACAAAAAATATGTTGGCCAAACGAGACGCTCTATTCAAACACGTTTTAAAGAACACTTAGCACACTTCAAATGCGGAAGAACAGAAAAGTCAAGTGTGGCCGAGCATGCTTTTGAAAACAATCATAGATTCACATTAGATAACCTAAAACTTCTAAAAAGTGTACCAAACAAAAGACTTTTGAATGCATATGAAAGTATGGAAATCATTAAATCCAGAAATAGTTTAAATAAAGATAGAGGACCCATCCCGTTTAGTACGCTTTATTCTTTGGTTGAGGGGAGATAGGATTAAAAATCGTGATCAATCACAAATTATTAGTGTTATCTCCGCTCACTAAAGGATTTTATATAAGATAGAGCGTAGATTAATTTAGTTCATTGTTTATCGTCTCCTGATGATGCGAACGTTGTTAGCGAAACGCGCGTCGAGTGCAAAAAAGTGTAGTTTTGGTTTGTGGAAATCAATCATAATTTTGTTCTCAGTTTGTAGGTACTTTTTTTTCATTTAAAATGAATAGGGACTAAACGCACTAACGCGAAGTTGGCACCCCCAGATGACACCACCAAACGAAATAACCCAACTACCAAAAATAATTTAACAGAAATTTAAATAAATTATGTTAAGGTTCATAATGGCTCTGTCATGATTTATTTATTTAGTTTTTTGATGGCCATCAAGAATACAACAGGTTTACACCCAAAAAAGTATCTACAATATTAAATAATAGATAATAAACAAATGAGATAATTACCCAATTTAAAATAAAATAAAAAAAACTAAAAAAAAAGCAAAAAAAAACAAAAAAAATAAAAAAAAACAAAAAAAAGCTTAATATATTATAAACTAGAAAAGTATATAGGTACAATACTAAAAAGACAAATTAATCATTAATTTAACAAAGACAATCGTGCTTTGCTTTTAAAAGAAGTTAGAGACATGTCGAAAAAGTCAACTGGGTTGTAAAGTTTATTAGCGATTTTAGATAGTCTACATTGAGGCGAGTTTTGGGAACAGTTCGTTCTCCTAAAAGGAACTAAAAACGCTTTGTTCGACCTCAAGTTAACTTGAGGTGTAAACTTAATTAAGGCGAGAATTTGAGGTGTAGTGAGAATTAATTATTTTATACAAGGACATTATATCTGACAGTTTTCTTCTATTGCAGACAAAATATTAAAGTGGTATCGGCCAGTTCAAAATTATCTGTCTGGATCATATATCCACTTTTAAATGAATTTTAGGCACGTTTATGAAGGCACTGCCTCACTGCCTGATGCACATTTTGGCAATTAACTAATCTGAGAACTGTCAACACTGTCAAACATCTAAGAACGCTGAAAAGAAGTTGTTGACTGACCTGAGTTATCGATTAAGTTTTGTACTTTCGAATTATGTATTAATTATTATTTGGTAAAATAATTGAAGAGTCAAGGGAAAAAACGATGAAAGTTCCATTTTAGGTCGAGAATAAATTAATCAGTGTAAAATGTACATTCATACGTATATTTTACTATACCATACCAAAAGGAGGAAAAAATGCTGACAGTCACGAGTTACCATGGCTTGAAAATACATTACACTTGGAAAGAACGATGAAAGTCCACGCGTCAGGGGAAAAATGCTGAAAGTCCACTTCTGCGTTGAAGCGCTTCGGCCATTTTTATTTCATGTTGCTTTTTTAGTTATCGTTAGAACTTGTCGCACGTGCAGGCTGAATTTCCGTTTTTTTTTTAATTTAATTCAGTTTAATTATGGAAGAAAGTGAGATTAACGTGAAGAAGCGTAAAAAACTTGGACGAATGAGTGATGTAACTAAAAAACTTCGTTTGCAAAGCAACGTGTCTGGAAGTGATTTTAGGTGTAAGAGGTTAAAGTGTTTTACTAAAGTAGGTGAAAACGCCAGAAATAAAATTTTGAAAAAATTTAATGAGCTGCCTACATAAGACGAACAAAACTCGTATCTTGCCGGGTTGATATCACTGATTCTCGTTCAACGTCGCAGGCCGCGTAAACCTGAAAATGAAGTCGGTAAGTTCAATGAATCATCCTATCATTATAGAGTTAGTGTCCCACAAGAAAACGAAGCTAGTATTGATGTTCAGTTATGCTACAAAGCATTCTTATCAATACATGGAATCACAGGCAGAAGAGTTCAATCAATTCAACGTTCATTGAAAATGTGTGGCTCTTCTCCAGTTGATGGCAGAGGTAAGCATTCTACTAGAAAGCATGCTTTGAAAAAGGAGACTGTAGAATCGGTGATAAAACACATTTCTTCCTTCAAGTCACGTAGCAGCCACTACAGTCTGAACAAAACTAAAAAAAAACCTACTTACCAGAAGAACTCAACATATTAAAAATGTATAACATTTTCAAGGAGAAATACACTGCTTGCCAAATCTCATATGATAGCTATAGGGTAATTTTTAATACAAAGTTCAACATCGCGTTTAGATACCCCCGCTACAGCGCTAAAGAAACTACTCTTAGGGAGATAAAAAAAAACTGGAAGTACAACGAAAACGCGTTTGGATACCCCCGCTCAGACACATGTTCATTTTGTGACGAAATCAATGTTAAGTTGAAAAATAAGCATCTTAAGATTTCAAATGCTAATGATAGCGCTAAAGAAACTACTCTTAGTGAGATAAAAAAACTGGAAGTACAACGAAAACTCCATTTAAAAAAGGCAGATACGTTCTACACTCGAAAAAAACGAAGTGTGCACTTGCCAATAGATCTGTAAAAGAACTGAGACTTTCGAAGGAAAACCCAAGGCTCTTATACTATCGCACAACTTTCAATGGAAGCTGGCAATCAGTTGACATCGTCGGAAAATCGCTTAAGCTGGGCGACAATACAGGAGAGTTTGAGATGCCAAAATTTTCTTATACAGGTAACAGCAACCAAGAATAATAAGACTTATTAGCGACAATATAATTCTCCAAAAACAATACATAGGTACATAATAATTAAGCTATTGTTTTTCTTTTGTTTCAGATCCGTTGCCGCTTTCTTTGCCTAAATATAGAGACATAGAAAAGCTGTCTAAATTTTGTGGACGTGAATCAAAAAACTACTTGAGAAGCTTGCCACATTAAACAACATGTAATTTTGTCTTTGTTCGATTTTTTGTAACTTTTTTGAATAAAAGACTTCAAAAGTATTCAAAATAAGGGGAAATATCGATGAAAGTCACTGGACTCTCATCGTTTTTCCTAGTATTTTTTTACATCGCTTCAAGTTTATGCTAATAGTAATGAAGTTTTTCACGTAATTTGTTCTAATTAAACATTATGCCAATTAACCAAAAAACTATCTGAGAGTGACCTATTTACGCAATGAGTTTTCAATAAGGAACCAAAGGGTTTCTAAACTAAAATTTGAGTTTTCTCGAAATCATGGTCCATTGACTTTCATCGTTCTTTCCCCTGACTCTTCAATTGACACGCTGGCATTGCAATCGTTTTATGACAATAAAGCTTTATAGCTTTTATTCAAGAAGTATTAAAGAAAATAAAGAAAAATCACTGGGCACGTTATCATCGATCTTCAGGAAAAATAGGTCCTACAACGTTTATACCAGAGGCGTACGCGGAAATTTTTCCTGTGGGGAGGGGCTTGAGCATCAAAATATTTGCGGACGAAAGAATTTCCGAATAGCTACTTAAAACCCCACTTCCTCGGTAGCTCAGTTGGTAAAGCATTAGACTGGTGTTCTAGAGGTCCCGATTTATTCCTTCATCCTTTTCCACCACAAATATTTTCTGTACATTTATTAGGGCGATAATTTTCCCTTCATTTTGAATATATTTACAGATTATTATTGTATTTGCGATTTTTGAGGAAAGTTTAATCTTTGGGAGTCAATTTTCAGTGGCTCTGGGGGAAGGTTTGAGCGTCTAAGACCCCCTCACCCTGTATACGCCGGTGAGTATACGAAGAAGAATTGGCAAATATAACCAAACTGCAATGCATATTTGCTTTCGCCGCTCGATTCGTCTTTCCTCTTCGTCAAATATTGGTTTGGCCAAACCATATAACTATGAGATACTATAACGGCCCTGGCACCAACATTTACTAAACGGCCCCTTTCAAATAAAGGTGTGTGCATTGCCCCTCTCTCCCCAGAAAAGTGTAGACTATCAGAACAGGTCTCAGTTTTGTTATTTGAAAACTTTGACTGAAGGGTTTTTGCATCAGGATTTATGTGCAGGATATTACACATAACAATTCACGCGCGAAAATAATAAAACTTTATGTGACATCTAGTAGTCCAGTAACTGGGTATAAAAAAAGGCCTTTGGCTTGCAAAAGGTGGGGAATAAACGATTTTCAAATATGTTAAAGACGGATAGACTTTAATAAAAAATCCAAGTTTTCGACCTTGGGGGGCCCCGCTCGCGCCGCCATCTTGGATTATATGTGCAACAAACTCTTTTTTTAGCTTTCTTATCCTAACAATTGGTTATGCAACAAAATGTTTAATAGCAAAGTTAAAGAGAATGAAATTATCTTTATTTTATGTTTTAACACTTTTCCTGTATGTCTTATGGGTTAAAAGTTACACAGATAGAAAAATGAAGTTTATAAAAAAAAACGTCAAACTTCGAATAAAAGCACTCAATATTTTGTCAAAATTTTAGTAAATACCCCGGATAGCATATTTACACACCCTCCCGTACGATGGCACCAACTTGCTCAAATCTGTGAACCTGTGTGACCAATAATTACGCTTCAAAATTGCACATTATGCGAGCGAAGACTCTTCAAGTGTGCTTTTGCCTTAACAGTCTCTAACCTAGTTTTTCTCTACTTCCAGATTGAAGCACGTGTTTTTTCTGCAAACCGTCGTAATGGAATAAGAATATGAAAAAAATATCAATTTTTTTTTAAAGCGTGTAACATTGTTTGGCTCTGGCTGGTAAACGAAAAAAAAACAGAAAAAAAACCGCCGGAAAAAATAACCCCGCCCACTAAACACACTTGTGACTTTAACCTAATATTTATGTAAATCTAAGGTTCACATATTTATGTAAAATATGTTACATCATATTTACGTAAATCTCACAAAAATATTTTTATAAAAAAAATTACGTCAAAACTTTGACTGTACATTTAAGTCAGCATAAACAATGTTAATTTTACGTAAATATTACGTAGTGGGACCTTAATTTTACATAAAAAATATTACATAACTACTATATAAAAAAATATATGTAATATTTAAGTAATCTAATTTACGTAAACGTTACATAAAATTATTTACTTTAAATGACAGTAATAAAATGTATATAACTATTATGTAACAATTTAAAAATTACCTTTACATTTAAAATTTTACATAACTATTATGTAAAACATTTTATGTAATATTTATATCATTTAAATTACGTAAACGCTCTATAACATGACTTACGTCACATTAAAATTTTTAAATTTACGTAAATATTATGAAAAAATGTGAATTTTAAGTTTACATTTAAAATTTTACCTAATTGTTACATAACATTTTTTATGTATTAATTATATCATTCAAGTTATATAAATTCCCTGTAAAATTATTTACGTCAAATTAAAGTCCTAAATTTTACATAATTATTATATAGTCAGTTGGACCGTAACTTTACATTACATTACAGCTATTATATAAAACATTTTATGTAATATTTATATTATCTAAATTACCAGTGCTTAGTAGTTTCTTCCTAGTAGGTGGAGATGGCGCTAATGTCACTATGTTCCCTGTACAGTGGATGATATTATATATATAAAGAGCAAAGATGTTTCAAAATTAGGATGCGGACTTTGAGGTACTGACAAGATATCTATAAGAATCACCTCTTCCGCCACTTAAACCAGCCCGTCTGGTTAACTTTGCAGTTTCCCACATGTCGGACCGTGTCAAGCAACCACCGACGGGCCTGAACGGACCGTCCGTTGGCCCGCCTCAAGCTGCATGCTCATGTCGGACTTACATAGTTGACGCTTTGCGCATGTCATGAAGATTAATGTGACTTAAATTTTACCTTATTAATAAATAATTGTGACCTCTATGTGACCTTAAATTTACATAACAAGGTAAACCTGTTAAGTAAAATATACGTAGTTTTTATTTAACTCTTACGTAACATGGATGTAATATTTATGTAAAAGGTATGTCATTTTATTTAAATCACATTTATGTAAAAATTAGGTGGGCTTTGCGCATGGCATTATGCAGAGTTTTCGTACCTTAATGTGACTTAAATTTTACCTTATTGTGTCCTCTGAGTGACCTTAAATTTACATAACAAGGTAAATCTGTTATGTAAATTTTACGTAATATTTACATAACGGTGTTTACTGGGCGGATTTTATATTTATTAAAAAATAAGTTTAGGTCGGGTTGGAGGGGTCTAGCTTGAGTTGGGTCGGGTTTGGGTTAGTTATTTTATCTTAAAGGTTTTTTTCGTTTCTTTTAGGTGATTTTTTTCCTATATATCCTCTAGATGTTTAAGTAAAAATAAGTTAAACAAATCGCATTGGGGTCTAAATCAATAATCTTTTGTAGCCTAATTATATATTGACCGCAAAGACCATAGATTTCAGCACCCTGGTATCCGTCGTATGGTAAATCTAGCCGATGATGGTCAATTAACTCAAAACGTCAGGTACTTGTCAAAATGAGGTTGTAAAATATCTGTCATCCTTTATGAACCAAAACCAAAATGAACTTGACAGTGCTCCTGTCAAACTAAAATGTCAAATCAATCAATCAAAAGTTTTGAGCGTTTTTTTACAGCTTTCAGAAGAAGGGCGCAAAAAAATAAAAACTAAAAATAAATATATCGGTTTTTTTTGCCGGAACTACCCGAAAGTTGTAAACTTTTTTTTTGGTTTTGAGCAAAGCGTCAAATTGCGCAACTTTGCCCCAATTTAAACCTTTTCGTATTTCCTACCGTTTAGGAGATCTCCATGGTGAGCATCCTGGGCTGTATGAAATAGTAAGAAAATAGTAGTTTTCAAAACTAGTGGCTAAAATAGTGCTTTTTTGGCAAGCGTTGAAGCGTTGGTTTTAATAACGAGCGCAGCGAGGTACTTAAAAACGCGAGCACAGTTTAGCCGCGAGTTGTTAACACTATTTTTTTTAATATCTTTATCAAAAAATTCAAGAAAAACTGGAAAATACTTTTAAAAATCTCGAACGAAGAGCACTTCTCGCAACACACCATCTTTACACTATAAATCAAGGCGGTGGTAAATGAAATAACAATGGTTTTCATAGCGACGTGCCTTTTTACTCGGTGATGTTCATTATTGCGACATTTTAATCTTTGACAGTTTGATATTTTGACGATGTTTTTAAATGATTTTTTCGTAAATACTTGGTGAAAACTGGCGGAAATGACTTAATTTTTAGGCAAGAATAATTACATTTTTTCAATATTACTATTTTCCGCTATTTCTCTTAAATTTTGGGTAAAAAACGGACAGAAATCTTGTTTTGCATCCGTGATCAAAAAAAAAAGTTTTTTTTTTACATCGGTAACCAAAAAAGCCATGCTTTAGTTATGTGCAGACAGTTACTAATGTTTTTGGGAGGGAGGAAAGGGATAAAAAAAACTAATTTTCTATTTATCTACATTAAAATATTACATGGCATCTTCCTCTGGTGTACAGAAACGGAAGAAGAGGAGAGCAAGGTATCCTGCGTTGGAACTCTTACCGAGTTATAATCGCTACACATTTAGCATATCATCGCGACGCTCCATTGATAATAAATTATAAATATAATTGATATAAATTAAAAGGTATAAATAAATGCGGATGAATGTTAAGAATTAAAAATAATGTATAATCAAAACGGCCCTGCCCTAAGCTGGAACGCCACCGTTCTGTTTAATATCCATTCTTTTAATAAAATGACCTAACGTTGTTCATTGATACATTTAGACCTCTAACTGGACTTACACGCCCAATATCGCTGTCTTCGGGTTGCTTATGTTTACTCGCTATTTTCATATTTCCAATAAATCAATTCGCTTTTTTTATGAATTAAGTGTATCTAGGTAGGTATTTAAGTTGGCATTATTATAGGTACGTGATTTTCTAAGTATTGTATCTAGTGCACCAGATTAAAACAGTGGCGGTCCCAGCCATTTGAAAACGGGGGGGGGGGGCGGTTTCGATACGAAATAAAACTAGATAAAAGCATAGCTTTTATGAGAAACATATCAATATATGCAAACAAAATTTAGTAACTACAAGCGCAGATTTGATCTCAAATCTAGGCGGGGATACTCAGATTTTAAGTTGTGTATTTCATATATTTTTTATTTAAATTTGAGAAAATTTCAATTGTAAATTTCAACGTATCATAGCGCCGCAGGCGAAAATTTTTCAGAAATATTTCAAAAAAATTCAGAAATTGTAAATATCTCAGTGGTTTCAAACCGCAGCAGGCTAAAATTTTTAAGAAAGTGACACTACAAATGCCATTGCTAACATAAAATTAAACTAATAGGTACCGTAAATATCAAAGGTGTTATAGCGCCGCAATTTATGGCCTACTTTTGATTTTCCAAATATTTTCGTACCTATCCCACTGAAATCAGCGCTTGAGCAACTACGTATAATTTTTTCAATTATAAAAAACATAGATATAACAAACAAAGCAAAACCTAATAGCTAAATACTTTTTTTTGAGGTCTAAAAAGCTTTTTAAGTTGAAACATTACCTTTTATATTGCATATCTCAAATATAAGATGAATATCTCAAAAAACAGTTCGTTTCAATGTTGATATGCAGCAACGCGCTAAGTCTGTCAGACGAATTTCCGTCATAGTGTTTTTAAGTACTTATATTTTCAATCTTCTGAGGCAGGAAAAGCTTCTTTCTGGCGAAGCATTACTTACTGACAAACATCCAAGAACGTTTTTATCAATGGAAAAATATCGCCACACTTGTTCATTGCCTCGAAAACGTTATCATATATATTTTGATTTAGGCTTTTGCCTACTTCTGACCAATATTGTTTCCAAATACTGACTTCTCTCAATAAAAGTTTAAGAATTTGACTTTTGTATTAATCAAACAGTTTATAGTATTTGGAAACGACATTAGTTAATTTTGCCCTGATTTTGGCTTCACGTTGTATAAAACTTGGTATGAATATGAATAAAAAAAATCCCACCCAAAAAGTAGGAATTTTGTGGCCCACCCTATAATAAGTACCTCGTCTGAATCCCCAGATAAGGAACTACTACCCCCAATATCTTTAGCGCAATTTTGGCCGCGGCCCTATTTATTTATTAACTCGTCGACTTTCAATTCAAAAAAAAGTTAGGTTGGGAACTGAAAAAAGTGAGGTTATGTACTCCATCAATACCTTTCACCGACTCCCAGACCTGGTTGCAGTACTTGGTTGATGGACGGTGGATTGGAAAAATTTAAGAACTTGATTGATGGCATCGAAATCCATCTGAAAAATTTAAGAAGCTAATTGTTGCCACCGATTGCTGTTTGGTGGAAAAAAAACTTCCCCTTTATGATGTGCGGTCGAGGTCATTTGGTGGATTTACTGGAGTTTCATGGTTATTACCAACATGCGTGCAGTACAGTGGCGGTCCCCCCCGCCCCCCTTTGATCCGGAAAAAGTAGACAACAAAGATGCTGGTGATAACCCTGAAGTCCTTGGAGGAAAAACGAGAAATTGCAGAAAGTTCCTTTAAAGACATTCTAGAATCCCTCCACAGTATTTTGGGACAGTTTTGCCTTCAATTCGTCACAGCAAGAATAAACAAACGCATGACGTACCTCGAAAACCATTGAAAATACAGAATAGTATTATAGAGTTTCTATTTATAAACAATTTTTAGACAAAATCATTTCGGACATAAAAAAAATATTTTTTAACTGAACATATTCGTCGTTTCTAAATACTATAAACTGTTTGATTAATTCAAAACACAAATTCTTAAACTTTTATTGGGAGAAGTCAGTATTTGGAAACAATATTGGTGAGAAGTAGGCAAAAGCTTAAATCAAAACATACCTGATAACGTTAACGCGTGGTAGTTAACCCCTCCCCTACCCTGGCTTTAAATTTTTTATAATAACATTTAGAAAATCAAAAGTAGGGTATAAATTGCGACGCTATAACACCTTTGATATTTACGGTATAAGATGCGATTTTTAGTGCAATTTTCTTTAAAATTTTCGCCTGCGTCGCTATGATACCGTTGATATCTACGATTTTAGTTTAATTCGACTCAAAAAAATTTCGGCGCATTTAAAAAAATTTTTAAATAAAAAAATGTTTTTTTTTCGTATCGAAACCTCCTCCCCCCCCCTTTTCAAATGGCTGGGACCGTCACTGGTGCAGTGTTGCTAAAAATTATTTCCCTAGATCGGAACTATGACCTCTACTCGATAAAACACCATCGTAAAAGTTATCGGGGTGTTTTTTTTTAATCTAGAGGAAGGAAATAGACGACATTATTTTTCCGTCGGAATTTCCATTTTCCGACGTTGATATCATTTTTAAGCTGTTAAAATTTAAACGTGAGAGAGTTAGTAAACGACCACAAAAAAACTTTAATTATAAAGTTTTACTTTAAAAAAGATTTAGCGAGGGTGAATAAATAACAAAAAACCAAGAATAACGAGCCTTCACTCAAAAAAGGTTTCATCATCACATTATAATTTCATCCCCTAATTCCTCTCACCGTACTGATGGGCACCATAAGTGCGAAACGCGGCTCTACGGTTACCAATACCTTTTTTGAGGTACAGCTCGCTATTCTTTGTTTTTTGTTATAACGTTTTACCTTTTACGTTCATTTACCCTAATAGCACAGGATTTTCCAGGGATATTCCAGTAACATGAACAGCACATTTAAAAGACATTCTCAGAATATCCTACCTAGTACCTTCAGCGAACATTCTATGCAGGATTTTCCAGGAATGTTCTGTGAACGTCCGAAAATGTCCTTTTTTGGACATTGACAGCACATTTAAAAAACATTCTTAGGATATCCTGGACAGTACATTCAGCGAATATTCCATGCAGAATTTTCCCTCAATGTTCTACTAAAGTCCTGAAAATGCCCTCCCCTTTGGATATTTAAAGCACATTGAAAATACGTACCCTGGATATCCTGGATAGAACATTCAGCGAATAGTCTATGCAGGATATTCCGTAAATGTTCTGCCAATTTCCGTAAAATGTCCTTTCCTTTTGGATATGGACAACAAATTCAAAAAACATTCTTACACATCCTGAACAGTACATTCACCGAGTATTCTATGCCAGATATTCCACGAATGTTCTGGTAAGGTCATAAAAATGTTCTTACATTTGCACATTGATAGCACATTTAGCTGGGAATATCCTGGGTATAATACATTCAGCGAATGTTCTAGTCAGGATAATCTACCAATGTTCTACCAAAGTCCTAAAAATATAACACAATATTGTAACGTTTTTTAGTCTAACAGCTGCGGTAAAAATTTTTTTCGGGATATTTTTATCTCTCGCTGCAAGTTACAAGAAAAAACCATTTTGGAAATAATATTTTTCAATCTACGATCATGCTTACGCAACAGAACTTAAGATTTTATTTTGTTCAAAAAGCTTGTTGGGGTAGGCTAATATTTATTTCCAATAAAAAAATAATTATTAAAATCGGTTGAACCGTTCGAGAGTTATCCAGCTTAGAACAAATAACATCATCCCCTTCCACTACCGTTTGGGAGGATTCGGGGAGAGGGGTAATATTTTTATCCAATAAATAAAGAATTATAAAAATCCGTTGAACCGTTCGCGAGTTATCCTGCATTGAACAAATAACGTAATCCCCTTCCACTACCGTTTGGGAGGATTCGGGGAGGGGGGTAATATTTTTATCCCATAAAAAAAGAATTATGAAAATCCGTTGAGCCGTTCAGGAGTGGTCCTGATTTGATGTAAAAAAAAAATTCACGGTGCTCTTCTAACAGAACACAATGTCCACAAGGTTAAATCCCGCTAATATATAATTTCTCCCATAAGTCCCCGTAGCGCAAAAGGTTAAGTCGTTAAAAAAGCATTGTTGTTTAAAAACTTTTTTTTAATTTTTTTGGGTTTTGTGAGAGAACATATTTTTTCTAAGCTCTTATGAACTAAGCACACATTTATATGTGCTATGAAAATTTTGCGAAAATATTCTATGAATGTTCTACCAGGATGTTCTAGGAATATCAAAAATGCGGACACAGAACATTCTCTAAACATCCCTGCTATGCTTAAAGGGATTGAGGGAACATTCAGGGAATGTTCCCAATATCCTAGCTGAACATTCAGCGAATGTTTGGGGGATATTTCTGTGCTATTAGATTAGATAGTTTTTGGTTATACCCAAAACCCTCGACGACTAACGCTATTTGACACTCTTGACATTTGAATATGGTTAAGGGTTGTCGGAAAAAGCCGCATACCTAAGGACGGTTAACATAGGAATTTAGACGTAGAAGGACACGGGCATTTATGTTTTGCCGACTCGCTTCCAACTTGGATCAAGAAGGAGGCGATGGCGATGCACCTGCGCTTAAGAGACCAGGGACTATAGAATGGCCAGGAGGAAAGAGTTGCCCCTCCTAAGACTTCCAGTGAAAGCACCGCTTAAACCATGGAGGTTCGAGAAAATGGGAATAACAAGGAAATAGGAACAGAGTGAGCTCAAAAAATAGGCGAACAATGAACTGAAGACGTCCTGAGGGCAAGAGTCAGCGTTTAGACAGTCCAAGCTATTCGTAGATGGTCCGAATGTAGCAGAATTAAATGGCTCTTAGGATGATGACTGGGCCCAATCGACTGAACAAACATCTAACGAAGAGGAATCGGCACAGTACTTAATAGCAGAGTGTAATGCATATGCCGGATCAAGGCAGCTGCATTGAGGATTTCCCACAATAGAGGAAGAAGAGCTGCACTCACTCAAATGGGCCGACATACTGAACTTAGTAAAGAAGGCAGGGACCCGGAGAGAGTTGCAGCGGAAGTAGGGGCATAGGGGTAAGGAACGGGGTATGGCAGAGGGGCCCATGAAGAGGCCTAATTGCCAGACCCACGGGGCGCCCATATACTACTACTACTATATTTTGCCGAGCTTCTATAAAATTCCGCGACATTTTGAACAATAAATCCAATAAGTTTGGGTAGGTAGGAGTTAATAATCCTCTACTTTTTATCGAAACTTAATTAAGAAGGCATAAATTTGACCTTGGAATGGAAAACTGCAGTAAAGATTTTATTTTAAAAATTAAAAACAAAAACTAATATATTATAAAAAATAAAGAAGTTATGAAAGTAGGGTGAGTGTATGCGAGTCCGCATGTTTAAGCTTGTTTATTTTATTTTATGTTGTGTTATGGTCAAGCCATGATGACCCTTAAATTAAATTTCTTAAATACCTGTTAAATTATGTTTAGATGTGCACTTTAGTAGGACACGTTTTTTGGTAAATTTAAAGACTCTAAAGGACTTTGATTGAAAGGAATTAATACCACCTTAGGTTATTTGGATAAAAATTGCAAAATAAAAATCATATGGACGACACCACTCAAAATGACAGACAGATGACATAACAGAAATTTTTAGTAAACATTTGCCTTAAATTATGTCCATCTTTCTCTAAAATACATTTTTATAGCCTGCTGTCTTTCTTCAACAACCTTAAATTATCTCTCCATCTACCTCTAAAATTCTGCCCTCTCTCTCTAAAATTTTTTATTTTAACAGAGAAAACATGTTTTTTGCCAGTACTTTTTTTGAACTCTAAAAAAACAGTCAAAACTTGAAAAATTTGAGTGTTTTATTCTAGAAATCGAAAGTTTGGAAAGAAAGCTTTAAAATGTGAGCAATATCATGGCATACAAATGTAAAAAATATAGTAAAAAATTGCTTCATCAAAAACGTTACCCCTTAAATTATACTAAAATATTTTAAGCCTTAAATTACCATCATGGCTTGACCATTAAGTACGTAAGATTTTATATAGTTAGCAAATACAATATGTCATTCAACAAAATAAATTATCCCAAACGTCAAATAACCGGACCGTCACGTGGCCGTCGTGGACGTAAAACCAAAAAGCCCGAAACCCGGTGCCCTACATATTATAATGAACTTGTTGCCTTGTGCCTTGACCATCTTTATTGCACCCAAAAATATAACACAGAGAGTAGAAAAAACTGGGAGAGGAAATAAAGAGTAGCTAACATAATAAAAGTTTTTTTCATCCTTTATTAAACAAACCCAAGTAACATTTCAGTTCTAATAAGGGTCGCCGATGCTTATAGCTCTTAATTACTGTCATTTAAGAATAATGAAGGTTCTATAGGTGATTTACCGCGATGGATCGATTATAATTGGTTAGAAGAGTTTATTATTATTATCAAAAAACGTTAGCTGCGTTCAAAAAAAGTATCGCCTTTTATCTTACGTTTTTCTGTACTTTTCTAAAAGCAAAAAACCGATAAAAATATGTAATTTTTACAGTATTCGCTAATTATTATTATTTTTTGCAAATTCCACAACTAATAGAAGAATGTGGTTTTTAGCCTATTCGCTAATTATTTGCTGCAAATCCCAAAACTGATACAAGAATATGGTTTTTAGATTATTATTAAAAAACGTTAGCTGCGTTCAAAAAAAGTATCGCCTTTTATCTTACGTTTTTCTGTACTTTTCTAAAAGCAAAAAACCGATAAAAATATGTAATTTTTACACTATTCGCTAATTATTATTATTTTTTGCAAATTCCACAACTAATAGAAGAATGTGGTTTTTAGCCTATTCGCTAATTATTATTATTTTTTGCAAATCCCAAAACTGATACAAGAATGTGGTTTTTAGGTTATTATCAAAAAACGTTAGCTGCGTTCAAAAAAAGTATCGCCTTTTGTCTTACGTCTTTCTGTAACTTTCTAAAACCAAAAACCCCGATAAAAATATGTGGTTTTTAGCCTATTTGCAAATTATGTATTATTATTTTTTGCAAATCCCAAAACTGATAGAAGAATGTGGTTTTTAGATTATTATCAGAAAACGTTAGCTGCGTTGCAAAAAAGTATCGTCTTTTATCTTACGTCTTTCTGTAACTTTCTAAAAGCAAAAAACCCGATAAAAATATGTGGTTTTTAGCCTATTCGCTAATTATTTATTATTATTTTTTGCAAATCCCCAAACTGATAGAAGAATGTGGTTTTTAGATCATTATCAAAAAACGTTAGCTGCGTTCAAAAAAAGTATCGCCTTTTATCTTACGTTTTCCTGTAGTTTTCTAAAAGCAAAAAACCGATAATAATATGTAATTTTTAGCCTATTCGCTAATTATTATTATTTTTTGCAAATCCCACAACTAATAGAACAATGTGGTTTTTAGCCTATTCGCTAATTATTATTATTTTTTGCAAATCCCAAAACTGATAGAAAAATGAGGTTTTTAGATTATTATCAAAAAACGTTAGCTGCGTTCAAAAAAAGTATCGCATTTTGTCTAGCGTGTTTCTGAAGTTTTTTAAAAGCAAAAAGATAGAAATATGTGGTTTTTAGCCTCTTCGCCAATTATTATTATTTTTTAAAAATCCCAAAACTGATAGCAAATTTGGTTTTTAGATTATTAACAAAAAACGTTAACTGCGTTCAAAAAAAGTATCGCCTTTTGTCTTACGTCTTTCTGTAACTTTTAGAAGCAAAAAACCGATAAAAATATGTGGTTTTTAGCCTATTCACTAATTATTTATTCTAACTTTTTGCAAATCCCAAAACTAATAGAAGAATGTGGTTTTTTCTTACGCATTTATGTAATTTTTTAAAAGCAAAAAACCGATAAAATTATATAGTTTTTAACCTATTCACTAATTATTATTATTTCTCGCAAATCCCAAAATCCCAAAACTGATGGAAGAATGTGTTTTTTACATTATTATCAAAAACCGTTAGCTGCGTTCAAAAGAGGTATCGCCTTTTGTCTTACGAATTTCTGTATTTTTTTTTAAAGCAAAAAACCGATAAAAATATGTAGTTTTGAGCCTACTGGCTAATTATTATTATTTTTTGCAAATCACAAAACTGATAGAAGAATGTGTTTTTTAGATTATTATCACAGAACGTTAGCTGCGTTCAAAAAAAGTATCGCCTTTTGTCTAGCGTGTTTCTGTAATTTTTTAAAAGCAAAAAAACCAATAAAAATATGTGGTTTTTAGCCTATTCGCTAATTATTATTATTTTTTGCAAATCCCAAAACTGATAGAAGAATGTGGTTTTCAGATTATTATCAAAGAACGTTAGCTGCGTTCAAAAAGTGATGGAAGAATGTAATTTTCAGATTATTATCAAAAAACGTTAGCTGCGTTCAAAAAAAGTATCGCCTTTTGTCTAGCGTGTTTCTGTAAGTTTTTAAACGCAAAAAACCGATAAAAATATGTGATTTTTAGCCTATTGGCTAATTGTGTGGTTTTTAGCCTATTCGCTAATTATTATTATTTTTTGCAAGTCCCAAAACTGTTAGAAGAATGTGGTTATTATCACAGAACGTTAGCTGCATTCAAAAAAAGTATCGCCTTTTATCTAGCGTGTTTCTGTAATTTTTTAAAAGCAAAAAACGAAGAAAAATATGTGGTTTTTAGCCTATTCGCTAATTATTATTATTATTTTTTGCAAATTCCAAAACTGAAAGAAGAATGTGGTTTTTAGATTATTATCAACGAACGTTAGCTGCGTTCAAAAAAAATATCGACTTTTGTCTTACGTATTTCTGTATTTTTTAAAAGCAAAAAACCGATAAAAATATTTGTTTTTTTAGCCTATTGGCTAATTATATTATTATTTTTTTGCAAATCCCAAAACTGATAGAAGAATGTGGTTTTGTCTTACGCATTTATGTAATTTTTTAAAAACAAAAAACCAATAAAAATATATGGTTTTTAGCCTATTCGCTAATTATTATTATTTTTTGCAAATTCCAAAACTAAAAGAAGAATGTGGTTTTTAGATTATTATCAACGAACGTTAGCTGCGTTCAAAAAAAGTATCGCCTTTTGTCTTACGTGTTTCTGTAATTTTTTAAAACACACCGATAAAAATATGTGGTTTTTAGCCTATTCGCGAATTATTATTATTTATTGCAACTCCCATAACTGATAGTCTAGCGTGTTTCTGTAATTTTTTAAAAGCAAAAAACGAATAAAAATATGTGGTTTTTAGCCTATTCGCTAATTATTAATATTTTTTGCAAATTCCAAAACTGAAAGAAGAATGTGGTTTTTAGATTATTATCAACGAACGTTAGCTGCGTTCAAAAAAAGTATCGCCTTTTGTTTTACGTATTTCTGTAATTTTTTAAAAGCAAAAAACCGATAAAAATATGTGGTTTTTAGCCTATTCGCGAATTATTATTATTTTTTGCAAATCCCAAAACTGATAGAAGAATGTGGTTTTCAGATTATTAGCAAAAAGCGTTAGCCTTTTGTCTTACGTATTTCTGTAATTTTTTAAAAGCAAAAAACCGATAAAAATATGTGGTTTTTAGCCTATTCGCGAGTTATTATTATTTTTTGCAGATCCCAAAACTGATAGAAGAACGTGATTTTTAAATTATTATCAAAAAACGTTAGCTGCGTTCAAAAAAGTATCGCCTCTTGTCTAGCGTGTTTTTTCTTCTGGGTGACAACTTTTGCAGCTAGGTGTGACGTCATAGGCCCCCAATCTACAAGAACTATAATTGAACGAACTGATCGCGGAAACGAATTGGTTAATTAAATGTTGGGTTATGTTTGTTTTTGTTTTCTGGTGTTTGGTTGTCTAATTCATTTTTACGATCTCATTAAAGTAGAGCCAGTTTTCAGAAATCTCGCCCTTACCAAAAAATCTGACGATTTTTAAACAATGTTTTTTTATCAGGACTTTTTTGCTCCTTGAAATTTAGTTTCTTAATACACTAAATAAAAAATATGTCAATTTTAATTTTTGTATGCAGTTTTTGTGAAAAATCCTTTTTTATGTAAAAATGTATTTAATTAAGCTTATTTTTGAGTGTAAACAAACCTTTCAAACTTTTAACATACAAAACCATAGATAGACATGGGAAATGTCGCTGTCACTGTTCAGAAAAGTCACACCAACTCTGCCTTTCCTTTTACATGGTGAGTATTTTCGACAACTTTTGACGTTTATTGGTCGCGACCAAGATGTCAATTTTCAAAAAACATTACTATACCGGGAGCTGGACGTTAAAAAGTCTATGTATCAGATACCAGAAGAGATTATAACCAGAAAGTGTCACATTGGTATGTTACAGCCTGTGCCAACTATAACTTTTTTCGAAATTTGGTCAGGGAGCCGGAATTAAGCTAATTACTGTCATAGCTTGACAATCAAGGTAATGAATAGAGTACCTGCAATTTTTTTATGATACAGGTGTCATATTGGCCCATTAATTATAAATTAACAATGCTGCCAAACTTTTTCTTGGTCATATGCGAGGCACACCACTTGTAAGTGTGGCAACTACAACTTAGACTTATGGTAATTCATACCACTGTAATTTTGATGTCAGACATGTAATATTGGAATTCCTTATTGAGAATATCCAAGCTGCCTAATATCATCCTGTCCAGACCTAAATTGCGCCCACATATATGTCAATTTTCTTACGAGCCTACCTATGAATTACGTACCAGAATATTTGTTGTTTTAAGAATGTCATTTTAAAGCAGTGAGTACAAAACCGTTAATAAATTCAACTTGAGTTGGACCAGAAAATTGGCACACTGCCATTGATTGCTGTCATACATGACTTCAACCTAAGTCATAAGATACCAAAAGGGCTTTTCTTTTATGAGTGTCATAATAACCTCTTTGTTACGAAAAGGCTATGCTGCCATACCTCCTCTTGACAGGAGGATAGCCACACCTCCTTAAAGAGTTAGTTTTTTAAACATCTAGTTAGTTTATTTACTACCAGCATAATTTTTGTTTATTATGTGTCATATAGTCACCTTAAATAAAAATTAAAAAAGCTGATAAACCTTCTCTGCGCTTAAGAACAGATAGACCTCTATCAAGAGGGGGTTAAATATAAGACTACCTACTTTATTTGATACCAGCATTTTTATTGCGGTACGTATGTCATATCGATGCAGCAAATGCAAATTTAACATGCTGCCACCCCTACATCTTTTCAGAGCATGGGCACACCCTTATAAAGGCATCCAGTTACTAATTTAATTTATAAATTTAATTTATAAAAAAATTGCTGGTACTGCAAGCATTATCTTGACTGTTAAGTTAAAACAGTAATTAGCTTAATTCCGACTCCCTGACCAAATTTCGAAAAAAGTTGTAGTTGGCACACACTATTACACACATATCAATGTGACACTTTTTAGTTATAAACTCGTCTGGTATCTGATACATAGATCTTTTGACGTCCAGCTCCCGGTATATACAGATCTAATGTGAAGGGCCCTCAGTTAAAATAACTCCTGCGTTAAACAACAAAAAAAAAAAAGAAGTTAAAAAACCTCCAAATCGGTTACATCAACCGACAAGAATCTAAAAACAAAAAGGTCAACAGATCTTGGGGATCTTTTTTTTTATTTTTAATTGCCTTAGGAGCATAATCCTATTGGAAATATTAACAGGCCAGGACGAATCCATATCAGGTAACTTGATATGTACCAGTGCGAAACGATGCCTATTTGTGAGTGATTTAAAGTTAGAAATCAAAGTGTATGATGGTGTTTAATGATATATGGGGAGGGTGACCAGTAGAACCCCTGACGAGCTCACGCTGGTTATCCAGAGCGAAACATCGTTTAATCAGTTCTCTTTTCACTTTGCTCCTTTGTGTGTTCCTTGTGGGATGCTCATCCAGGTTTGAATTTTCGTTATTTCCACCCAAGATCAGATGATCTTTTGTTTTTAGATTCTTGTCGGTTGATGTAACCGATTTGGAGGTTTTTTTAACTTCTTTTTTTCTGTTTTTTTTTTGTTTTTTCTTTTTTTTTTGTGTTTTTTTACAAGCTTTCATAGAATTTTTAAATGGCGGACAAAAATCAACTGCTATCTTTGTGTCGTTATCGGGTCGAAGAGTGGGGCAAAATTACTAGACCGTATCTATTCTAGGGACCGTGAGTTCAAGCCGGGTCGCGGAAATGCATTGGTAAATACCAATTATAAGTCGTTTTTTGGCGTAGAACACGGTGCTTGCGTGATTTCGAAATGTGATGTCACCGTGCACCGGTTCAGCCATAACGTCATCCGTTCTTGCTATCGCCAAAACGCACTTCCCAGTGACAGTTTTGCAAAATCTAACCTAACTTATTCATAAAACATTTGTTAGCGTTTTGTTTTTTTTTTCCTATCCCCGGTTTATAAATCCGGGGTTATTTTGATGTATAAACCTACCATTAAATAACTTATCTGACAAAAGCTGCCTGGCCGTGTCCTCAACTTCTTTGAGGAACTCTCCCAATTGAATTTCGCACATTACCAAATCAGACTCAATCATTTTATTATTGAAAAAACAAAAACAAAATAGCCGGTCCTCCATAACCCGACACTACCCGCGGATTTTGACAAATGACAACTCCCGCCATATTGGAATCGTGTTTGAAGCGTTTTGAAATCCTTTGAAATGTATTGAACCATGACGTCACCAGTTCAACGCCAAAATGAAATTTTTTGCATGATTTCGAAATCTTTTCACACCAAAAAACGACTATAATCGTTCCATCGCGGTAAATCACCTTAGAGACTAAGATATATAATAAAATTAGAAGAAAAAAATTAGAATCCAAAATTGTTTTCATTAACAAGCTTAGGAAGGTCCACCGTTTAACATACTAAAATCCCAATTCCTAACCCCACGGGAGCTGTCATTTCTAACCTCCAAAAAACTGCAAATACGCGTTTTCCTTGGATAACTCCTATGTTAAGAAAATTAAAACAATATTTATTGAAATTTTGTCACATACCCTGCCATCTAGCGTAATTAGATTAAACTATGGTAGCGAAGCGACGCTAAAGAAAGCAAAAGAATTGACGCGACCATTCCCGAATATTCAAGAAAGATGTAGATGGGTGTAGATGTGTAAGACAAAGACCAAAATGTTCCGGGTGAGTCGAGAGTGATGTCGGCGCATATAAATACGCCGGATAGCAGAGCTTCAGAAAGTTTTCAATAGGATAGAAAGAGAGTAAGAACAAGAACAGCGGTGAGTTCACGATTAAAAGTAAATAATAAAAATAGTGAAAGTTAAATCTGCGTTTTTCTTTTAAAATAAAATAAGACCAGGCTAAAATCTTGACATCCTAAACAGACTGTCAAAATTAAAAATTTCCGGTGGCGTAGTCCGATTTTCATAACTAGAAAATTTTAAAATGTACCAAAACTCTTTGATACGCCACTGTTACCAACATCCGCTTTTTACTGGATTTTCCGCTTTTATTTGCTGCTTCTAGTAATAAAACAAGACTTTTTTAAAATCCTAATTTTTTATATTTTTTTAGTAAATTCGTTAAATGAAAGAGCCAAGGTCTTCTATTACTAGAAGCAGTAAATACAAGCGAAAGGAATCGTTAGAAATGCTGTTTTATATAGTATAAGATCCAGTGAAAAGCGGGGTCTTTTTTGTATATATCAGTAACAGTGGCATATCACAGAGTTTTGGTACATTTTGAAATTTTTTAGTTAAGAAAATCGGACAACGCCACTGCAAAATTTTAATTTTCTCATATAATTTAGGTCATTGCTCTTAGATGAATCCTGCCGAGTTTGGTACTCGTAGGTTGAGAAATCTATTTACTTATTGATAGAGAAATAAATTTGCAACATTTTTCCTATTTGTCACTTTTGACAGTGTGTCACCGTTTAGGACTTATCCAAGAAAAACGCTTTTTTGGAGGTTAGAAATTACAGTTCCCGAGTGTTTGGAAATGAGGGCGTTTTAGTATGTTAAACGGTTGACGTTCCTAAGCTTGTTAATAAAAAAATAATTGGGGTTCTAATTTTTTCCTCTATTCAGAAAATTTATCTAAATTGTCTATTCTATTATAAAGGAGGGCGATTCAAATGGCGGCTATTTTTTTTACAGCGATCCGCGATTTCTCTTTATGTGGCGGTACACGCTGGCAACATCACATCTAGAGTACCAATGTTGCCAGATCTAGTGAAATTTCACTAGATCTAGTGATTTTTTTTATAATTTAGTGATTTAGTGGAAACTTTTAATAAAATGCCATATTCTAGTGATTTTCTTCATTAGTACTTACGTACCCATTTTACTATTTTTTATATTTTGATCTTATTATTTCTTTATTTTAAGTTAATCCCAAAAAGTAAATGTTAAACTTAACGAAATATTTAAACTTAACAAAAATACAATATAAAAATCCTGCTTATCCTGTTCCAATAGATAAACTGTATCTAGGTCCAAAAGAAGTTGTAGCTTTAGAAGCAAATAAACTACACCAATCAATCCACTCATTTCGCCTAAAATGCCTAAATTATTTTATTGAAGCTGTAGATCAAATTTTTAAACGGTTCCCTTTCGATTCACAAGAAATAAAAATTCATAAAAAACTTGATTTTTTAAATTCCAAAAATTTTAAAAATATGGAAACTGTTGAACCGTTAGCTTCACATTTTTCCGAAGAATTCATAGATATTTGTTTATTAGTTAGGTAATTTAGACAATTAAAAAAATAGGATATAAATATTAAAATGGATGACATTACCGTTTGGCAAAATGTGGCAAGTGTTAAAAAGGAGATGGAAACTTAGTATACTCCGAACATAAAAAACTAGTAAATTTTTTATTTACTTTGTCACACAGTAGTGCTTGTGTTGAAATGTTAGTGTTAAGTTGTATGTCAGAAAAAAACTGTTATGATGATGATATACTCGACGAAATGGTACATAATCATAACAGCAACATGTATGTTTAATACGTACGTGGTATATTTGTCTGTTTATTATTAATATTTTTGTAATTTATCTTTTTTTTTGTGACAAAAGAAAATAAAAATATGCATTCAATATGTACTTCGATGTTTTCATTTAGTCGCCCCCCCCCCTCCCATTAACAAAAGTTTTGTAAGAGCCAGCAAAGCAAACATAAGTCCCGTTAAATAAAAGAAAATTCAATTATAAAATCATTTACTATAGGAACAGCAATTCGTTAAACCAATTTTTTATCCGAACCTTATTTCTTCAAACCCATTCCATAACAAATTCAAAATTTATAAGACCCGTTTTTAATCGAACCGTTCATCAAACTCAATATCAAACCCGGAATTCGTAAAACCCGTAATTTATTAGAAAATTTCTGCTAAATTAATTGCACATTCGTTAATACCACACGGACCGCAGGCGTACACGCAGTTGGCGCAGTTTGATGCATTTGTCGCTGTTACGCGTGCATACTTACAGGTTGCGTTCAATAGTTTGTGTATAGATGTCACTTGCATTCGCCCGTCTTGCATTATTGTGTTATTGGCGAATGCGCAATCAATTTAGCGAAAATTTTATGGTAGATTACGGGTTTTACGAATTCCGGGTTTGATATTGAATTGAATATTTTAAGTAAAAAAAAGTACAACTGGCAACGGCTTATTCTTTAATTTTTTAATCTTTTGCCAGAATGCACAGGAAAAACTAAACATCAGAATTATTAATTAAAATAAAAGCTTTGGTGCTGTCATCTATCCCAAAAGCCTCAAAATAATCGCGGTTTAGAACAAACCCGATTTACAAAAAAAATAGAGAAATACTGACAATTTCCTCTGGATTACATTTTTCCTTTTTATATTTTTTTGCTTTAGCGAAAATAAAAACTAAGTTTCCTTTTTTCTAAAAGCAGGTGCACTTCGGAAAAGAAAACCGATCAGTCAATTACACTTCATTGAATTTGGGAGACACACGCATTTCAAGTGTTGGTGGATAGATCGCAGAATTACATGGTAACTGCAAGTGTTTTGTCAACAATCTTTAAATCAGGCCGCAGTGGGACAAAAGAGTATTTTTACGTTTTCTGACAGAAAACCATTCGAGGTTTATCTTTCAAAAATGTGTTTTCAAAAACATTGTTGTAAAACAAATATGAAACGCCCTCCGAAAACGGCCTAGCGCTGCTCGGGCATTACCCCGAGTCTATCAAAAAACCAAAAGAACTTTACTGGCTCGCTGGGATTACTAGGAATTCGCATAGAAACATTCGGCGCCCATAACCCCACATAATTTTGTTTTTATTTTGATTCAACCATTTTTTTTTTAATTTAAATTATTGCGGCATAGTTATGTGCAAGTGTACTAGTGAAATCTTGGAGTGTAAAAGATAGATTTTAGAACCTCAGTTTCAAAAACACACGGATACTTAAGTACTAACAAAACAGGTCAGTAAAGCTCCATTTAGAGGTTGGAAAGACTCTTGCTAGTCGTTAACGCTCTTGTTTAAAATAGAATACGATTATTTCGTCTAGCGCCAGTAGCCGATTTTTAAATCTGCATGCTTTTAAGTTAACCTGTTGTCGGTACCAGCTAGCGGGAGTGTTTCCAATTCAATTATAAATGCACCTGTAAAAGCAACCTTAAACATTACACCCAGTTACTTTAACGTAGTTGGGTAGCGTTTTTTTAGCAGGTAATTCTGCAATAAATGGTTTTCTTTTATTTTAGTATTTTACTTGGTTTTTTAGCGGCGTAGAACGCAAAAAGTCAAAATAAGTAACCTAACCCCAAATTTTTGACCCGATGCTAAAAAATCTCTGGTGTCCCACTGTGGATAAACATAAATAAAGTCTCCGCGTTGCCATGGAAAACAAATTCAATGACGTAAAGTTTTGCAAAAAAATCAAGTCGACATGGTTAAATTGTTTTTTCATACAGTGTTGCTAAAAATAATTCCCCAGATTGTAACTACGACCTTAATGGGTTTGATGAAATAAGGTTCGGATAAAAAAATTGGTTTGACGAATTGCAGTTTCTATGGTGAATCGTCCTTACGATGAATTTTTTTATTAACTACGGTCTAATAAATTCCTGGTTTGATAAACCATAGGCTTTCAGTCTAGTGAAATTCTAGTGATTTTTTAAAACTCCGTCTAGTGAATTATTAAATTTTGATCTGGCAACAGTGTAGAGTGCGTTCGCGTAGAGGGCGTGGTGACGTCACGACTTGAACGTCCGGTTTTTTGCGATCGGGCACGAACGGAAAAGGCATTCTTCGATTAATTTAAAAAAATAAAAACGTGTAAAAAAATTTCTCTATTTCAAAAATAATTTATACTCTTCGAGAAAATTGGGAAAGCCAGGAAATTTGACATTGACATTTGTCCGCTTGCTTGCGTACTTGCTTAATTGTAAATTCGTCCAAACGTCAAATAATCGGACCGTCAAGGTACACCCTGTACCAAAGTTACTAAATCGTATAGTAGATAGCTTTTGGTCGTGCCAATTTACATCCAGATAACTTCACCGACAACGATAACTTTAACAATATTCGACAGTTCAAAATAGCCTATTTGGTACAAATTTTACGTCGACGGTCCGGTTGTTTTTATTTAAATACGTTTGAACCAATTACCTTTTTAATTATACATAAAAGAACGCTCAAACAGAAAAACATGCTTGAGTATGTCTTTGGTACTCAGGGTAGCGCCACCCGGTCCGAAATGTTGCGGAATTTAATAAAAGCTCGTCACGTACGTCAAAATGCTTTCGTTAACCGTCCGTAGGATTGCTGCGTTTCACGGCAGCCCTTAACCATATATGACGTTCAAATGTCAACAGTGTCAAATAGCGCAAAAACTATCTAGTAACCATTGCCTGTACCAAAGAGGCTATTTTGAACTGTCAAATAAGGGATTTTCGATTTAAGAATTGGTCCTGGTTCTGGTTGATATTATTTTGACATAAATTATGACAGCGGTTCTAAAATAATGATATTTGTGAAGATATCTTTGATTTTACTCAAAAAAAGACTAACTATAAGTTTTCAAAATTTTAGGCGTTATGTTTACAACCAAAGGGCCAAACCAACCTCCCATAACCGGGTTGCAACTGTCACGTCATTGTTTTAAAACGAAAGGACCGGTTTCGGTTCTGGTTCAAACAGGACCAATTGTAAATCGGAAATCCTTATAGTGTTAAAGTTATCGTTGTCGGTAAAGTTATCGGGCTGCAAATTGGCAACAGTGTCAAATAGCGTTAGTCGTCGGGCATTTTGGGCACGACCAAAAACTATCTAGTAACCATTGCCTGTACCAAAGAGGCTATTTTGAACTGTCAAATAAGGGATTTTCCATTTAAGAATTGGTCCTGGTTCTGGTTGATATTATTTTGACATAAATTATGACAGCGGTTCTAAAATAATGATATTTGTGAAGATATCTTTGATTTTACTCAAAAAAAGACTAACTATAAGTTTTCAAAATTTTAGGCGTTATGTTTACAACCAAAGGACCAAACCAACCTCCCATAACCGGGTTGCAACTGTCACGTCATTGTTTTAAAACGAAAGGACCGGTTTCGGTTCTGGTTCAACCAAGACCAATTGTAAATCGGAAATCCTTATAGTGTTAAAGTTATCGTTGTCGGTAAAGTTATCGGGCTGCAAATTGGCACGACCAAAAGCTATCTAATAAAACCTTTCTGAACTAAATGGTCATACTTTACGATGCAGTGCAGTACAGTGAATGTCCCATACCATTTGGAACAAACAGAACATGAGCATAAAAGTAAAAGAAAATAAAGTTAAAATGTTAGTTAACCACGGTCACGATTCGGCTTTAAACTTGACTCTTAAAGGTTCATGAAACACACAATATACGAAGGAAACAACAAAAATAAAACTACTACTCAACTCCCAGCACACGATGCACTTTTAGGACTTTTTTCAGTATAGTATTCCTACATAAAAAAGTTTATTAGGTGTTGTTGGTATTTCTTTTTAGTTATACAGTGTGTCCCAAAAGTCTGGCATAATCGAGGGGGTAACAACTGGAACAAAATTTGTACATGTATTGCGCATTACATGCTTTTTTGATGCTAGTCATTCCAGGGTAATGCTGATAATTATAGTGTAATGCGACATTTTTAGTGGTAATGCCAAGGAGCATGTGTAATGCTAAAGTAATTCCAATAATGCCAATGTTATCCAAGTAATGCCAGTGAAATTCTTGATAATGCCAACGTAATACCACTCAAAATTCAGTTAATGACGGACGCTAACCACTAATAGGATTTGAATGATCCAGATTTGAGATACATTTCTATGACTTTAAAACCTTACCTTATTCAGCATGAATAATTAAAATATAGTTTTTTTGTGGTTGACGACTGAATGACAGTTAAATAGCCATCAAAGCGTAATCTGTGTATGTTTCTCAATTGTTGTAATTGTAATTTGTTACATTTGTACCGTTTATGATATGTGTTGTGTCAAATTGTATGACAGTGAAATGTTTTAATAGTGTTGTTCATAAGAGTTAGTACTCCTAAAGGCGCTTTTCTGCGAGCTTAACATAGTAACTAATATTCTCTTTTTCTAAATGCATTCGTCTGAAAGAGACCCAGTATACCAGGAACATACCGCCTGTACACCCTTCGACCCCGCTGTCTAAGTACCTTTTTGAGATAGTTATCCCCTAACAGATATGCGGGGTCGAAGGGTGTAAAGGCGGGTATTTTTTGTGATGGTGTAGTATGCTGGATCTCTCTTAGACGAATGCATTTAGAAAGAGAAAATAATAGTAACTATGTTAAACTCGCAGAAACGCGCCTAAAGTAGTGTTTTGTATATTAATAAGTTATTTGGACTTTTATGACCTGTTTCTCAGATTTTGTAAACCTTCTTTGTAATAAGTTTGAATCTGTAGAAATAAAACCATTTTCATTGATTTAATTGATTGAGGGTCTATTTCCCAAGTTAAAGTTGCTAGATACACTTAATGATACTGTCAATATATGTCGTCAAATTCCGTAATAAGAAAAATATATATTTTTTAAAATATTATATTCAAAATCAAAGAACACATAAATATGCGACGTATGTACATTTATTTACTATTGTTTCTAAGCAAGAACTTCCTAAACTATTTTTTTAAGGGTAAATCCGAGGTCAGCCCAATAACAGGCCTTAAGTAAGTAATTTTCATTATTATGTAGAAGATTCTGACTAAGTCTTTTCTTTACATCATTGTACAGTTTAATTATCCTTATATCATGTCTAGATAACTGGAATGGTTGGAGCTGATGATTTTTATTGGTCCTTAAAAAATGTAGGTAGGATCTACTAATTGCACATCGGTGTCGTGAGGCCATACAAAATTGTCTAGATCAGATTTCAAGAATTTTATTATTGCGCGTTCATTATTGCAAATTTTTATTAGTCTGGCAATATGCCAAATGTCTTCGCAAGCCACTGTATAATAATTTTCAATTTTAAGTGCAATCGTTTTACTTTTTTCATCTTGTTCATGTTTGATCTCAATGATATCATTAAATTTTTCATTTTCAAACCCGCTTTCCGTTTCATATTCAGATTAAGTAGTAGTTGTTTCATTTTCAATAGTCTGCCAATATGCCAATGGTCTTCGTAAGCCACTGTATAATAATTTTCAATTTTAAGTGCAATCGTTTTACTTTTTTCATCTTGTTCATGTTTGATCTCAATGATATCATCAAATTCTTGATTTTTAAACCCGCTTTCCGTTTCATATTCAGATTAAGTAGTAGTTTCATTTTCAATCAGTTCATTTCTATTTTTTTCAGATGTTTTCTCCTTTGTATTACCTTTTTATTTTCTTTTTTCTTTTCGGAATAATTTTTTGACTTTCTGTAGTTTTTGTACTTTTGAATACACTTTTCATACTGCCGTAGCGCAGTGGGCAGCGTATATGCCTGCCGCACGGAAGGTTCCGGGTTCGAATCCCGGCTAGGTGCATGTATATTTCTGCTTATCCCAAAAAAACTTTACAGTTGGCTGTCCCAGTATATAAAAAAACACTTTTCATACTTCTCGCTTTTTATCAGAGAAAAGCCGGCATTGTCGAATTTCTAAGTTTCATCATTTTGCCGAGTACTGACATGTTCAAGAATCTAAAGAATTTCTTTGGAAAACATCTGATTTTTTTGTGTGCAAACAAAAAATTGGGTTGGGTTGGGGGTATCAGAAAAAAATAAGGGGATATCTAAAAAAAATGCAGATGGGGAACTTTTTTGTGGGGGTCCATGCATGCATGCATTTCTTAAGTATCGCGATACTTCTGGTACCTGGCCATAACCTTTTTATTCTTTGTCTTAGAAAAATTCAACACTGTTTAGTGAAGTATTTTGGCAGCTCTCGCTATAAGTTTGACGTAGAGCAGTATGGGGCGTTGCCCGCGAATAAGAACTCGCCGGGCCGTTCATAGTCCTCACCCATACGCATAAAACATATGGTGAGTCCCGTCTATTATATTTTTTTAAGTAATTGTTTTCTACTTTCTAGTTCTGTGTGTGTAAAATTTCAAAACAGCATGTTCGTCGCTTTGGTTCAAGAAATGTAAATTTTCCCCCTCTGAGACCCCCTGTATCATTTTTCCCTTTAAAATTAGAAAATATTAAGTGAAACTCAAAAAATTTCAATCCAAGTAACATCCAAATTACCAAATATCATTCAAATTCGTTTTTGCGTGATTTATGGACAAACACACACAAACTTTCGCATTTATAATAATTATGAAATTTATCAGTTTTTTACATTTTTTTATGTTGGCTTTTTTTATAGACTCTCTTTGGGTTTTTCCGAGGGTTTTTCAGACACTAAAAATCCTAGTTAATTAGGCAAAAGCATCACTGCAAGGGAAAAGTTTTTAATTGATAAATAACATTTCATATACGGAGTTGTCGGCAATAAAGGTAAACGTCCCACCTATCGGACATGTCCCACCTATCGGACAAAATTTGGATTATTTGAAAAAATAAGAAATCTAAAGGACTTTTTGAATTAACTTTTTTTCTAGAAAATTCTTGAAACCTTTGGCAAAGCTGCAATCGCAGCAGCATAGCTCTAACATATCCTGAACGGTGCTCATGCTCATTGAAACAGTAGCTTTTCAGTCTTCCTGGGTTGTGCTTGGTAAAACCGGTAAGAAACCTGTATTTTTATAACTCATTTTTAGGTTACCTCCAATTTTATTTTCAATTGTTATTTTTTATTGTGAGGTAGGATTTTTTTGTATTTTTGCAATGTTTTGAGGGGTCTTTTGGTCATATTTAAAATAATATGAGGGTGTCCGACAGGCGGGACAGGACAAAAAAGGGCTGTCGCAGCTATCGGCCACGTGTCCGATAGGTAGGTCAATGCAACTTTGTTTTCAAATGTAAATTGCGGAGTAAGTTGACGACAATTCGACCTGCTTGTTGTGCAAAATTATGTAACAAAAGCCTGAATTTTACCCTACCCATTAATTGGGCGATTTACTTCAAACAAAGGTAGAAAATCACAAAATAAACCTGATTCATCTGTCCGATAGATGGGACAAACGGTGTCCGATAGGTGTTACATCTTGAAAACACATGCACTTTAGGTGCAAATCGTTTTTTTTTTAATGAAAATAAATTTCTGTGCCAGTAACTTCTTGCTACATTCTTTTCAGAAAATGGCTACGCGATATCAATATATCGACGACAGCCACAAAATCTTGCATTTCTATTCGAGAAGCATCAAGGGCTGTTAATGGGCCAAGATTTACATTGTTTGACAAACTTTAGAAGTTATTTTTTTAACAGTTCAAAAAAGTAAATTAATTTAGCTGGTAAATATCTCAGATTAAAAATAATATTAGTCAAACTCAACATAACTTAAAACATTTATTGAGCTAGTTTAATCCTACTCGTAGTTTGCTTTTTGTCCCTTTTTACTTATAAATGCAATATAGTAAGCATATGTCCGATAAATAGTACACACCCTGTCCGATAAATAGGACAATCAGTTTTTTAATGTCCGATAGGTGGGACAATCGTGTTTTGTTTTATTTTCATTTTTTTTTTCATCAACACATTTAGATCTGACTTAATTTTCATAATTTTTTCCAAAAGATTAATAAGTAAGCTACGCGCTGACGTAGTTTTATGACATTCCCTTCAAAAATGTAAAATTACCACTATGTCAAAGTCAGAAATTTCCTTAAGTGTCCGATAGGTGGGACGTTAACCTAATTTCTAAATTTACTTTGATGATTCCTCCCCTCTTTCTTCAAAATTTTAATATCTTCAAATCACTTTATAAATTTTTTTTTTCTTACCTTGAGTACGGATCCCACAAATAAAACTTAAAAAAACATAGAAACACATTTAACTTGTACCTACTGCTACTGTACAAAATACCTAGTCTAGTGTCATTCCCCAGAATTTGAGTGGAATCCCGTGTAATGCCAACGTAATACCGTGTAATTCCGAGTAATTCTGCGTAATGCTAAGTAATGCCTAGTACTGCCACCGTAATGCCTTATAATTTGTACATGTTACCCCCTCTTGAATAATGAACTTTTGGGGAGAACTATGTTTTAAACAAAATTTTAATAAGGATAATTTTAGGAAAAAAAGTGGTTTTGAAAAACGTATATTTTTTTTATATAGTGTCCCAAAAATAAAATATACACAAACTTTTTAAAATTGGATTGGATTATCTCATTTTCTGAATCCTTAAAAAAATAAGCTTTTGAAAAATACCAAAGAATAGGAAGGATAGGAAAATAAGTATAGTAGGTATTAATATTACAAAATTAAACGAACTTACCCTGGTAAATGACATCGTTAAATTTAGTAAGTGACATCCCAGTCACCGGTGGCGCTCACAACTTGTACCGAAACGCTTTGGTCTCAGGGTGGATCGGTGGGTTTACAGCAATCACACAGACAAGGGAGTTTGATTACGTTTATTCAGTCTTAATGCAGGTACAATATTGGCGATCTAGACAGGGGAAAAAAAATTGACCAATTTTAGAACTTTAGGAGTTGGCGGAGAGTTGCCAGGAAGGCACAGTTATAACATAACCTATAACTTATAAATTTACAATTCACAGCCTTAAGATAAGTTTTATATTTAACCTTACCTAGACAGGGGAAAAAAATGACCAGGCCGTCGACACTCAAAGGTTTACACCGTTTAAAATGCAATTTAGCCAGGGGTTCACTACCCTAAATAGAAACGCAAATTTGGTACAGCGATGGCGTTCGCAGGAGAGAAACGCGGGAGTTCAAAATTGGGGGGGTTACGCGTTGGGCTGTCTCCTTTTGATACATTGAAAAGTGAAGATAGATATTGGCTAGTAAATGCGGTTTATTTCTTATTATAGCTGCAACCCACCATGCTCGAGGTCGGCATTGTTGGTTTCATATGTTAAGGGGTGAAATATTCTTAGTAACCCGGAACCCTCGGGAATACGTGGAATGTGCGGCGGCTTCCGCCATGATACGAGGGAGATTTCCAAAGTGCTGATGGTTTCAGTGCAAACTTTAAAGTCCAAACCAATAAAAGTTAAGGTATTTTCTCTATGCAGCTATTAATATCTGTGACCGCCTAACTTGATTATCTTTAAAGCCCCCATTTGATAAAAATTTGCTCGATTTATGGGATTATTTTATGTTTATTAAAATATAGGGGGGCTGGGTGATTTCTACGAAGAAGCGTACCACAAAATCTAAATTCGACGATGTCACTTACCAGGATTAATTCGTTTAATTTTGTAATTTAGTGGTACGCTTCTTCTACGAAATCAGATAAGACTTGTAGATATTCAAAGCAGACTACTCAAAATTTAGAAATGGGTTTTATTATGAAAAATAACAAAAAAAAACTCTAAATTAAATAACGAAACAAAAAATTAACTTTTAACCTTGAACTAACTGGAAAAAATAGTACTTGCAAGGAGTCGCAGTAATTGGCCTGTTAAGGCCACAAAAACGGCATAGATTTAACTACATTGCTTTGCTATTTTTTTGAAAGATCAACAATAGGTGGCATCACCATTTCGAGTGAGATCGTGCAGTGTTCAGAACACAGTGCGAACACCATATGTGAGGAAAAGTATAACTTATTAGAATCGTAACCATTTATTAATGCTTCTGTAAAAGGTTTTGTTGATGCTCGGCTTCATGCTTCATAGATTGCAATGTCTCGAAATTAAAAAAAATCAACGAAAAATAATTATTCAACATCAAAACAATAACAAATTTCAGTATTATTTTTATCACTTGACGGTGGCCGGTGGCTATGCGGAATCTGAATTCCAATACTTCAATCGAACTCACTTCAGTTTCCTTGGGCTTACTAAATTACGTGACCTTGGCGTTTCAGAATTCCGGCAGAATATTGCTTACAAAGAAAAAAACCATAACTTTTTTGTTATCAGATAATAGGATTTATAAAAATATACAACCGTATCCAAAGGATTTTTCAAAATTCGATGTATTTTTTCAAAAAATAAAAAAATTTAAAAATTGCTGTTACAGATTTCTGTATTATCGACGAGGCTAAAGAAAAAGCCAGGTAAGATTTTTGACTATCGTTAGCCGTGTTTATTTTGTTTCGAAAATGAGAAAGTCCAGCAAAAAGCTGTCTGGATACGGTTGTGAGGAATTCAAAAATAAACGTTACTGCCAAATTTCAACAGATTTCGTTTTCTCGTTTCCGATATTCTGCCCGGTAAAGATTGGCCCAAAAACAGCAAAGCAGTGCTGTCAAATCTATGCCGTTTTTGTGGCCTTAAACTTTTGAATTTTCCGACCAACCTGCAGTCTTACGAATTATATCAACAGATAGGGCGAGTTTGTAAATCCACCGGTGCCAAGAAAAGATTTCGTAAATTTTAGATGGATTCCTAAATTTTTCGATGGATTTCACCAATACAACAAATGTTGGCACCGATCGCCACCGGCTTCGGGAGTCGGTAAAAATATTTTTTTATGCATTTTGGTTAATAAAAGGTACAGTACAATGTACAGGATGCTTAATGGACTGGTGAGCCATAATATTAATGCAAGACAGTTTAAGTTAAGACTCTGATGATGAGCTAGACATCATACTTTTGAGGTAAAAACGTACTTGCATTGAGTAAGTCCAGAAGAGAGTAAGGGCGGTATTCATAGTCGTTCTTCAAGGTTCCTCCCAAACTCGTCCATACTCGATTTTCGATGGGATTTAATGGGAAACTCCGTTGTTAGTAAAGATAGAGACATGCGGTTTTCGCTTTAAGAAATGGTAATAACAGATTTATTCTGCCCCTTGCAGTTTTTAAACTACAGGGGAAAGTTGAAAAATGGTCGGAATTACCAATTGATGATATCTCCCTTAATTTAAGAGATAATTGAGTTCTGTAAAAACATTTCTGTAGCAACCTTCTAAAAAAAAACACAATGGTCTTTTCTAAATTTTAATCTGTCGTTTCATTTCGTAGATACCATCATCAGAATCAAAAAGTTAAACACGAACTAAAATGTTTAAAAAAAAAATGTTTTAGTTTGTATTTTACTTTCTTTTTAAGGTTGTTTGAAAATAAAATATCATTTTTTTTTATTTTAAAGTTTCGATCCCGAAAAAAATCATCTTTAGTGCATTTTTTTCTGGTACGGCCCTGTCCCATTTTAATTAATTTTTTTTGAGACCATTTATATTTAACTACTATATAGTAGACCTGGACCAACCAAGATATATGAATAAAAAAAACTGAATTGATAAGGCCTTTTAAAAAAAACATTCACTTTGCCGCCATATTTAAATCCAAGATGGTTTATCCCTAAATAAAAAAACAAGGAGCGCATTTGATTTTGTGCGCCTAGCGCATAGATTTAAATGTGGCAGAACCGCGAATATTTTTTTTAGAAAGGCTTATTCAGTGGCGTAGCCAGGGGGGGTTTTATGGGTTAAAACCTTCCCCCCCCCAGGAGGTCCAACTCAATCTAGAATAAATTAATCATGATCAAGGGCCCCAGGGAGAGCTATAGCTCCCCCAATTTTTTATCCATTTACTCCGGTTTGTGACGTGTATTTGGTGTGATGTCTTAAATATTAAAAATTTTGCCTGAGGAGCTACGATGTCTTTAATTTTTACAATTTTAGTTTAATTCTAAGGAATTTTTATCACCAGCATTCAAAACATGTAATAAATGGCACTCTTAGGATATTCCTTCTTAAAATTTTTATCTGCAGCGCATTTATGATTTAGCAATAAATCTATATATACCAACGCAATCCACTTTTTCTTGGTATTCAATCCAATCTACTTTTTCAAAAATATTTTACAATAAACCTAAAAAATCAAAATTTTTAAAGAATTTTTTTTGTCCTAATTTTCGCCTGCGGCGCTATACCAATATTAAATATTGTTCCAATTTTGTTTGATTTTATGCAATTTTTTGGTCAGCAATATTTGAAACACGTAAAAAATAGCATTTTAGTGTAATTATTTCAAAATTGTTTTTAATTTAAAAAAATATTTGACAATGAGACTAGATGATACTGCTTTCAAACATAAGTATTTTTGTGTCGTATACACTAACCCAACACCTGTTAAACTGCCCCTCTCCCCTTTAGTTCAAGAGCTCAAGCAATGGCATCTACCTAATTTTTAAAAATTTGCTATAGGTAGGTACTTGATTTTTATTAAATAATGAAACCAGCCCCAAAGAGTCGATTTCTGGCTAAGCCACTGGCTTATTTCTCTTATCAATACAGTTTTTTTATTGACATTTTTAAAGTTATATTAAAAAGCAACTTATCCGTTTTTTTTCGGTTCACCCTCCTCCATAGTAGTTAAATATAAATGGTCTCAAAAAAAAATTCAAATAGGCAGGGCCGTACCAGAAGATCATTTTTTTTTGAGACTCGAACTTCAAAATAAAAAAAAAATATTTTATTGTCAAACAAACTTAAAAATGAAGTAAAACATTTTGGTCCGTATTTAACTTTTTGATCTTGATGATGGTATCTACTAAACGAAACGTAGGATTAAAATTTCGAAAAGATCGTTGTGTTTTTCTTAAAAGATTGCCAGAGAAATATTTTCACAGAACTCAATTATCTCTTAAATTAAGGGAGATATCATCAATTGGTAATCCCGACCATTCTCCAACTTTCCCCTGTAGCTCAAAAACTACATGGGACAGCAAAAAATCTGTTAATACCATTTTTTAAAGCTCAGAAAAGTAAGACAGTAATGCAAAATCGGAATCTCTGGAAATTACCTATCTGTGATCGAGTCCTACCTCTTTGGCAGAACACAAGCGGTGATGGTTTGTATCAAAACAAGTTAAGGTGTCATCTGGTGTGTCCCAAGGGTCACACGTTCGTCCGATTCTGTTTTCGCTATTTTTGAATGTTATTGGAGAGTGTTTTAGGTCATCAGAATTCGACGTATACGCTGATAATTTGAAATGTTACTGTGTGATTGACGACCACTCGAATTTGCAACAGGATCTTGACAATTTAACAACCTGGTATGATAAAAATCTGCTTTCGCTCAACGTGCAAAAATGCAAAGTGATTTCGTTTACGAAAAGTTTAATAATGAGCTTCTTGAAGTTGTAGACAAGATTAATGATCTTAGTGTAACATTCGAAACAAATTTGTCTTATGTTACTCATATTAATAATATTACTCTTAAGGGTTTGAGATTATTAAGTTTTATAAAGAGAAACACAAGATTTATGAATGATACTAAAGCTATAGAATCTCTGTATAATTCTTTAGTTCGTAGCATTTTGGAGTATACAGCTGTTATTTGGTTTCCATATCACAACTGTCATATTCAACGTCTAGAACGTGTACAAAATAAGTTCGTAAAATACTTGTTATACAAACATCACTTTCAGTACAAAGATACAACATATGATACCAGACATCTCTTATGTGGCATGAAAACTTAATAGGTTAGGAGAAGACTTCTTCTTTTATTTTTTATTCATAAATTAGTTAATAATCTCATTGATTGTGAAGATCTATTAGCTGCCATTCAATTTCATATTCCATCTAGAAATACTCGTAATCGACAATTATTTTCTGGAAGAACTCATAGAACAAATTACGGTCAAAATTCTCTAGTTGATAGGCTTGTTAGGAATTTTAACAATTATTTTTCAGAAATTGACCTATTTTTTGTAACACAATCAAAATTCAAATCAATTGTTTCATGATGTCAACTGAACTGTCGTTGTTGACAAGTTATGTACCTAGTTTTAATTATACTTATGTTTTAAGCTTATTGTGGTACCATTTAGGAAACTTTAGTAGTGTATGTATTTCAAATAAATAAATGAATAAATAAATAACAACGGAGTTTCCCATTGAATTCCATCGAAAATGGTACACCCTGTACTATGAAGTGTCTATGCCACTTTCAGTAAGCACCAGTTTTATCTAACGACTAATGGTTGGGGTTGTCGCTGCTTTAAACGGTCTTTTGAACGTAATGAGAAGTCTGGATTCCTATTTTCTCAAACTCTCTGTTTTCTCTAAATAATATACCAGAGTAGCAGCCACACAAAAACTTGGAATTTTATCAAATTTTGGTAAAATTAAAGTCGGTTGAGCTCTATTCAGCGCAGATGTTTCAATGTGATCTGCAATTTTGATCTCTATATACGATTAGGAAGTAGCAACCGATTTAAGCATAAGATTTTTTAGATACCGAATTATTTGGATGCAACATTTTCAAATACTGCAAAACACAGGCAGGATCCCAAGTAGTTTCGCATTTCGGTTTTGCGGGCCTGAGATTATAGGCTCCTTTAAAGAAACTGCTTATAAAAAACGAAACACCACCTGTCACACAAAGAATAGTAATGAAGTTAGGGGGGATAGGAATAGCCGCATAGAGAGTATACCACCAATTTTATTGGTTTGATCCATGACTTGTTATTTATTATTCGACTATAAAAACTTATGTCGCACTGAAGATCCCTAACAAGGGTGAAACACGTGTCTGCGTCTAGTCTCCAAGTCGCACCCGGTATGCATTCTTGTGGTACTCCGGTGTATTTTGTAAAGTTCGTTTTTTTTTTCTATCGATTCGTCATAGTAAAAAGTCCGACAGTTAATTTTGATTTCCCGCTTTGTTTTGAACGCGTTAGGTAAGTATAAGCATACCATGAGCTTTAGGCTACTGCGAACATAGGGGGGAATCAAGTCCAATTTACTCTCCGTGCCGTACGACCGAGGTGGGATCGAAGGACGTTATCTTTTTGAAATTTATTTTGTTTTTATTATTTTGTTGTATTTCTGGCCCACTATTTTGAATGACGAGCAGGAATTACGAGATGTGATGATTTGCGCTGCAGTGGAGGAAAATCGAAAGTTAACCTGCCACCAAATTACCGAAGCAGTTGATACGTCTTCAGTCACTGTCTTACGTGTTCTCAAAAAGAATGGTTATTATTCTTACAAAGCGTCAAAAACGCATCAAAGTTTTCCGGAGGATAACTATCGTCGTATGGAATTTTGCGAAATAATGATGGGAAGGGCTAATCGTGATGAAAACTTTCTGAGATCTATTCTTTTCACAGATGAAAGCACTTTTCCATTATTGAGTCCTCATAAACCAACACACGTTCGATATTGGTCGAGGGAAAATTTGCATTTGTATTTTGACGTAAGAACACAGTATCCCCAAAAACTAAATGTTTGGAGGGGGGTATTGTAGGGACAATTTGAATGGTCCTAGATACTTGGATCTACTGCAGCAGGATATTATTCCAACTGCTATGCAGTTGTTAGGTGTGAGATTTGGTGAAACATGGTTTCAACAAGATGTTTGTCATACTCACAATGTTGGCCTTGTTAGGGAATATCTTGATAATGTATTTCCTAATTGGGTTATAAGTACACGGGGAACTATTTTATGGTCAGCTCGATCACCCGATCTTGCTCCTAATGACTTATATCTAAGGGCTAATAATTTAGAAGAACTTCGGATTAAAATTGAAGAAGCTTTTCAAGCTGTCACCCCTAACATGCTTGGAAACGTTAGAAGGGGTTTTTATAATAGGTTCGGATATTGTGTAGCAGAGCAAGGAGAACTGGGAGAATCTTTTTGGTTTTTAGAATGTATTATTTTATGTTGAGAACTTGCTTTTATTTTGTTTCTCCTTATTATTTTCATTGTTACAGGTTGTTAGTGATAAATCTGAGCAGTTGACAATAAAACGCCCTAAAATTAACTCTGTGTTTCGGACTTCCATTGTCTATATTTATACACGATGTTTCGATCAGTACAATCTCTGATCGTCTTCAGATGCAAACTAATTTATCAGTGACAAAAAACAAGAAAATTACGTTATTAAAATTTGCCTATTTATTGACCAAATTCCGGTTTCATGGACTACACTTCACATTGCACCGTGGTTAGAGGCGTACTAAACGCAAGCCGCGAACGGTGATGGCAAGCCTGGGTATTGGTTGCTCCACTGATAGGTGTGCGGTGTCCCTGCGTGTACGTACACTTGCAAATTGGACTTCTTTCGGCCTATGTTCGCAGTAGCCTGAAGCGCTCTGTATACGGATACGTTTAAATAATAGCTAAATGTTCCTAATACCAATTTATACCCTTATAACCGAACTACGATAGATAGGTCATTTTTCTTTTTTTTATTATTTGAACCCCCCCGCCCCCCCCCACATATTTTCTACATTGAGGCAAAAAAAAACCTTGCCATACTTTAAAAGAGCCGTTAAAACCTTCAATACATTTAAAATGTATGCTAATTGGGTGGGGTTTAAACTGAGAAGATAAATAGATAATTCCTTTGATTTAAATTTGTGAAAGAAGCATGCAATCAGGTTTTTGGCCTTTGTCAGATAAAAAGCTGTTTAGGTGGGCAAGAAGGCCAAAATAAAATTATGCTAATATTCTCAAATATTTCCCTCTAGGTCGTCATGTTATTCAGCCACAATTTCAGGGATAAACATAGCCTTGGCTTTTTTATTCTTGTTTTGTCTTCATGCAAATTTTTTCATATTACTGCTGCATGAATACTAAGCTATTTTGGCGTCCTTTTTAAAATTACCTCTTTTTTTTCGTAAAATTTTTGCCTGCTTCATTAAACACGACCTAACACACTCGTTTGGAGTGTTTTTCTATAGGGATCAATCTAACTTTGTACTAGTAGAGAGATCTCAACCAAAGTGTAGTTAGTCCGGTCCTGTTTATTGGCTTTTGCGCAACTCATGCGATTGGTGGAAATCTGCAAGAAAGTACTTCTTTCTATCGAATTTTCTATCAAATCAAAAATAAGAGACCAGATCAAGCTTTATTGAATCCTAAATTTTCCACACAGGCCTGCGTGAAATTTGTGATGACGTGATTTTTGTTTGTTAGGCTCAGTTTTTATATCTTTTTCTTTGGATGCCATCTGCTATCGGAGATTGGATATCATCATTGATATTCTTACTTTATTTGCCGCCACTCTGAAAAGTTCTAGTGAGCTACACTTAAACCAATCCCTTAAATTTCTCGACCATGAAATTCTCCTTCTACCAATGCTTCTTCCTTTTATCTTTCCTTTTATTATTTACTTATTTGTCGCTACTCTGGAAAGTTCTATTAAGCTAAAGTTAAACCAATCCCTTATATTTCTCAACTATGAAATTCTCCTTCTACCAATGCCTCTTCTTCCCTTTTCCTTTTTTTCCATAATCACCGCTGTCCTCTCATTATATGTCCTAGATATTGTAAGTTTCTTGCTTTTATGGTGTTAATTACTTCAAATTCTTTACCCATTTCTCGAAGTATGTCCATGTTTGCTTTTCTTTCGGTCCATGATATCCTGAGCATCCTTCTATTCGAACGACTGCCGTTTGTTTATGTGTAGTTGTTTCCAGTCCATAATATAGCATTAAAAACACATAGCACCTTAATGTTCTCACTCTTAGTTCTATTGTGAGGTGTGTTTTCAGTTTTACAAACGCATTTCTTGCTGTTTCTATTCTAGTTCTTATTTCTGTTGTTTGGTCATTATTTTCTGTAATCCAGGTGCCCAGGTATTTGTATTTCTATTTGTCAATCTATTAAATTTTTGTTTGATTGTATGTTTGGCTTCTTTGTTATTACCATATTTTTAGTCTTTTTTATGTTTATTTTTAATCCTTACTGTTCACAAAATGTACTGGTTCTACTTAATAGTCTTTGGCAGTGGGATTTACTAAAAGGGTTTAGCCTATTTTAGACAGGTCCTTAGTTTAAGTGAAATTGTGGGTTTTAAGCATTTTATACCAACTTCCTTGAGTTTTCGACATAGTTTGATTTATAAGAATAATTTTAATTATTTTTTTAGTGAATAATCATCTTAACACAACCTTTTGTTGGTTTTAAGAAGTAAATTTAAATTTAAAAGACGTTTTTTTTTAACCTAGCGGGGGATCTAAATGGTAAAAACTCTGTTAAGCAAATTAAAATTGACGTTATATGTCACTCTTATCACAACTTACCCTTGTTTATTGATTTTCGAGATTAATAACTGTCACAAAACCTTTTCGATATTTAATCATAAAATAAGGATTAGACTAACTTTGTATTTAATTAAAATTTTATCTATCGAAAGTATGAAAAACTTTACAACAAACAAACCCATCGCAATCGCAAACCATAAATAAAAATATTTCATCAAAGGAGGCCATGGAAACAAATGCGGCTAAAAACAGACCTGAATCCAAAATTCATTCACTGATGCGTTCCCAAATGTGTCAAGTACCCATGAAAACGGCAGCTTTGAGACTTTTGAGTGTGATCTTCTAGTGAAAGTTGATGATTAGGCTTTTAGATAAACTCAATGTTTTAATTTCAGTTTGTAAATAAATAAATAGGTACAGTTGTTTTAATTTTTTTCATTTTTTGACAGTTTTCGTGCATAATGAGAGAATGACTTATGTTTGTTTTGCTTCGTAGTGCCCTTATAAATATATTTTTTGTGCTGAAAATTGGAGTTGTTTTATTGACAATGCCCTAAAACTAATTTTTTTTTTTACAGGTTTGGAAATCGCAAATGCTGAATACGCCAAAATTTTGGCACATAATAGCTTCATTATCTGTGTTTGAGGTTATAAAGTTGGTGATTTTTTAGACCACCTCTGGGAGGTAGTTTAAATTTATAGCCCCCAGAAAGGATTGTTTTGTGGAAATTGGTACTAAGTTGGTTCATAATTTTCTTAAGTAACCGTTTTTACAAGGAATAATTTACCTTATTCAATATCTCAAGTTGTTCATTAATCAATAAAACACCTCCAATTTTGTCCAGAAAAACGCCATATTTTGAATTCGTTTTCAGCACAAAAAATATATTTTTAAGGGCACTGCCAGGCAAAACAAACATAAGTGAAGGTCACTGATAATCCACGAAAAATATACCAAACAAAAAAACCCAATACAACTATATAAATTTATTTACAAACTGAAATTAAAACATTGAGGTTAACCAAAAGCTCAGCCAAGAAAACTTTTCTTACTCAAAGCCCACTTATTTTTAAAGCTGTAGCTTTCATCAGTAGAGGTTGGTGCAAGCCAAGGTGCAAGCAGAGGAAAGAGATACGAACTCGCTGTTTTGAATTTGAACGCAGATAATATTTTGAAACTGACATTTCGACAGTGACGGAAATGTAAACAAAGCTTTCATTTAAGTTTTTTAATAAATTAATACATTGAAGCTTTCTTCTTAAATCCAATAAAAGATTGTGTTAAGATGATTATTCATCAAAGAAATTTATTAAAATTCTTATAAATCAAACTAGGTCCAAAACTCAAGAAGCGTTGGTTTAAAATGCTTAAAACCAAAAATTTCACTTAAACTTAGGACCATTCTAAAATAGACTAAACCCTTTTAGTAAATCCCACCATTTAGGTCTTGGGTCAGCCGTCTGGATTTACTAAATTTCCATGTTTCCTGTGTAAGTGGGATAGCAGAAATCGAGAACAGTATTGGATAAAAAGACACTGGCCACAAAGAGAGACTTTAACACCTGAAACCAACATTGTAATTCGCGAAAGTCTTATTGACCTTCAAAAACTTTTACTTCCACTACTTCATGTAAAACTTGGACTTATGAAGCAATATGTTAAGGCATTAGCCAAAGAAGGAAATTGTTTTAAATATTTATGTAAAACATTTCCGACTCTGTGAGACACAAAATTAAAAGAGGGAAACTTTGAAGAGCCGCAGATTAGCAACTTGATGAAAGATACAGAATTGTAAAATGTAATGGAAACGTGCAGTTAGACTGTGGTAGTGTAGTCGTCGTTACATTGCAGCTATAGATAGATAATGCAGAACAGGATATTTACATATAAATATTTAACAATATTTTTTGGTGCACTCTTTTTAATATAATTTACCTTGTTTAAGTTTTAAACAAAATTTTAAACCAAGAAAGTTCCGTTTTTTCTTAAAATAAGCTCAAAAATGCTTTAGTTTTAAAATTAGGGTTGATTGGGCACCAAAGCGGGACAAAATAAAACTTGGGGAAGAAAAAAATGTAGTTATTTCGTATTTGCATACATACATACAGTCAATAGTGTGTTCAGTGGTATTAGCGATAAGTTAACAAGATACTATGGTAGTTATATCTGATCCGCTGATTAATCATTCTGGTTTATTATAATTACGAAGAAATTAGAGCCTTTTTTCTAAGTGACAAAAAGCGCTTACTTCTAGCATTACTTCGCTTGCATGGACAAATTATATCAAATAATTTACCTTCCTAATCTTATATATTACTTTAGTAATAACCTTTAGAAAAGTTAAGTACCGTATTGTCAGCGGTGCACGGTGGTTGTAGTGAAAAAAAACTCACACAGAGATAGGTAGATATTTTCGGGCGCACGTGAAAGAGATGGCATGAACACACCAACTTTAAGCATGGAAGTTATTTCGTGCAAATGCAGACAGTCGATATTTTCAATAAATGAACAAAGTATTATATTTACTTATGTCCCTATCCCCTGACCAGCCGAAGTTAATAATTAATAATGGTACCTACCTACAATAAGCAGCGGCGCTATATTAGCCCTCTCCCCTTTTCTACGTCAAACTAGTAATTTTCTAAAATTGTTTATAAAACTGTTTAAAAGTAACTCTTTAAAGAACATTTTCCCTCAAATATTACTTATATTACCCACTAGACATATTACTTTTATTAAACACTAGACACGCTAGAAACGCTTTGCCTGCGGTTTTACCCATTTTTCCCGCTTTTATTCCTTTAAATGCCATAACTTTTGTTTCCGTAAAACGATTTTGATGAAATAAATGCCTATGTGCTGCCTAGGAACACAAGGAATGCAATAGTGAAAGTCCCATCAAAATCGGCTGGGCGTGATGCTGGATCAAACAGACATACATACAGACAAAAATTGTAAAAATTGCATTTTTGGTATCTCGTTTGGTCAAACAATAAAATATAAAAAAATAGTCAATGTACAATTCAGTGTACAGAAATGGTCCTTTTAGAGTTTTATTATATGTATAGATAAACAACTAATTATAGTCAGTGGGATAAGTGGCGATTTTTCCAAATTTCATAAAATTTCGGTTCAGTGGATTTTGCCTAATTGTCTCCCAAACAGACAGACAGACATCATCAAAAAATTTTATATTTAGGTCTACCTACCTACGGTACCTACTAAGTTTTTGTTTATGGGTAATAAAAATAACACGACCGCCTTATTTATAATATTGCTATTGCTATTCTGATAGAGTGATGAAAGAGAAAAAATTAGAGATAAAAATTTTGGTCACCTCTACTTGATAGGTATTGCAGTATGTATATTGAATATATAAGACTATAGGTATTTATATTCTTTGGTTTAAAAAATATTCAATGTAGAGAAATTAGAGATTTACCAATAAATATACCAATAAATTTTAGAAAATTAATAGTTTAATGTAAAAAAATGGGGGGGGGGGTTTACTGTATCGCCACTGCGAATTGTAGGTAGGTAACATTAATATTATTAACATCGGTTGGTCAGGGGATGGGAACATACAGACCGCTTCAAGCTACTACGAACACAGGGGGAATCAAGTCCAATTTACTCTCCGTGCCGTACGACCGAGGTGGATTCGAAGCACGCTGCAGTGTTATCTTTTGGAAATTCATTTTGTTTTTATTATTTTGTTTTATTTCTGCCTTGCTCGAGAAACAGATGGGTAAGTTCTTAATTGAAATAATACATTTTTAAAACTAAAAATGGATGTCTACGAAGTTACCGAAAAAGTGCAGATGGTCAAATGGTCAAATTGTCATAACCCAACACACGTTCGATATTGGTCGAGGGAAAATTTGCATTTGTATTTTGACGTAAGAACACAGTATCCCCAAAAACTAAATGTTTGGGGGGGGTATTGTAGGGGAACACGTAATTGGGCCATTTTTTATTAACGGCAATTGCAATTTGAATGGTCCTAGATACTTGGATCTACTGCAGCAGCACATTATTCCAACTGCTAGGCAGTTGTTAGGTGTAAGATTTGGTGAAACATGGTTTCAACAAGATGGTTGTTCCGCTCACAATGTTGGCCTTGTTAGGGAATATCTTGATAATGTATTTCCTAATCGGGTTATAAGTACACGGGGAACTATTTTATGGCCAGCTCGGTCTCCCGATCTTGCTCCTAATGACTTCTATCTGTTTTTGAAGAAGCTTTTCAAATTATCACCCCTAACCTGCTTGGAAACGTTAGAAGGGGTTTTTATAGTAGGCTCGGATATTGTCTAGCCGAGCAAGGAGGACTTTTCGAACATTTGCTTTAATTTTTTTTTGACTGGGAGAATCTTTTTGGTTTTTAGAATGTATTATTTTATTTTGAGAACTTGCTTTTATTTTGTTTCTCCTTATTATTTTCATTGTAACACGTCGTCACTGATAAATCTGAGCAGTTGACAATAAAACGCTCTTATTTATCAGTGACAAAAAAATAAGAAAATGACGTTATAAAAATTTGCGTATTTATTGACCAAATTCCGGTTTCATTGACTAGGCTCCACACAGCACTGTGGTTAGAGGCGTACTAAATACAAGGCGAAAGATAGCGAACGGCAGCGAATGGCGATCGGAAGCCTGAGTGTTTGTTGCTTCACTGATAGGCGTGCGGTGTCTCTGCATGTACGTACACTGGCAAATTAGACTTCTTCCGCCCTATGTTCGCAGTAGCTTGAAGCGGTCTGTATATAAATATAATACCTTCTTCATTTTATTTTATTGCAAAGATCGACTGTATGCTTTTCCACGAAATCACTCCCATGCTTAACATTGGTGTGTTCATGCCATCTCTTTCATACGCCCCCGAAAATATCTACCTATCTCTGTGTGAGTTTTTTTCACTACAACCATCGTGCACCGCTGATAATACCGTACTATAACTTTTCTAAAGGTTATTACTAAATGCAAGCGAAGTAATGGTAAAAGTAAGCGCTTTTTGTCACTTAACAAAAAGTATCTAATTTCTTCGCAATTATAATGAACCAGAATGACTAATCAGCGGATCAGATATAACTAGTATAGTACCTTGTTTATTTATCGCTAATACCACTGAACACACTATTGACTGTATGTATGTATGCAAATACAAAATTTACCACATTTTTTTCCACCCCAAGTTTTATTTTGTCCATCTTGGGTACCCAATCAACCCTAATCTTAAAACTAAAGTATTTTTGTACTTATATTAAGAAAAAACGGAACTTTCTCGCTTAATACAAAAGAAATATGTAAGGTGGATCTTTTAACATATTCAAAAATTTTGCAAGAGGGTCTATTATCACCAATATTTGTTTAAAATATTAAACAAGGTAAATTATATTAAAAAGTGTGTACCAAAAAATATTGTTAACTATTTATCTGTAAAATATCCTGTTCTGCATTATGCATGGAAAAAATTCACTACAGCTGCAATGCAACGACGACTACACTAGCACAGTCTAACTGCACCTTAAGATAGGAAAAACATGCATGGCATGCTTTTAAAGTTTTTCATAAATTTCTAGGGATTTATAAAGACCCAAGATCGTTGAAAATATGCTGGAAAAATTCAGGATTCTTGGTTGCAATATGAGCATAAAAATTAACTTTTTACATTCCCATTTGTACTATTTCTCGGAAAATCTTAGGGACGTCAGTGAAGAGCAAGGTGAAAGATTTCATCAAGATATTCTGGAACACAAAAATAATGGACGATTACTGTTGGACATTGAGAAGAGATCTTTCTTTAGCTAAATATGAGAGAAAAACAAGCAAAAGAAGCTTTTCTAAAAAAAGAAAACGTTTTTTTAAGAAGCATAAAGAATACATAACTATTTCTAATAAATAGTTGCTATGTGTAGTTAATAATTAATAATGGTACCTACCTACAATAAGCAGCGGCGCTATATTACCCCTCTCCCCTTTTCTACGTCAAACTAGTAATTTTCTAAAATTGTTTATAAAACTGTTTAAAAGTAACTCTTTAAAGAACATTTTCCCTCAAATATTACTTATATTACCCACTAGACATATTACTTTTATTACACACTAGACACAGCCACGTCGCTTTGCCTGCGGTTTTACCCATTTTTCCCGCTTTTATTCCTTTAAATACCATAACTTTTGTTTCCGTAAAACGATTTTGATGAAATAAATGCTATGTGTATATTTTGTATTTATATTTTTATATATTTTTTAATATATTAGAGAACTAGCTTATAAATAGAATAAATGGAGTTTTTTTTTACTGGTTTGAAAAATGACCTTACGTGACATACAAAGAAAGCAGATTATTTGAAGCTTTAAAAAATGCAGGGCTATGTAATTCTGCCAACAACACCGGCTATGGTAATTTGTTCAATTAATTTATGTGTATAATTTATGAAAATAACTAACTAAACTGCTAGCATCGCGGTTATACTCCATATCTATACATATATTACATATATTTTTTTATTTTTCGAGTTGGCTTCTTATCAAACGATATGGATACCAAAAATCCAATTTCTAGAATTTTTGTATGTTTGCCTGTGCATAGCTTGCATATCAGTTGATATAAATACAGTTTGGCTTCCAATTTTAAAACAAGATTTTCAAAAAGGTTTTTTTAAAATAAATTAAAAAATAGCATTAATGTTCTTTGGGTTTCTAATATATTTTTTCTTAAAGTTAGTCAAAAGATAATTTTTATAATTGATATTTTAAAATAAAAATTTTGTATTTTTATAAAGTAATCTAAAATCGAAAATACTCAAACAAATATAATTTTGATTTTAAATTTTACTAAATTCACCCAATACCTTGTTGGCTACTATCGACGCACCAAACTGTCAAGTTAATATTTGAAATATATATCAGTCAAAGTCAGTCAGTTGTATGACAACAGACAGATATTTTAAAAAAGAATCGAAAAAAGTTTTTGAAAAGGATAAAATTCTTTGATAACTGCAGTAGAATTTCTGCCGAAACGTCAGATAAGTACTTAGATTCTAGTTAGGATTTGCGTGTGTAGGCAAATTTTTTATCTTATTTAAAAACCACTGACAAACGAAATTTTTTTCTTTAGGAATTTACGCAGTGGGTTTTAACATATTTTTGAAAAAATTTCCTTAACTTAGTGGCGAAAAACCCAAAAAAAAAGTAGTTTCGACATTATGAATCCGCCACAAACATATAGATTTTATTTGCCTGTGTGTTGGTTCCAGTATCACGCAAAAAGTACTGAACGGATGTTAATAGGAATTTATTGGAGTTCTGGACAACACATGTTTTTATCGGTTTTTTTGCTTTTAAAAAATTACAGAAACATCACATTCTTCTATCAGTTTTGGGATTTGCAAAAAAAAAATAATTAGCGAATAGGCTAAAAACCACATGTTTTATCGGGTTTTTGCTTTTAAAAAATTACAGAAACTCGCTAGACAAAAGGCGATACTTTTTTTGAACGCAGCTAACTTTCTTTGATAATAATATAAAAACCACATTCTTCTATCAGTTTTGGGATTTGCAAAAAAAATTAATAATTAGCGAATAGGCTAAAACCCACATATTTTTTTTTACAACAAAAGTTATGACCACATGACATAAAGTAATAAAAACGGGAAAAAAAAGGGTAAAACCACAGGGAAAGCTGCGAGTCTTCAGCTAGTATAACATAAAATGAATCAAGGTCGGAATAATTAAAATAACCGGATAAAAAAATCTTCCCATTATTTTCCAAAATGACGAAAAAAATGGATGTTATTTATGTAGAAAGTAATATTTTATGACTGCTTAGCCAAACAATTCATACTGTTTGGCTGTGTTTTCCAATTTAAAAGAAATTTTATAAAAGATCGAATGAAAAAAAAAAGACTTTAGAGGCACCTTTATATATTGGAGGCCCTGAATTGATGTGTTTTGTTTATGTCTCGCTTTATGCCCTCTTAATGCCGATTGTTATGGCTAATATCACGTGGTAAATATGGCTCGTAAAATTTTAAGGGATTCCATAATCAAGCTTTGCGTTAATGGCCTATAAATGAATGACTCTATCTACTCCAAAAAGTAATCAGGAAAATGCAGGCGAATAATTAATTTTTATTATTATTTATAAACCCATAAGGAAAATCCTATCACGTATTTTTTCACGCTGTTCATGGTACAGTAATATTGTCATAAATAAGGGGGGTACCTCGAAAAAAATCCGGGGAGGCTAAAATTTTTATATGTTGTTGGGGGGGAGTCCAAAAGTAAGATTCTTAAGTTTGTGTTTCATCCACTCCTCGGGAACCATCCGCCATTTTGAAAAAACTTTGTAACCGACTTGTCTCGATTTCTATTGGTCGGAGGCGAAAAAGTCTAAGAAAAAAAATATTTGGCATAAAATTTTCAACATTTTTGCCCAAGTGCTCAACTTTCTGTAATTAGTTTCGGTTTAACGTATTTTGACCAACAAAAAGTGATTTAAAAAAAGAACTTTATGTGAAAGAGTTATAGATCTCGGAAAAGTCTTATAAAAATATGTATATTGTTCATAATTAATCACACAGTCTTTGAGCTACAGCGACTGAAAGTCGGTAAAATTCTTTGAGAACCGCTTTCTTGGCATGCATGAAGTCGCGTGTTGTGAATTATATATTATTTATTTATAGTCTGTCGGCATGAAAATTGTCGAAAGTATCTGACAGACTGACATGTAGTGGTTATACTGATTTTTCGTAACTTCAACGCCCTCTATCTTTTTAAAAACTAGCTACAGAAAGTTGAACTAGTAACAAAAAATATTACAAATTTTATGCAAAAGATTTTTGTTTCTAACCTTTTTAGCCTCCGACCAGTAGAAATGTATAAAATCGGTTCCAAAGTTTTTCCAAAATGGCGGATAGTTCCCCATGAGTGGGGGAAACACAAACTTGGAAATTTTACTTTCACACCAACCAAAGAACATACAAAAACTCACCCTGTCCGGCCTTCGAATGACAATTTTACTGGACTACCATCATTTATGTGAAACCATTTTTCCAAATTTTGACCCCTTTCTCTCCTGCAACACTTTATAAAATTTTTACAACACCTTCCCCCTCCCTTTCAGCACTTAATTATACTTCTACCTACCCCTCCAACTCCTCTTGTCGTGTTTATATAAGCGATGGCCCGTTACCCAAAAGGACTCGACTATCGGTGTCCGACTCAATGTCAGTCTGTTAGATACTTTCGGCAATTTTCATGCCGACAGACTGGGTCATTTGTGTAGCATACGTCACAAGATTTAATATGATACCTCATTTGTACTGCGCTTACTATAAATCAGTGGTTGCCCAAGTGTGTGCCGCAGCGCATCGGAGCGGCGCGAGAAGAAACCAGGGGCACCGCCAGGCGCTCCTGATAAGGTAGAATTTGAGTTACGTTTGGCAACGCCGGCGCCGCATCCGCTATTAATCGAGCCTCGAGCCCGAGAGAGCAAGGCAAGTTTCTAGAATTTCCAGGAGCCCGTATTCGACCTGCGCGTCGCTCGACGAGAATTTTCGCGAGCGCTCTTTGACAGTATTTAAGTCGCCGTAGTCCGCTTTGCTAGGTTGAACTGTTATGATAAATAGAAGTAGTAATAAGAGAGTTTTAGTAGTGATAAAAAGTGTTGTGATTTACGAACTCAGGATACATAAACGTTCCAATATCGGATCGGTTGCTTCGTTTTTTCGTAAAGTTACTCACAAAATGGAAGGATTTTTATTAAATAAGGAAATTGATAGATCGAGACAGAGTGATCAAGCATCGACAAGTGACGGAGGAGTAAAAAGAAGGAAACATCGCAAATACGATGATAGGTATTTAAACTTTGGTTTTACTTCAGTAGAAGTAAATCATGAGGAAAGACCGCAGTGTGTGCTCTGTTTGAAAATTCTAGCTGTCGAAAATATGCTCCCAAGTAAGCTCCCCAGAAAGCTCGAAACCATTCCTACGATGGTTGGAAAGTCACGCGAATTTTTCACAAGAAAGTTGCATAATGTACAAATACAAAAGAACGTGTTTACCAACAAACTTCAATACCTAGCAACGCACTACTGTCCTCTTTCAAAGTGGCATACAGGGTGGCGAAGTGCATAAACCTCACAGCATCACAGAAGAACTTATTTTACCGGCTGCTGTCGACATGGTTAACATTATGATAGGAGAATCGGCGGGAAAACTAATTTCAAAGGTACCTTTATCTAACAAGACTATTAGTCGAAGAATCCATCATATAGCTGAGGATCTTAATGATCAATTGATAGAGAAAATGAAAGGCAAGGAATTTGGTCTGCAACTTGATGAGGCTACTGACAGTAATAAAGATGCACACCTTATTTGTTACGTACGCTTCCTGGATGATAATATTATTGTTGAAGACCTTCTTTTCTGCAAAAGACTTGTTTCAAATTCTTGAGAAGTTTACAACAGAGAATAATTTAGATTGGGAGAAGTGTATTGGAGTTTGTACTGATGGCGCTCGATTAATGTTATGGTGGATTGCAAGCACTTATTCGCAGTAAAGCACCGTATGACATGTGGACCCATTGCATCATTCATAAGGAAGCACTTGCATCAAAGTCGTTTTGCTGTAAATTGAATTTGGTTATGGAACGTATCATAGACGTAGTTAACTACATAAAAACTAGGCCGCTAAAAACCAGACTACTCAAAATTCTTTGTATGGACATGGGAGCTGAACACACTGCGCTGCTATATCACTCCAGTGCACGATGGCTTTCACGTGGAAACGTCTTATCCCGTACATTCGAGCTACATCAAGAAATCCACATTTTCCTGGAAGAGGAAGGTCATGCAAGCTCCAGATACTTTAAGGATCCCAACTTTTTGCTAAAAGTGGCATATTTGTGCGATATATTTGACAAACTGAATGCCATAAATCTGTCTCTCCAAGGCAATAACATGCATATCTTGAAGCTATCAGAGAAAATTGCAGCATTTAGGAGAAAATTGCAGTTGTGGATAAGAAAAATTAATCAAGATGGCGGTCAAGATTGTTTTCCAGAACTGCATAAATTCTCAGCCTCTAATGAGCTCGTTATCTCTCAAGACTTGCTGTCCCTTTTTACCGAACACCTTTCGAAACTCTCGGAATGGTTTGCAAAATACTTTACAGAAGAAAATGTCAAAAAATTTGCATGGATTCAAGATCCTTTTCATGCACAATCTCCACCAGAATTCACTTCACTAGAAGAAGAGAGTCTTATTGAACTCTCTTGCGACAACAGCCTAAAATCAAGATTCGCTTCTTCTGATTTGGTGTAGTTTTGGGTATACGTCAAAAATGAATATTCGGCTCTAACTTTAAAAGCTTTGAGGATTCCATCCTATTTATGCGAAGCTAGATTTTCAGCTGTAGCTATAATAAAGAGCAAATATGGTTAAAAGATCAACGTGGAGTAAGAAATGAGAGTGGCAGTATCAAGCCTTATTCCCCACTTTGAAAAAATGTGTGCAGATCACCAAGCTCACCCTTCACATTGATTTTTTTTTCCTTCAATAATAATGTATTCTTGTGTGTTAGTTTAATAATAAACCTATATGAGCGTTAGATTCGAGTTGTTTTCATTCATGTGTTTTGTAACTAGTGCCAATATATTTACAATGGTGTTAAATAAAGTGTTGTACAACGCTTGCGCACAAATATATATGCATATTGCGAGTAGGGGCGCCCTGACAAAATACTAAACCTGTAAGTGCGCCGCAAACTGAAAGAGTTTGGGAACCACTGCTATAAATAATAATATATGATCCACAACACGCGACTTCATGCATGCCCAGAAAAATAATTTTACCGATTTTCAGTCACTGTAGTTCAAAGACTGTTTAATTAATTATAAATAATATACATATTTTTATAGGATTTTTCCGAGATCTACAACTTTCTTATTTAAAGTTTTTTTTAAAAAATCACTTTTTGTTGGTCAAAATACGTTAAAACTGATTTTTTGTAACTTTGGCGCCCTCTATCTTTTTGGAAACTAACTACAGAAGATCGAGCACTTGGATAAAAATATCGCAAATTTTTTGCTGAATGTTTCTGCTCTCAGACTTTTTCGCCTCCGTCTAATAGAAATGAAGAAAAGCCGGTTACAAATATTTTTCAAAATGGCGGATGATTCCCGAGGAGTGGGGGAAACACAAACTTAGGTTTACTTTTAAACCCCCCCCCCCCGAAAGAACATACCAAAAACTCAGCCTCCCTGGATTTTTTTCGACCTCAGATGAAATTTTACTGTACAGTTTTTTGACACGAAAAGTGACAGTTACATTTATAGCGTATTCCATTGTCAAATTGAGGGTGCCACTCGTTGTGCATTTACACCTGTCTAGGGCTATCAAAAAGTTGGCCTAGGGCAGTTTCCGTGAAATACCCTTTTGTGGACTAAAGTGCCACATTTAATCCCGTGGCGAAAGGTTTGTACAATTCGCTAAGGGATTAAACGACACTTTAGTCCCGAGGTTTATATACTATTTTATGCACTTTCGGAAAAGATTGCTCGTCAACTACAAGAAAGGGTGCTAAGAATAAAATCTTGGCCAAGAACAAGTGCTGTTTGGCTTGACTTGCCATAAATTTAATTATAATTTTCAAGGGATTACTTTTCTTTTAATCCCTGAGGGATTAAAAGAAAAGTAATCCCTGGAAAACTTCTAATCCTTAAGCTGAGGGATTAAATTTATTTTTAATCCCTCAGAGACTAAATTTTCTTTGTGTGCATAATATTACATTATAAACCTACAGACTAAGGTGCCACATTTAATCCCGCGGCGAAGGTTCTCCCTACGGTCGGGCTACAATTCGCTAAGGGATTAAACGACACTTTAGGAAAAGATCTTTGTTAAAATTACGTTATTTCTACGCCAAATGGTTCGTCAACTACAAGAAAGGGTGCTAAGAATGAAATCTTAGCCAAGAGGCCCAAGTATTAGGTTTTTTTTTAATCCCTGAGGGATAAAAGTTACTTCTAATCCCTAAGCTGAGGAATTAAATTTATTTTTAATCCCTTAAGGACTAAATCCTCTTTGAATTAGGGATTAAAGTGTTACCTTAGTCCCATTTTACCACCTAAACTATAAAAAGCAAGATAAATTGTTATCGGGTTTAACTACCAAAATAATCTCAGTGCAAAACTGAACGCTTTTTTCAGTTGAACAAGAAAACTGAAAAAGTGCAACCCAATGGAACCGAAAAACTGAAGCAGTGTTGCACTATTTTTTCAATGGAATAAGTCGCCATATTGAAATTGGTCCGAATAATTTGGAATGAACAGTAGACCCAGGGTTATATGTTGGTATATAGCAGTGGCGGTCCCAGAGGGGCTCCATAAAAAAGTAGACCACAAAGATGCTGGTGGTAAGTCTTTGGAGAAAAAACGAGAAATTGCAGAACGTTCCTTTAAAGACATTCTAGAATCCCTCCACAATATTTTGGGATAGACACAACAAACGCATGTACTTACCGCAAAAACCACGATATTGGAAATACAAAAGTGAAGAACAGTACCTATTATAGAATTTCTATTTATAAACAACTTTTAGAGAAAATCATTTCGGACATAAAATCTAGGTTCAATAACGAGACTATTTAGTACTATTTTTTATAGTATTTTTTACCTGAACATATTCATCCAAGTTTTATACAACGTGAATTGAAAATCAAGGCAAAATTAACTAATGTGGTTTCCAAATACTATAAACTGTTTGATTAATCGAAAACACAAATTCGTGAACTTTAATAGGAGAACTCAGTGTTTAAAACCAATATTTTTTGAGATAGGCATCTTACATACACCTCAAAAAAAAAGTATTTAGCTAATAGGTTTTGTTTGTGGTTTGCTTGTTATCTATATTTTTTATAACTGAAAAAATTAGACGCAGTTACTCAAGTTACTCCCCCACCCTGGATTTAATTTTTTTACGAAACTATTTACAAAATCAAAAGTAGCGCAATAACACCTTTGATATTTACGGTACTCGTTTAAGTTTATGTTAAAAATGGTATTTGTAGTGTAATTTTCTTAAAAGTTTTCGCCTGCTGCTCTTTGAAACCATTGATTTACAATTTTAATTTAACTTTAAATAAAAAAATTAATTTTTCAAGGCATTTTTGTTAAAAATTTTCCGTTGATATTAACGATTTTAGTTTAATTCGACTCAAAAATTTTTTAAAATAAAAATCTATGAAATAAACAACTGAGTACCCCCCCCTAGATTTGAGGCCAAGTTTTTTTCGTATTGAAACCGCCCCCCCCCCCTGTTCAAATGGCTGTGACCGCCATAGGTACTTTTAAAAGTGGATATGAAGCTCAGTTTATACAGGCAAAGAAAAACAAAAATGAAAATTAAAATAATAATTAAAATTAAAATAAAAGTTGAGCTTATGGGGAACAGTGTATGCGTTTATAAAAGAGAAATAAAAATAAGAAAGGCAACTTTTAACTTTTATTTTAAATTGTACATGAAAACGGATTCTCACCTTGACGCACATAACCGCACTTTCATTTGTTGTTGTCATTTAAATGGGTTTTTTCAGGTATTTTACATTTTTTTGGTTTGTTTTTGGCAGATATTATTTAAGAAAACATATGATGGAGTTCAGTTTAATTATTTCAATTATTGGTGTCACTCACTTTTGCTTACGTGTGCGGACGCTGTGTGCTGATTGGTGCCAAGTTATTTTTATTCTTATTTTTATTTGGCTATATACACCAAAATATTTTTTTTTATTTTTATTTTTATTGTAATTTTTATTTGCTATTTTTATTTCAGTTTTTATTTGCCTGTATAAATCCAGGTTTATTTGGAAATACTATATGCAATGCCAATCTTAATTATGTAATATTAATATTTCTGATTTGTTTGAGTGTTCCAAACCGTCAATTCTTCACTTATTTTGTAAAAAGTTCTTTATAAACTCCTTTTTATCCCAAGAAGAGAAATAAGGTAGAAATATAAATGTTGGTTTAACTAAAGCTGTGTATAGAAACTTTTCACCTTGATACTAATTTACTGCTGCAATATGCAAAGGGTTTGTAATTCCAAATTTAGTGGCAGCTAGATACAGAGAGGTAGAACATGTGAAAAATGTCAATTTTAGAATAATTTTCTAAAAATTTTTGATTACGCCCTCGATTAAAAAAATCATTTTTTTTTTCGTGCACACTGATATCCAACCCAACTTTTGCTTAACCGCCTTCCCCCCTTTGACATCGGCTGTATCCGCCTTTTAAGTTGCATGCCCTTAGGGTTTTATGATAATTATATAGTTTTGTGGAAAACTGGTGCTCTTTCTATTATTTTAACATTTTTATTTCCCCAGCTATGCTGTCACTGTCTTGTTATAGTAGATATAACTCTCGCCAGATATCTCCCACAAGGCAACCAACTTAAAACAAGACAAAAAAAGTGGAAATAGGCCTTTACATACAGGGTGTCTTAATTGCCATGGGCCACTATCTCGGTAACTATAAGAACTACAAGGTGGGTCAAATTAGACAAAATGTGCAGTTTTTGGGGGACATTAAATATCTGGTCTCAGATTAAATAAATAAATATTCTATCCCGAGCTACGGAGGTTTTTCGAAAAATTGCTGGAAACTATTTTATCAAATATCTCAAAAAGTATAATTTTTACAAAAAATTGTTTTTTTTTTTTGCATTTTTGACGTTCTTCAATTTGGTATTTTTTAAGAAAATTTGCTACGCGTAGTTTTCGAGATATTAACATCAACTTACTTTTTTTAAATACGGACCTGTATTTTTATTCCATTTTTTTGAAATCTCTCTTTTTTCTGATTTTAACGATGTATACCATGTCCATATTTATTTGCGTTTTAATGGTAAAAAATGGTTATTTATGTTTTTTCGCACTTTTCCCGTTTTATTATAGGTGGCCTAGAAAGCAAAAAGAAACAATTGCTTATAGTGTAATACACACGTAGGTAATAAACATAGTTTATTACCTACGCACGTGGTAATACATCTGTCAAGGTAAGTTTAAAACAACATGGCAGCGTTTTCAAAAGCTGAGAAATTAGATTTAACTTTTTGTTATGCAAAAGCATTTCGAAATGCTGAAAGAGCGCTTCAAATGTATCAAAATTCGTACCCCGAAAGGCGCGTACCAGTTCGAAAAATTAAGTTGCACGGATCATTTGAAAATCTTTCCAAACGGGAGCCGGCAGAGGACGGGGAAGATGAAACCAATGTATTAGGTATGTATTATCCACTTTTAATTTGAGCATCGATAATTTAAAAAAAACAAGGTTTTTAATTACCTTTTCAATCATATCGGGTGTAATTTTATGATTTTACGGGTTTTTAAAGATTACTACATTTTCTTTTAAATTTTTTAAAAAACTAGATCATTTTTGGGATTGGTTTGTGGACTATACCATCAGATATAAAAGAGCTATAAATATTTTGGGATATGTACAGTACAAGAATATCAATAAAGGAGAGGTCTCTTTGAGAGAAATTGAAAAAGAAAGTTTAGTTTTAAAAAACCTTTTAAAATAATGATTAATACTGTAAAAAAAGTTTAATTTAATTAAATGGTAAAAAGTTTAAATATTTAAAAAGTTAATAAATAGTTTTTTTCATTAGACGCTGCATCAGTCTGTTTATGTTATTAAAACAGGCAATTGTTTTATTGGTTGTCTAAGCTACCTCTGATGTTCTATTTTTTTTAAACCCAATAAAACATTAATATTTTTTTATCATTAAAACACCAACAAATATTGACATGTAATACATCGTTAAAATCAGCGAAAAAAGATATTTAAAAAAATGGAATAAAAAATACAGGTCCGTATTTGAAAAAAGTAAGTTGATGTTAATATTTTTAAAAAATTTTCCTTTACGAATTTTTTGTAAAAATTATACTTTTTGAGATATTTGATAAAATCGTTTTGAACAATTTTTTGAAAAACCCCGGTATCTGGGGATAGAATATATTTTTATTTTACCAACCTTGTAGTTCTTATAGTTAGCGAGATAGCAATAGTGGCCCATGGCAATTAAGACACCCTGTATAACTGTGAGATAATATACCGGCCCTGCCCTGGCATTTTCCGAGAAAAAAAGCCGTAGCGATAATAGCCCTCCCAATCAAGTTATCCTGAAAAAAACTCAGTGCCAAAAAATCCTCTGGGCGCGAGCAGCCTGCGTCAGGCATGCGCAGTAGATTTTTCACCTTGGGCCTTCCCTGGTAAAATTTTCCCCTCGAATCTCATCCAGACCGGAGAAGTTTTTATCATGTTTTTAACAGTTCTATAAGATCCAATGAGAAGGTCAATATTTTTTTCGATAATATTTTATAATTTTTTAGAAGCAGAGAAAATTATATACGGAATATATGATGTTTTATCAGCTTGTAGTTTTAGAATAAATGATAAGATTGGATAAGACTAGTTACTTTTATGAGAATCAAGGATGTTTTGTAAGACAGAAGTCTAGGACATTTTATCAGTTTGTATAAGGGTGTGGGTTTGGAGAAGATTTTATCAACGAACAAATACACAGTTTTAAAGGAGATTTGATGAGAATGAGGTATTGAAGATGTTTGAAGAGATTCTATCAGTATCGTGATTATAGAAGATACTATGAGCAATGATTTCTATGGGTTTTTGTGGGATCGGTTTCCAGGATATTTGATAAGATTCTATCTAGTATCGCGATTCCTATCAGCAATGATTTTGGAGAGGTTTCTATGAGTTCTTGTGGGATCGGTTTCTAGAATATTTGATTAGATTCTATCAGTATCGTAATTCCAGAAGATCATATATAAGCGCAATGATTTTGGAGAAGTTTCTATGAGTTCTTGTAAGATCGGTTTATAGAATACTATAATACTATTGCCCATAATCACGTTACTGATAGAATTTTCTCAGATATATCCTTGAATTTGTTTCCACCGAAAATCTAAACATATACATAATAATATAAATATATAATCTCTTCTAGTATCCTACAAACTGATCCCAACAAGTACTTATTGAAACTTCTTCAAAAACCATCAAAATTACTGCTCATAGAGCCGATAGAATCTGCTCCAATATCCTAGAAAACGTTACAAAAAACCACCAATAACACAATTTCTAGCTTTATTATACTGATGGAATCTCCTTAAATGTCCCAGAAACCGATCCCACAAGAACTGAGAAACTTTTCCAAAATCTTTCCCCATAGGATCTTCTAGAATCACGATACTGATATAATCTCTTCAAATATCCTAGAAACCGATCCCACATGTACCCATAGAAACTTCTTCAAAAACCATAAAAATCACGGCCTCCTCCAATATCATAGAAAATGTTGCAAAAACCGACCCAAAACCCGATAAAATCTTCTTGCCCATAGGATCTTCCAGAATCATGATACTGATAGAATCTCCTCAAATGTCCTAGAAACCGATCCTACATGTGCCCATAGAAACTTCTTCAAAACCCATCAAAATCACTGCCCATAGGCCTGATAAAATCTCCTCCAATATCATAGAAAATGTTGCAAAAACCGTCCCAAAACCCGATAAAACCTTCTACAAAATTTCTGTCATATTTTCTATGAGATTCGAGGGGAAAATTTTCACAGGGTTGTCTATGGCCAACCCTTATTTTTACATTATGTTCTTTGTTTTCCAAAGTTATTACCGTTACACATTTTGCTACACTTGGGCCATTATTACATATAGTATCTCATAGTTATATGGACCTGCCTCTACGAACATTATAATATTGCCAAAAAGTCTTCCTCTTGAATGCAAAATCGACGTGTTTAAGGATTTTTTATTGTTGGCAGCGTTCGCAAAGGCTTCAAAAAAAAAAATAAAAACAAAAAACTTCCAAATTTTTGTATGGTGCCGCAGCCACTATAAAGAAGCCGCTGCAAACGAAATTACGGACCATGCAAGTGCTTCCTGCAGAATTAAATTTCCTCCCAAGCATATCGGGTATTGCTTTAATTTCTACACTACTCTGGTTTAATGCTTAGAACATTGAACTACTAGAAGGAGCTTTTTTTCAGACCTAGAGCAGGGTATTTGAGTTCAACATCTTCATCCCATTGTTGTCAGGTTAACCTAATACGTTTTCACCTGTTTTTAATATTATTTAAAATACCTTCAATAATTTTTGGTTCCGTTTAATTAAATGGTCTAGATATAGTAATAAAAATCTATGTTTCTATTAAAACAAACCTAAAAATATATTCAAGTAGGATGTATGTACAACTATAAAAATAAGTAAAAGGTGCTATGGAAATCCCTATTCAGACTGAAATTAATGACAAGCCGGCAACATAGATACCCTGCCTTTGTTTACCAAGGATGGCCAAATATGACGAATTCTAACCTAATACTTAGTTAATATTTTAATTTAACGTGCCTGTGAAACGAAATACTGCGGTCCCCTGCCTTCTGTTTCAACTTGCATACAATAATACACTTCAGAACCATTTTTCGCCACAAACTTTTCACAAAATTATCAAGAAAACACTATTGATAAGTGCTGAAACTTTCACTTTCAAAACAAAACAGGAAAAATCGAGAAACCGCAACAAACAATGTTGCCACGTTGACTACAAAAGAAGATGTTTAAGGAAAAGACATGTTAAATTTTCAAAAAAGTATTGTGTATATAAGCTTTTTCAACATATATCTTAAACCTCATTAATTAATTAATAAATAAGCGTCAAAATTTAAAATAAATAAGTTTTTTGTTGCATAATTATCTTATTAAAATTAGTACAGATTTCTTTATCCCCTTTCCCCACTGTAGATGTTGCACTCAAACAACCAGTGTAACCAGATAGACCAGACTCCTTCTAGTAGTTCAATCTTCTAAGGTTTAATGTCACTTCATTTTATATAAAACCAAACAGCGGCGCACAGTGTGTGGCAGGGGCAAAAAGAATTCAAGGGTGCCACGCATAATAGGAAAAGGGGGGTAAAAAAGATAAAGTTCTATAGATGATGTGGCACTATAGGCGCATAACAGTCTGAGTGCAAGTGCTTCCCCCCTCCTGCATCTTTCAGAAGAAAACCAAGTGAGTAACCACCCTAGAAACATGCGTACACATATCTCCAAAAATAGAAATTTTTTAGGTACTTCGGGTACCGCGAAAATACTGCGAAATACTATGAATGTACAGAAGAGTTATTGAACTGTCACATATACTGCAAAATACTGCGAAAAATCGGCCAATAACTACGAAAGTACAGTATGAGACTGTCAATAAGTACTGCTAATTGCTGGCAAGTACTGCGAAGTAGTGCCATGTAGCTACCTACTGCAAAAGTACGGCACTCAAAATTTGACACAACATAATCTGCTAAAAAACAACTTTCCCAGACTTTATTCTCAAAAGAAACCCACGAGATTTTACTTGAGTCTCAACTAACCACAAAAAAAAACAAAGAAATAAATTTTGTTAAGTAATCCCATTACGTCCCATTTATCATTGGCCATTATTTTTTCGCACGACATAAATTTTAGCCACCACAATAAGGGGGAATATATCCTGTCAAAAAAGGTAATGCGAATGTCTTTTACATAAATTGGCACTATCTCCGCTTTTAATTTGTCTTTAAAACATAGCACATAAATCTGAGCATATACAGACCGCTTCAAGCTACTGCGAACATAGGGGGAATCAAGTCCAATTTACTCTCCGTGCCGTACGACCGAGGTGGATTCGAAGCACGCTGCAGTGTTATCTTTTGGAAATTCATTTTGTTTTTATTATTTTGTTTTATTTCTGCCTTGCTCGAGAAACAGATGGGTAAGTTCTTAATTGAAATAATACATTTTTAAAACTAAAAATGGATGTCTACGAAGTTGCCGAAAAAGTGCAGATGGTCAAATGGTCAAATCGTCATAACCCAACACACGTTCGATATTGGTCGAGGGAAAATTTGCATTTGTATTTTGACGTAAGAACACAGTATCCCCAAAAACTAAATGTTTGGGGGGAGGGTATTGTAGGGGAACACGTAATTGGGCCATTTTTTATTAACGGCAATTGCAATTTGAATGGTCCTAGATACTTGGATCTACTGCAGCAGCACATTATTCCAACTTCTAGGCAGTTGTTAGGTGTAAGATTTGGTGAAACATGATTTCAACAAGATGGTTGTTCCGCTCACAATGTTGGCCTTGTTAGGGAATATCTTGATAATGTATTTCCTAATCGGGTTATAAGTACACGGGGAACTATTTTATGGCCAGCTCGATCTCCCGATCTTGCTCCTAATGACTTCTATCTGTTTTTGAAGAAGCTTTTCAAATTATCACCCCTAACATGCTTGGAAACGTTAGAAGGGGTTTTTATAGTAGGCTCGGATATTGTCTAGCCGAGCAAGGACTTTTCGAACATTTGCTTTAATTTTTTGTTGACTGGGAGAATCTTTTTGGTTTTTAGAATGTATTATTTTATTTTGAGAACTTGCTTTTATTTTGTTTCTCCTTATTATTTTCATTGTAACACGTCGTCACTGATAAATCTGAGCAGTTGACAATAAAACGCTCTTATTTATCAGTGACAAAAAATAAGAAAATTACGTTATAAAAATTTGCGTATTTATTGACCAAATTCCGGTTTCATTGACTACGCTCCACACAGTACCGTGGTTAGAGGCGTACTAAATACAAGGCGAACGGCGGCGAACGGCAGCGAATGGCGATCGGAAACCTGAGTGTTGGTTGCTTCACTGATAGGCGTGCGGTGTTTCTGCATGTACGTACACTGGCAAATTAGACTTCTTTTGCCCTATGTTCGCAGTAGCTTGAAGCGGTCTGTATATGTATGAAACGTGCGTAATTTGAACAACGAAGGTAATAAAACTCGATAAAACCCATATGAATAGTGGCTTCGATGAAACATCGCACTGTTTATGTGCGTTTCTGAATAAAGGCAAAACTTAGAACCCAAAATATTTTTTCATTAATTAACAAGCTTAGGAAGGTCTATCGTTTAACACACTTAAACTACCCATTCCTACCCTATCTCATTAAAAAAATGATAGAATTCTTGTATGATTTTTTATCGGGATTTGGGTCGGTTTTGGAACAGATTTCGATGAGATCCTGGAAGATTTTATCAGGTCTATGGGTCTATGATTTTGGAGAAGTTTATATGGGTGTCCTTAAGGGATTGGTTTCTAGAAGCTTTGAGGTATGGTTATTTTAGGAAATCCTATGGGGAGGAGATTTTATCGGGTTTTGGGTCGGTCTTGTAACGGATTTCGATGAGATCCTAGGATATGTTATTAGGTCTATGGGTCTATGATTTTGTAGGAGATTATATGAGTTATTATGGGATTGGTTTCTAGGAGATTTAAGGAGGTTCTATCGTTATGTTGATTTTAGAATATCCTACGGGGAGGAGATTTTATCGGGTTTTGGGTCGGTTTTGGAACATATTTCGAGGAGATATATTATTAGGTCTATCGGTCTATGATTTTGGGGGAGATTATATGAGTTCTTATGGGATTGCTTTCTAAAAAATTTGAGGAGCTTTTATGATGATTTTAGAAGATCCTACTTCTACCCAAAACCCGATACAAAATATTATATATTTCCTATATAATCTTATCTGCTTCTAGAAGATTCTAAAATATTATAGAAAAAAATATTGGCCTTCTCATTAAATCTTACAGAACTTAGAAAAACATGATAAAAACTTCTCCGGTCTGGATGAGATTTGAGGGGAAAATTTCAGCATGGTACCCACTCAGGAACTGTCATTTCTAACCTCCAAAATACTCCTAAATACAAGCGCTGTTTTAAATAACGAGTGCAGCGAGGTATTTAAAAACGCGAGTAAAAAAAGCACAGTTTAGTTACGAGTTGTTAAGACTATTTTTTTAATACCTTTATCAAAAAATCCGAGAAAAACAGAAAAATACTTTTAAAAATCTCGAACGAAGAGCACTTCTCGCAAAACAACCATCTTTACACTATAAACAAGGCGGCTGGAAAATGAAATAGCAAAGGTTGCCATAGCGATGTGCATTTTTACTCTTACTTACTTAATTGCTGCGACATTTTAATCTTTGACAGTTTGATATTTTGACGACGTTTTTAAATGATTTTTTCGTAAATACTTGGTGAAAACTGGCGGAAATGGCTTAACTTTTAGGTAAGAATAATTAGATTTTTTCAATATTACTATTTTCCGCTATTTCTCTTTAATTTTGGGTAAAAAACGGACAGAAATCTTTTTTTGCACCCGTGATAAAAAAAAAGTTTTTCTGCATCGGTAAATAAAAAAGCCATGATTTAGTTATCTGCAGACAGTTACTAAAATCATGTTTTTGATGAAGGTATAAAAAAAGCGTTTTTCTTGGATATCTCCTAAACGGTGACAGACTGTCAAAAGTGACAAATAGAAAAAATTTTGCAAATTTAATTCTTTATCAATAAGTAAATGGTAATAGTTTCTTCTTCTTCTACCAGAAAAATTGAAAAAAACCCAAGCACACCATGATACGATTACCAAACTTGTCAGGGTTGATCTGAGAGCAATGACCTAAATGTTAGAAAATTAAATTTTTCCAGTGGCATAGTCCGATTTTCTTAAGTAGAAAATTTTAAAATTCACCAAATGCCTTTGATACGCCACTGTTAAAAAAGCCCCGCTTTTCACTGGATCTTATACTGGATAAAAATGCATTTTCAACGACAATTTCCGCTTCTGTTTCTAGGAATAAAATAAGAATTTTTTAAAATCGTAATTTTATGTATTTTTTTACGAAATTTGTTTGTCTCTTCCAATACACAATATGGCAAAAAAAAATATAAAAAATTATGATTAAAAAAATTGTCAAGAGCAGGGCTTTTTTGTATATGTCAGTAACAGTCGCGTATCAAAGATTTTTGGTACATTTTGAAATTTTCTATTTTAAAAAATTGGACTACGCCACTGGAAAAATTTAATTTTCTGATATAATTTGGATCATTGCTCTTAGATCCACTCTGGCTAGTTTGGTACTCGTGGATTGAGAAATCTTGATGAAAATGGTAAAAAGGGATATGCAAGAAATTGTTCAAATTGGCATAATTTTGCTTGGGTTTTTCCAATTTTTCTGATAGAAGGAGTAGTTTAAGCCAGACTATCACGATTTACTTATTGATAAAGAATTAAATTTGCATCATTTTCTCCATTTGTCACTTTTGACAGTCTGTCACCGTTTAGGAGTTATACAAGAAAAACGCTTTTTTGGAGGTTAGAAATGACACTTCCCGATGGGTTAGGAATGGGAACTTTTAGTATGCTAAACGGTGGACCTTCCTAAGCTTGATTATGAAAAAAAAAATTGGGTTCTAATTTTTTCTATGTAGCTTAGCCCTGTAAACAATTTTTGACAGTTATTGGTAAAACAACAACTGTCAAATGTATAGAGGGCATCTAGCTTAGCCTATATGTATAGTGTAATAAAACAAAGATATATAAACCAGGGCCGGCCTAAGCATAAAACCTGTTTGGCCGCACCAAGCGGGGAACTTTTTGTGTAGTTAGAAATTGTCTACTTAATATGTTTCAAAGTATACACAGAAATATTTTTTGATGATCGGACTGACGTCATTTTTACCGCTGTAAACGTATTTCTTTGTTGTCAACAGTTCGCACGTCGCACAACAACGTGACTTTTTTACATATTTATTGTCGCTGTCTAAACCAGTGTATCAAATGATCAAATAGATCAAAATGGGCATATTTTATGTAGCCAAGTAGTGTTATGCATCATGAACATGAAAGATATATTCCGCAAGCGCGGATCCTGCGCTAACTCAATTTTCCGCCTCCAAATTAAAAAACCGTTGCAAAAAATTGAGGTAGTAAGCTCGTTACTTCAAAAAACTAACCTAACCTAAAAATCATGTCTGTCGTTTTTTAGTTTCTTTTTTACATTTTAAGTTGTGTTTCTAGGATCCGCAACTGAATACAGTGCAATTCGTTAGCCAAAAACTTACAAAATAAGCAAATTTGTAAGAGCCTTCCTCTGACACGTTTTTGAATAATAATTCCCCCCTTCTTCGCACCCTTGGCCGTACCGTGTAAAACGGCAGCACCGCTCTCCCTCTGGCATCGGAACAGCGAACTACTTTCAGTTTGTACGACCACCAGTTCGTGTATGATTTTGCGACTCGAATTTGAAAAACCCAGCTTAGTCAAGCCACACACCCACCCCCCGAATGATATTCGGGTTTTGATATGCTTAAGATTTGGAACTAATTTTGAACCTCTTTTAAAAATGTTGAACAACACTCCTTCCTGGTTTTTTTTAATATTCAAAATAGGGGGTGCAGCCGAACGTCAAGCTACACCCCCCTCATTTAAAACGTAGAGGAAAAATGGAAAGCAACTATCCGAAAATTAAAAACTAATCTCGAACTCCTAATATCACCAAAAAAAATTTCGAAAAACCCACTAGTAATCTTGTTTATTTAAAAAAATATGGTGGGGGTGCAGGTTGACGTCAAGCCCCCCCCCCCTCCCGAAAGATATTCGAGTTTTGATATGCTTATAATTTTGAATTAATTTCGAACTAATTTTGAACCAGAAAGCACTGATCTATCCCAATTGATGAACCATTGCAAAAAATTGATGTTCCAATAAGCGATCGTTATTTTAAAAAATTAACTTTTTTACAAAGCGTGTTTGTATTTTTGAAATTTTTTTGTTGGCATCGTTATTTTTAGTTTATTAATTGGCATCCACTGGATACCCACATGTATAAAAATGTGTTAAATAATAAAACTTACTCTGATTTGTTGTTTCTTCCGGCACTTGGCCGTACCGTCTTCCGTGTAGAACGGCAGCACCACTCTCTCCCTGGCACCGGAACACCGAATCACTTTCAGTTCGAACGACTCGATACATTCCAGCAGTTCGTTGCGACTCGAATTTGAAAAACCCGCCATGATCTTCGTCGAGTGTGGTAATACATGGGCGTGCCAGATAGCTTGCCGGATTGGTGGATTATATTTTTGTGTAGCAAAGTAGGGTTATGTGTGAATATTTAAGTTATTTGGTAGTCACATGTATAGATACAGCAAGCACGGATCTACAGGGTGGAGTGGAGAAAATTTTCTCCCTCGCAATTGATAAACCATTGCAAAAAATTGATGTTTCAATAAGCGATCGTTAGGACAAAAAATTGAAATTTTACAAAGCGTCTTTGTATTTTTTAATTTTTTTTGTTGACATCATTATTTTTAGTTTATTAATTGGTATCCACCACTGGATACGCACATATATACAAATTTGTTAAATAATAAAACTTACTCTGATTTGTTGTTTTCAAATAGCAACTCCCCCTGCTGCGCCTCGTACTCCTTTCCACCCTTGGTCGTACCGTCTTTCGTGTAGAACGGTAGCACCACTCTCCCTCTGGCACCGGAACACCGAACCACTTTCACTTCGAACGACCCGATACTTTCCCGTGCATGATTTTGCGACTCGAATTCGAAAAACCCGCCATGATCTTCGTCGAGTGTGGCAAAGCATGGGCGTGCCAGACAGTCAGCAGGATTGGTGGATCATATTTTTGTGTAGGAAAGTAGGGTTATGTGTGAATATTTAAGTTATTTGGTAGTGACATTTACAGATACAGCAAGAACGGATCTACAGGGTGGAGTGGAAGAAATTCTCCCACTTGATAAAACATTGCAAAAAATTTATGTACCAATAAGGGATCGTTATTTCAAAAAATTGACTTTTAACAAAGCGTGTTTGTATTTTTTTAATTTTTTTTGACGGCATCTTTATTTTTAGTTTACTAATTGGCAAAAAACTTACTCTGATTCGTTGTTTTCGAATATCAACTCCCCCTGCTGCGCCTCGTACTCCTTGCCACCCTTGGCCGTACCGTCTTCCGTATAGAACGGCAGCACCACTCTCCCTCTGGCACCGGAACACCGAACCACTTTCAGTTCGAACGACCCGACACTTTCAACCAGTTCGTGATTTTGCGACTCGAATTTGAAAAACCCGCCGTGATCGTCGTCGAGTATGATCACTGTGGCCAGCATGGGAGTGCCCAAACAGCCGGCCGGATTGGTGGAACACAACCGCACGTAAAAATGTTCGTCGGGCTCAAATACGTCGTCATCGATCACTTCCAGTGTTATTCTTTTCTCTTTGTCGCCCGCATTGAAATGCAGCGTTCCCTTGGCTTTGACGTAGTCACTGCCCGACTGAGCCGTGCCATCTTCGGTAGTATACTCCACGGCCAGTGGCGTATCGAGGTCTCCGGAACGAACGACTCTGACTTCGACCTGACCGCAACTTTCTAGGACGGTGTACTTGGACGGGTCGAAAAAGACCCGCGATCCGCTTTGGGTGAATTCGTTGGCTCCGCTCTCTCGCTGAAGTTCTGCTTTTACCTGCGTTGGCCAAATGAAAAGTCGTTAATAGGGAATTATTGAAACGCAGTTAAGGCACGGCACTAATAAGGCCAGGCACTATTTTCACGCTGTTGAAAGATACGCATGCGCAAGAACGACCACATTTAGTGCCGACACTAATAAGGTTAGGGCCGGCCTGCCCTTATTTGTGGAAGAATCATACTGGGCCGTATATTGGGCTATGTCTGTCCGTATTTGATGTTTTTGACAACTATTCGCCATTTTTTTTACCTTAACCTTACTTTCGAGAATTTGTGACGGCCAATAAAGCAAAAAATGGGCACAAAATAGTTACTTTTATGAAATCGAGTGTCATGGCAGAAGAAAATGAACCAAGCAAGGCTCAAAGAGTTCGTTTCGCCAATTAAGGCAATATATGCTTGTTACGAAACGTAGTAAAATCGCTTTAGAACCCCAAATGCATGCGTTTTCGTTTTTCAAAATATTATTTAAAATCAAAAAGACCAGTGTTCACACATCTTCCATCAAATCACTCAAAAACACTTTTAAATATGAAAAAACAACACAAAATTTTGAAAACAGGCAGCATATATTTATAGGTTAGAAATAAAGTCATTTTGTCACCGTTTTGCTAGAGCCACGTTGAATAATTCTATAATTTTGACCTTTTAGAGCCAGGCACAGCCTGTGTTAAGGTTGGCGCTAAGTAGGCACTATCCAGTGCGGCCGTATTTCAATCATTTCCTAATAGAAGGTAATCTAACGAATTGTCAAAGCGTTGTATGAACTAAGCTGTTCATACAACGGTCAAAGGAAGGCATATTTAAAAATAGTGGCTGATGTGGTAAACAAAGCGTTTTTCCATCAGGCGTTATGCTAATTTAAATCGAGACTGGCAAAGTGGAAAAAGTTACCAATTGCACACTGCACTTCGTTGGACTATTTTATAAAATATAAATGAATATAATCCTTTTTTATACGAAGTAAACAATTTTAGCAAAGTGCTTTGCTAGGACAGTTAAAATTTTGGCTGTGGCGGCCAAAATATTTTCCCTGTCCACACACTTTTTTATACCTTCATCACTCAGAGAAATAAAAACGGACAACAGGGCTTTTTTGCTAAACCAAGATATAGTTTTGCTCCACTGAGAAAATATTTTAGCAAAATGCCTTCGCTGAAGGTAGGAACAGAGTAATTAGCTAGGACAGTAAGAGCTTTATGTGGCACCAAAAAGTACGCTGAGAAAATATTCTTGCTGCCACATCTTAAATTTTTCCTATAAACAAGGTGTGGCGGATTTCTAATGGTTCTTCATTGGTTGGATGACTGAATGACTTTTAAGGGACTGTGATGGAAATTATTTACTGGACCGCTGACGAACATCAGTTAATTTACCAACAAAGTTGTCAATGTTAAATCGACAGGGAAGAATCTTCATATTAAATACAACGAACTTTGTTGTTGAGTCATTGAAGAAAAAACTACATCTCTCCGATACTGGAGCATACATTATTGGCTCACTGAATAACTTCTGTTGGTGTGCCAACACAGCAAATACTAATTCGATGTTGAATCGACGGAGAAGAATCTTCATCTTAAATACAACGGACTTTGTTGTTGATCCATTGAAAAAAACTACAACTCTCTCGGATACTGGAGAATACATTAGTGGCTCACTGACTATTTTCAGTTGGTATGCCAATACAGTTGTTTTGCCAACTCTAACACGATGTTGAATCGACGAAGTAAGATCTTCATTTTAAATACATCGGGCTTTGTTATTGGACCATTGAAGAAAAAACTATGTCTCTCCGATGTTCTTTCACTCTGTTGGGCCATTAAAGAAAAAACTACATCTTTCCGATATTGTTTCACTAATTATCTTCAGTCAAAACGTTAATATACCGAAAAAATGGAAATTCTCCTATAGCCGCAATGGTCCAGTGGTTATAGCGTTGGCTTGGTAATGGGGAGATTAACGGTTCGAATCCCGTCATAGTCGCATTTTTTTTTAATTTTTGATGATTTATTTTTTTTTCTTAGGATCTGTCATCGTTTTTGGAGCACAAAAATATATTTTTGATTTTATTTAAGCCCATATTTGAGGATTTAAGTAACTAATTACCGTTACACCTAAAATTTGCTGGTTAGATGGAAGCCACCTACACTGGATCAATGACTATGTGACAAAAATCTTTCATTATGCCAATATATTTTTATTACTAACCCAGTTTACCATTGAACCAATGATGTGGTATATTGGTTAAGCCAGTATTCCCAAGTTAGACAAAAAGTTATCGGCTAGACATCTGCTACCTTCAGGGTTCGCTGTCCTAGAAAATTATTCCCTACCTACAGCGCCATCAGCCAAGGCACTTTGCTAAAATGTTTTGTTAGTGTATACGAACATTATCCACTGAAAAAACGACCAGTTTCTTAAGATTATAAAATACTTTCTTGTGGCTAAAAAGTTACTTTACTACAATAGCAGAAAAGTTTCTTGTTACAGAATAAAACTTTTCCATCCAAATAAACTCAATGCAAAACTAAAATGATGAAAAAACAACGGAAAATCGGGGGTGAAAACAACAACAATGTGTACCTCGCTCAGATCGCTCTGCGCTCTTTCCGAGATTCGCCTCATCAGATCTCCCGAGCCCATTAATCTTCTGGTCGCCTGTATGCGGTAAAACGCTCTAGATTTAGGGCCGCGGTTTAAAACCATCTCGTGAGCCATTTTCTCTAAAATGCCAATGTCCGTGTGGGGATGAGTTTGGCGCAGTTCTTTTAGCGTTTGGATGTATTCCTGTTTTATGTCCCCGTGAACATCGTCTAAAACTTAAAAAGAAAAAAGATTTGACAATATAAAAAAACATTTGAATTTAAATTTGAATTTGATTTAGATGTATGAAAGGGCAAAGATGTATGATATTTCATACATTTTGGTACGGGGTAATTCACTATATTTTGAACCCCTGGTTAGCGCCTTTATTATTGATGACAGACAAAAAGTTTAAAAGTTTAAATAAAGTATAAGTTTTATAGTTTTTTAAAAGCCTTCTAACCCACATCACAGATGTTGTCAAATGTCATACCATATGTCAAAATTTGACATCAACTTTTTTATATTAAATGTATATTTTTAAAAACTTCGATAGATCTTTTCTTCCTGATTCCAAAAATATACCATGTGTTACTTTTGCCTTGAACGGTTAAGGGCAATGTATCAGCCAAGAAAAAATAGTTAAGGTGGTTCTTTGTTCAACACATTGCTCTTATGGCAATGTTTTTCTAAATTTCTTCAATAACCGCTCAAGACCAAAGTGGCATATGGTATATTTTTGATATCAGGAAGAAAAGATCTATCGAAATATACAGGGCGTTCCATTTAATATAAAAAGTTGATGTCAAATCTTGACATATGTAATGACATTGGACAACATCTGTCAGGTGGGTTAGAAATGTTTTAAAAAACGATAAAACCTTTTTATTTAATTTTTTTTTCTATCATCAATAAAGGCGCTAACCAGGGGTTCAAAATATAGTAAATCACCCTGTACATGTAGCGGTCATTTCCTTTATAGGCTATTATCTTTCCACATATTTTTACTTCCGTGGTGGCAAACGGGTCGCTTTTTTGTTCAAGTAATACAGATAAATAAATCAATTTCAGAGGAAGCTATACCATTAAAATGGTGGCAGTTATATTGTTTTACTAAAACTGGGATGCCGTGCTCGTGGGGAAAACTCACGGTCTCTAGAATAAACACGGTCTAGTAATTTTTTGCTCCGCCCACCTGATGACGACACAAAGATATCAGCTGCTTTCTTTATTGATTTTTTTGATGGATGACATTTGAGGTTATATTATTTTTGCATAAATTTTTGTAATAAAAATTGTATTTGTTTATCATTTATTTTCTTCTGGCCCTCATTAAATACCCTGTGGTATAACTTACATTATTTTCGTAATAGGTTTTCTTAGTGAAAAGGCTGATCATTAAATAATTAAAAAAGCAAAAAACCAAGGCACCTTAGTTTTAAATTTGCAATCAGATTTATTGCATATAGTATACACAACAAGTCTTTCCTTCTAAATAACAAAATAATCACTCTCCCAAAAATGCCTGGCAAAAATCAAGTACAAAATAAAACAGCTTCCAAAACAGGAAAAATAACAACTACGTACATAACCTAACTTCCGAACTACTAAAGCGAACTAACTCCAACTCCTCCGATGAATTTCTTGACGGAATCGATTACCAACTAATGATCTTAATTTCTATTTGGTGAAAGCTCAACGCATGCAGGCCAAAAATAAATCATACTTACTCATAGACAAAAAGTTATTGTATAAGATACAAGGAAAAAATAGGTATTGCATCAATCATTTAAACAAAAAAAAAAGAAAAATCCGAAAAGTTAATTTAATTTGTCAAGCCTTTTAAATGGCGGACAAAAATCAGCTGATATGTTTGTGTCGTCATCGGGTCGAAGAGTGGGGCAAAATTACTAGACCGTATCTATTCTAGGGACCGTGGGGAAAACTGTTGTGATCGCATCCAGCCAATATAGAGCGACATCAGCTTGCAAAAGCTTGTTTTACAATTATAGATAAGTATATTATAATATAATATATACTGGAGAACAAAAAAAAATGCAACACAAGAAAGGACAAATATTTTTAAAGTAATTTATTTATATATTAATACATTAGGATGCTCTTAGTAATTGATTACATTTCCAAGAAGATTTCTCCATGATAATGATCAAAAAATTAATAATGAGTGGCTCCTCCATGGTTGTATATGCACTCGTTGTTTCTATTGGACATTGACAAAATAAGATGGTCTATATCATATTGAGGAACACTCATCCAAATCCTCCTTACGGCATGCCAGAGTTCATCTAAGTTTCCAGGGGGACGTGTTCGATAGGCCACAAGTCAGGCGATCTTGCTGGCCATTCCAAAGTCTCTATGCCAAGTTCATGTAAGAAGTCCATTGTTTCATGAGCAATATGCGGTCTGGCATTTTCTTGTTGAAAGATCGCATTTGGGATAGTTTGTAAAACTGGCACCACTTCATCGATATATCGCCGAGCAGTCAGATTACCGTTGATGAGAACTAGAGGTTATCTGCTTTCTAAGCATATAGCAACCCTCATGCGTCCATCATGGCCGCCTAAACAAAACCTGGATTCGTCGCTGAAGCTTATGAGCTCAACCACTCCAAGCTGCTGTCCCCTTGTTGTGGGGTCAAAGGTATCACCGGACGGTAAGCTTTCAGCCCCATACCAAGCAATCTTCGATTAACTGTCATCCTTGAAAACACTCGCCCTGTAGCTGCAACTAGAATATCTCTTACTTGGCGTATACTGTCCCGTCGATTTCTGAGATGCCGTAAATCACGACCTTGTAATAATCTAGGGCGTCCAGAACCCGCACGAAGTCTATAAGTCTCATCATTCGACTACCTTCTCCAAACTCTTAACACTGTTGATGGATTGGCATTAACCCTTCTTGCAATTTCCCGTAAACCAAAACCAGCCTCTTTCATGCCCACGATGCGTCCTTTTTTGAAATCGTTTAAATAATGAAATTGTTGGCGACCGCGAACTCTTGGCATTTTTATTTTTTAAGTAAACTACGAGAAAAATGATTTAAAATTTTCAGAAAAGGTCTTTTATGTGTTGGTTGTTTTTCAAAATGAATAGAAAAAATCTGTGAAAAAAGAAAAGATTAGAAGACAAAAAATTTATCAAATATTTCTTTTGAGATAAGGTATACACACAAATAATTTTCATTCAAATAATTATTCATATACATGGTGATGTATTTTTTTTGTTCTCCAGTATATATATATATATATAATATAACATAATAGGTTTCTGAAAAACTTTCCCAGATGCAAAGTGTAGTAAGTAATTACCACAAAAATATATATACTCACAATCGCTCCTCCCTCTTGCGAGTGTTTTTGTAAACAATTTTTAAAATTAGACAGTTCTTTGGGATGATGGATTTTTTCTCATTTTTTTAAAAATTCTTTGCGGCTATATTTTTGGTCAAAGTATTAAAATTTCGAATGTGATTCTGTTTTTTTCTTCTGTCTTTTGGACGAGCTTCATCCCAAAGCCCCGGATTAACACAAATATGAGCCAGGGGGGGGCGCAGTACAAAAGGACTGAAGAAAGAATCAAAAGTAGCTTTTAATTAAAAAAATACAATTTAAGCAGCAGTTTAAGTTCTTTAAAATTTCTAATTAATTTATGTGTGACGCAGGCGAAAATGTTAAGAAAATTGTACTATGTAAATCATTTTTTTGAACGTGTTAGGTTTATGGGTTAAGGGATCTTATTAATGAAACTTCCTTTTTTTGAAATGCCAACGTTTCGAAAAATTTATTTGCTTCTTCAGGGCAATTCAAGACGGCCGAAAATTTGAGGACAGTTTGGGTTGATAGCGGAGGAGCTCACCAACAAAAGATTTTTTTATTATTTTAACCCTGAAGGGTTAAAAATGTTGACATTTTAAAAGGATCTTCTGTATCTCAAAAACGAAAAGCAACATAAGTTTGAAAATTAGTATATGTATACTCTACTAATAAAATAAGTAAACACGTGCCCCAGCATTTTTGAAATTCAGACAGGGGGCTGAGAAATAGGGGTCACAATTACGAGTTCTAACTCAATGTAGGTCTAAAAATTCGCATTAAGGTGCTTCTTGAAAAGTTAACAGATAGGTGATTTTGGATTTTTGGAAAATTTGAACGAACTAAATATGGGTTGTGGGGTATGAAGGGAATCTAAAACAATGTTTTATTCGTGTTTAAGGTTTCGCTCATAATCATTATTATGTTTTGAGCAAATTCGAGCATTATTCACGTTAAAGTTATTTTCCCGTCCACAAAAATGCTTCCATCCATTTTCTTGTCTTTTGGAAATCTGAAAAACTTAATGTCACGCGAAGAACTCCGTGTACACAGCAGCACATCATTTTGTTAATTTTTTCCACTGAAAAATTATTAAAACTAATTGTAAACAAACGACCACCTCGTAATAAAAATGGCGACTGAATGCTGTCTCTCACGTCTCTCACCGGGTGACGTTAGTAAGCCACGCCTACTGCTGCGCGACATCACATCTGTTTCACTTGTATCATGCCTCACAATAGGGTTACATTATTGCGCCCAATAAGTCTAAACCAAATATCTTAAAAAGGACTTTTCCTGCTAGCGTGCGGAAAACACCACTTTTCCGCACGCATTTTAGTTCTGAAAGTGGCACTTTTCCGCACTATGTCTAAAATTAGTACCTTACATCTATAAATTTTTTCAGTGGGTTTAGTGTTTGGCCTGTCAAGTCGCTGACAAACAGGAATCCGTATACCATGTTATATCAAAATTTCAATTTTATCGCCTTGCCAACGAGTCGTCAACAACTCAAAAAATGTCAGAGTGAAGGACGTCAATTTTTAATAATCCAACCGGATTTAAAATTTTCTTCGTAAAGGACAGCAAAATGAATTCATCGGATGAAGAGTTGCCTCAGTCTATCCTACAAGCAGCCAACAATGTGGAGTTGTTTCCCGAAAAATCTAAAAAAAGGTACGAAAAAGAATATCTAGTTTTCAATAAGTGGTGCGACGGCCAGCGTGTAAAAAGTTTAAAAGAAGAAGTTTTTTTGGCTTATTTTATGCATTTAAGCAAAACTTGCCGACCTAACACTATATGGTCCAGATATTCTATGCTCAAAAATGTCATTAAAATTCAAAAAAATGTCGACATTGCCAAATATTTTCAGCTTACGTCTTACCTTAAAAAACAAAACGTAGGATTCCAACCCAAGAAAGCCAAAATTTTTACAAAGGAACAAATTTTTAAATTTATGTGTGAAGCACCAGATAACACATATCTTATGATAAAAGTGGAAAATATTTTCGGGTTGGCTGGCGCATGTCCTCGTGCTGAACTTGCAAAAATGACAACGGATGATATTACAGAAAGGGAGGAACTCGTGATTGTGAAGATATCAGATAGCAAGAATCACACCAGCAGAAGTTTTGTCATTTCAAGTGAGGCAAACAACGGAAAATATCCAGAGCTTTACAAAAAATACGCAAATGTGCGAAAACCTGGCACTACCCACAAGAGATTTTTTGTGAATTTGGCAAATATCCATCAGAAATCGCGGGTTATCTGAAACTTGCTAATCCTGAACTTTACACGGGCCATAGTTTCCGGCGATCATCCGCCATGATGTTGGCAGATAGTGGAGAGGGAATCACCAACATAAAAAGACTAGGTGGTTGGAAGTCAACTGCGGTGGCTGAAGGATATCTGGAAGAATCCACGGAAATGCGCAGAAAAATGTCGAACCAAATATTAGCGACTCGTAATGAAGAACTTCCATGCACTTCATCTTCAAGCAAAAATTTTTCTTTGGTCGAACTACCAACTCAAGAGGTTGTTGAAGCATATACCGCAGACAATATTTCCACAAAAAAAAAACTACTGCCATCCGTTATTAATCTGCAGAATGCGACAAATTGTACGTTTACCATTAATATTAATAATAAGTAGCGAGTAGCAAGTATAGTATTGTAGTAATGTATGGTTTATTAAAAAATAAAAAAACTTTTTGTTTTTACGTTTTCCTCACGCTAGTAGAAAAAATAGCGTTCCTAACACGTGCTGAAAGTGTCTTTTCCGCTCTTGATTGCATGGCCGAACACCGCTACGCGACATTCGGCCAACTGTAATCGAGTGCGAAAAAATAGCACTTTCAGCACTAGTTAGGAAATATACTATTACCTACCTAATAGTTCGGAATTGACCATTTCGATGTTGTCGACTCCTTCTGCCTGAACGATCACACCACGTCGATTCATCCTGTAGCCTTTCTTAATGTACTTGTACATTTTCCTATCTGCAGCATAAGCAGTCAGTACCTGATAAAAAACACCGATTGAACCTACTATTTTTCAGGCAAAATTTTACCACATGACTAATTATCTGTCTTTTGATAATAATGAACCAAGTTATTTTTTATGGTTGTCTGTGTAAATAATGTAAATTTTGCATAAAGGTATTTTGGAATTTTGATATAATTAACCTTAAGGTAGAGCCATGATGAACCTTAAAATAATTTAATTAAATACCTGTTAGATTAGATGTGCCAAAATACATTTATTCTAGTAGGACACGTTTTTTGGTAAGAGTGTAAAGAACTTTTATTGAAAGAAATGAATACCACCTTATGCCTTACGTACTTTACGCTTTGAGCAATTGCAATTTTTGCTGTTTTTTGGATAAAAATAGTCAAATAAAAATCATATGCACGACACCACTAAAGATGACAGACAAATCACAAAACAGAAATTTGTATTAAACAATTGCCTTAAATTATTTCTATCTTTCTCTAAAATACTTTTTTTTATACCCTTATCAAAAACATAATTTTAGTAACTACTGCAGATAACTAAAGCATGGCTTTTTTGGTTACCGATGCAGATTTTTTTTTAATCACGAGTGCAAAAAAAGATTTCTATTCGTTTTTTACCCAAAATTAACGAGAAATAGCGGGAAATAGTAATATTGAAGAAATCTAATTATTCTTGCCTAAAAATTAAGTCATTTTTGCCAGTTTTCACCAAGTATTTACGAAAAAATCATTTAAAAACATCGTCAAAATATCAAACTGTCAAAGATTAAAATGTCGCCACAATGAACGTCACCGAGTAAAAAGGCACATCGCTATGGAAAACATTGTTATTTCATTTACCAGCCGCCTTGATTTATAGAATAAAGATGCTCTGTTGCGAGAAGTGCTTTTATTTCGAGATTTTTAAAAGTATTTTCCTGTTTTTCTTGGATTTTTTGATAAAGGCATTAAAAAAATAGTGTTATTAACTCGCGGCTAAAAAACCGCGTTTTTAGTTATCTCCCTGCGCTCTTTATTTAAACCAACGCTTGTAAAAAAAGCATTATTTTAGCCACTAGTTGTGAAAACTACTATTTTATAGCCTGCTGTCTGTCTTCAACAATCATAAATATTTTTCATTTTAACAGAGAACAAATGTTATTTGATAAAATTTTTTTTGAACGCTTAAAAAACTGTGAAAATTTGAAAATTGTGAGTTTTTATTCCTTAATCTTACCCCTTAAATTATGCTAAAATATTTTAAGCGTTAAGTTATCATCATGGCTTTACCATTATAGACAATACAGTAATTTAAAGTTAATACAAAAATCAATCTGTATACCTACATACGTAAATTACTAGTTTAAATTTTTTACGAGTACAAGCGTTTGGGGTATAAAATTTGATGGATGTCTATTTTTCCACTCTCGATACGTAATGGACAGCCTTGCAGGGCCGGTGCTAGCAGTTTCGCCGCCCCGGACAAAAAGGTAAAATGCCACCTCCAACATTTAAGAGACAACCTAAACCTTAGAATATTGAACTACTAGAAGGAGCTTTTTTTGAGACCTAGGGCAGGGTGTTTGAGTTCAACATCTTCATCCCATTGTTGTCATGTTAACCTAATACTTTTTTCCCTGTTTTTAATATTATTTAAAATACCTTCAATAATTTTTAGTTCCATTGAATTAAATGGTCTAGATATAATAATAGTAAAAAAATCTATGTTTCTATAAAAAAAAACCTAAAAATGTATTCAAGTAGGATGTACAACTATAAAAATAAGAAAAACGTGCTATGGAAATCCCTATTTACACTTAAATTAATGACAAGCCGGCAACACAGATTTCCTGTCTTTATTTACCAAAAATGGCAAAATATGATTAATTCTAACCTAATATTTAGTTAATACTTTAATTTAACGTACCTGTGAAACGAAATACTGCGGTCCCCCGGCTTCTGTTTCAACTTGCATATAATAATATACTTTGGAACCATTTTTCGCTACAAACTTTTCACAAAAATATCAAAAAAACACTATTGACAAGTGCTGAAACTTTCACTTTCAAAACAATAATGACATTTCAAGAAAAATCGAGAAACCGCAATAAACAATCAATATTGCCACGTTGACTACAAAAGAAGATGTTTAAGGAAAACACATGTTAAATTTTTAAAAAACGTCGACAGTTTCAAATAGGTTGTGAGTAATATATATATTGTGTATATTAGCTTTGCCAACATATATCTTAAACCTCATTAATTAATTAATAAATAAGCGTCAAAACTTCATCCAATCCAATCAAATTTAATAAGGTTTTCTTTCTCCCCTTTCCCCACAGTATATGTTGCACTCAAACAATCAGTGTAACCAGACAGACCACACTCCTTCTAGTAGTTCAATGTTCTAAGACCTAAACTCTTATTACCACTCTTATATATGCTACGTAATAAAATAAAAAGACAGTGCAACAGGGGCGGTCGCAGCTTTATTTTTAAAGGGGCGGTTTAGTGGGTATTAGGTTGAATTAGTGTATTTCCAAAATCATGTTTTTAATGCACCGCGGGCGAAAATTTTGCAAAAATTATACTAAAAATGCTTGTGTTTACACGTTTTAAATGCTGTTGACAAAAATTCCTTAAAATTGGACGACGTACACTGGTCCAGAACCTGATATTATCGCGCGGAAATTAAAAGAAAAATGCTGCTTTCATGAGCAGAAAATTCATAATTGTTCCCTAGACACACCCTTTGTGTCCAATCGGAGCTTATTTTTGTTACTTTTTATTTTTTGGATTAGCTCATTGCTTCAAAAAGTTAGAAATTGTTGTTTTTTTTAGACTGTTTTAAACGTGTTCCAAAAAAAAATTATATTGCTATCCATATGTTACATAATCTCAATATTTGAGTACGTATTCAAAATATATAGGTGTTTCCTCTTAATGTGAAATGATTTTAGTCAACTTTGGGTTTTCAAGCCCCTGGGTACAGCTCTACAAAATCAACTAATTTGATGAAAAATGCACAATTTGTGTAAATAAAAAGTTTATTAAAGACGCACTGAACACTCCTATAACCTCCTATTTCTACTCATTTTGGATATGTTGTTGGATAGTGCTAGTTAAGAAAATGAGAAATTTTTATTTCGTTTCTATGACTAGTTTCTGAGATATTCGCTATCAAAGTGAGAAAAATAGCTGCATACACTGTTGTTTCAATTAAAAAAGATACTGAGTGTTCCAGTTATACACAAACACCACTTTTTTTCATTTATTCTAGAGGGACCCGTATTTTCTTAATTGAAACAACATTTTATGCGGCTATTTTTCTCACTTTGATAGCGAATATCTCAGAAACTACAAAAGATATTTAAATAGTGTTTAGTATTTTTTTAAAGCTAATTTCTGGAAAAATTCAAAAATGCATAAATATACTGCGTATTTTATTTTAAAAAATTAGCTTTATTGCTATACCCTGTATACCAGGGGAACAAAAAAAAGTTAGCGCTTAAGTTCGTTGCAATTTGACAAGAAATTTTTGAATTCAAACCTATCCTTTATTTTCATTAATAAAAAAGATACTGAGTTTTCCAGTTATAAACAAACACCTTGTACAAGACTGACAATTTCGTATTGAGGATGTAAAGAGGCGCGCTCAAGCTCTTAAACCATGGTACCACAGTACCATGACACTTCAAAAATCAACAAAGCAGTGCACAGTGCTGTGCTGATGATACCCAAGAAGATGGAACCTCCTCAAAAAACGGTGACGGTTACCAATCCATCATAATTTATAGAATGAACTTGCTGTGTACTGACCGTGGTTGGAAAAAACATAAACGTCAACAGTCCCTCCCATATCTCAACCACTCCGACCGATGAAACGCAAAGGATCCAGTACAGCCATACGTAAGCAAACACGGACCACGTGGCCGTGACGAAAAACACTCCCAGATGTTTAATCTTCCGAACTTCGCCGTTGGGAATGACGGACACGCAGATGGCTATGATCACGAAGAGGTTATAGGCGGCGCTGCCCACGATCGTGCCGGGACCAAGCTCACCTGCAATAAAAAAGTAGCTCATTTTTTATCCAACTGTATTTATAACCTCGCTTCCGGCTTTTTTTGTGGCTTCACTTGCAAGAGCTCTTTTTCGCTGAAGACGGAAACAACTTAACTTTTTAGGCACAATTTTACAACTCACAGTTAAACTTCAAACCTCAGTTTAAAACACGGAGGTCGAGTTTTTTACGTTTTATAGATGCAGTTTACCAAAAAACTTCGGTTTAACCAATGCAATGCAATCGATGCGTTACCGGCGGTCTGGGTGTTTGTTAATCTTCAGTTTAATAGTTAGCGAAAGATTCATCTAACCTCAAAATAGTTGTGAAATCGCTGGGATCGATGCCTGGAATTTATTTTTGATCAACTGAATGAAAATGATGACGAAATTATTGACATTGTCGAAGCACCGAGAAGATCAAAAATTATTTGTCTTAGAATAAATCCTTTGTTTGTCTAAAGAAAATATAATATAAAAATATATGCCAGGAAAATGTAGTCTTTTTAAACTAGAAAAAAAAAACTTTTTGTGCTCCTAATGCTACAGCTGTAATCCAACAGCTTTTCTTTTCTTCCTGACCGTGGCTTAACTGCGACTTACAAAATCGAGCAACTTGTTTACCAATGGTTTAATCCAAGGGATTGGTTTAATCTGGAGTTTTACCTTTGGTTGTAAAAGTAGCCCTTACTCGCTACCTTTTGTTTAATAACTGATGTCAACTAATAAATGGAAAGAGGCAGTTGCGTGGAACATTTACTACGTTTATAGATTATGTAAGGACGGTTTTAAATAAAATCGCTTTTTTTCGAGGGTTTATATCAGTATTTCTTTAGGTCGGAAGCAACGCTCTAAAGCGTTTTTAAAGTGTTTTAAAGTTTTAGTGATGTTTATACGCCAAATATTCAAACCGTCCTTATATAAAAGCACTTTAAGAAACAAAGTAAGTGGCAAGTTCCTAATCAGTCAAAAAAGTTTGTAGCATGTAGATAAAAAAAACAACGAGGCTCGATTTTATGGTGGAGGCGATGACCGAGCAGCTGAGTGCAATCGATGCGTGCGTGGCTGTGGTCGCAACGTTACGTCTATCCCGACGTACCGTCAGCTGTTCTACTATCGCATCCACCGTAAAATCGAGCCTCGTTCAAAACATGACATAAACAAGTAAAAAATGTAGTGTTTTTTGGCATTGTTATGAACACACCTAACGCTAAGTATACGGATACGTTTAAATAATAGCTAGCCTAGCTGTCATACCATGCAGTTCCACGGTTGGCAACACTGCAACGAAACTGCACGACTTATGCCTTGATGTGTTTTGTTGTGCAATGGTGAGGAATATCATGTAAGTGGAACTTAAGCCGCAGTTAAGATAAGCCGTAGAAATACTTCGGCTTATGCGCATTTTAAGGTTATGTGAGGCATTTTTTTAATTATGTTTTTAAACAAAACCCATTAATTTAATCAGATTATAAAACTGTTCCGTTGCCTTAAAATCTTTCTCTGATTATAATAGTGGTCTGTGCTTAAAATGGAACTTCTTTGGGATGACGAAGAAGAAGAAGAATTAGACTTTGTAATTAATTTTCAAAGAATGAGATGAAGATACTTTTTACAAAAGGTTTAGAATGTCCAAAAAAAATATAATTCACCTTTTTTTTCGCAAATTCGTTGCAAAGAAACTGTTGGTCTGGTGGTGTAATAATTAGTATGTTTTCACATCGTATTCAATACGTATCGAAAATCAAGCATCTTGTTCTTCATAGGTCACGCTCTTTGTCGGAACAGAGAACATGCTCTATGAAAGAAAAAGAAGACAATCTTTTCAATACGTATTGAGTACGATGTGAAAACATACTAAATAAATAGTTAGATTTTATAGTTAACCAATTATAGTAGTTTTATTTGCCTTTTCCTCCATATAATCATAAATCATCAATAAAATTTGTTTTTTTAAAACAACCTCAAATTTTACGTGCTTTTTTTGACAGCTGACAGGTAATAATCATGATCACCACACAAAAAAACACAAAAAAATGCATATAACTGCCACGTTGCCAATAATTTCCTTACTTCTTCCAAGTTGAACATATTCGGAACTTTTGCAAACCAAGTGAGGAATTCAAAAACAAACATTCCTGCCAAATTTTAACAGATTCCGTTTTCTCGTTTCCGATATTCTGCCCGGTAAAGATTGTCCCAAAAACAGCAAAGCAGTATTGCCAAATCTATGCTGTTTTTGTGGCCTTAATGGCTGACTTTAAGAATTTGTTAGAGAGCTCTATTGCTAGACGCTACAACTACCGACTATACTGTAAAAATAGCTCACCTGCTTGAAATTCTCGCGCGTAGATTTCAATGACAGATAGAAGAATTTCCGGCGCACTTGATCCTAGCGCCATCAGCGTTAAGTTAGCTACGGTTTCGTTCCACATTCTGACGACTACGATCTGAGTGTCACCTAAATAAATAAACGGTAATTAATTGCGTTATATCATATTAAGACCATTTTTTTAAACAAATTAATCAACTTTGTACGCTATCTATTATATCTATATAGTAAAAATTAGAGGTTAGGCCACTTGCGATCACATTCCCATCAACCAAAACACGTCTATATCACGTCGAAATGACGTCCAAATTTGTACGAATCACATGATTTTTGTAACGTATTTTTAACGTCTATATCTCATGTATTTGACCCGTTTTTTGATGTGATTTTAATCACGTGAGTTGGACGTGACTTTAACGAAGTGAATTCACTGGCGCACCGAGAGAGGAGTTGACGTTAACCCCCCCCCCACCCGAGAAGGCTGGTTATGGTTACATTTTTATTTCAAATTAAGGTTTTTATATTATTTTATTATTTAACTTATCTTTTTGTCAATTGTTTTAGCTTCAAAATAAACTACATATTTCTCTATTTACTAAACGGAATAAAGAAAATACATTATTGGCGGTCCATTTGGGAGCCCTCACTGAAGGCCCGAGGCCTACCAACTATTTTTTCTTAAATGAGGTGGTACCACTTGTGGCACCTTTTTGGAAGAATTGTTAAATAAGAAATTCGATTAAATAATTATTTTTGACATCTGTCAACCCATATGTCAAAAATTGAAAAAAAATATATTTTGTGAATTGTTTTACCTCAAAATAATCTACATATTTATTTATTTACTAAGTGGAATAAAGAAACTACCACACAAGGATATTAAAATGTTTAACACATTAGTTGCCAGATGTCAAAAAAAAAATTATTTAACCGAATTTCTCTTTTAACAAGCTTTCCAAATGGTACCTCCTCATGAACAAATGTTGGTAGGACCCAGTCCTTCAGTGGGGACCCCCAAATGGACGCCAATTAATAATGCTCGTGTGTGGCATTTTCTTTATTCCGCTAAATAAATAAAGAAATATGTAGTTTATTTTGAAGCTAAGCTTTTTAAAATTTTTGACACAATGGTTGACAAATGTCAAAAAAACTTAATGCATTAAATTTCTTTTTTAACAAGCTTTCCAAAAAGATGCCACAAGTGGTACCACCTCATTTAAGAAAAAATAGTTGGTAGTCCCTGAACCTTCAGTTGGGGGCCCCAAATTTTTTTTTATATGTATTATAGATTCGCTTTTAGCCTTTTCTAAAACCCTAAAGTCACTAGAAGCGACGCTCCATTTAAAGAATCCAGCCTGTATACATGTATATAACTAAAATATAGAAAAAATTATTTAAATAAACAGATCTTTTACCTGGGTAACAATGGCTTTTGTTTTCAAATTCTAAGGTGTGTTTTTAGGGAAATTTTCTTTTATTTAGTTTATTTAAAACTCTACAAACTTCTTTCCTTTAATGCACTCCAAAATAATACACTTTTTGTTAGAATGGAAAAGAAAATAGAATTATAATTTGGTGTTGTTCCTGTAAAAAACACCGTTGCAAATTTAAATTTCCCGCCTGTCAAGCTAGGTCAAATGGAATTCAACTTTTAAATTAACTACATAAATTAAAATGGAATTGTAAAATCTAACTTTTAGTTAAAGCTTTAAAGAGAAAATTACAAAAAATTACCATTTTTTTAATAAACACTAAAAACTTTATTCAATGAATCATTTGTTTAATCACGAAGAAGTTGCAAAAAGGGGCCTGTTGCTTAAAGAGTTTGGCCCCTTGTGCACAAAATAAAGACATTTACCAATAAAGTGCCCAAAAGTATTCTTAATATCTCTTTTATCCCCGAAATATTAATATTTTCTTAGACCACTTTACAGGTTGTGTGCATTAAATTAATCAACTTTGCGAATCTTAAGGCGCATTTACACAGACAAACTTTCCTTTGATGTTGAAATGCCGACAAACATTTACACGAGCCTCTTGAGCAAAATGTTCAAAGAAAAGTTCGAGCAAAATCTCGTACAAAAGAAGAAATGTTGGTAATAAAAATTTCTTACAAATTTAAATTTTATAGTTTTATGGGAATTCATTGAACTTAACTGAAAATAGAAAGACTAAGTTATAAAACAAGGTATTTTTAATTAAATGCTTTCCGACGGAAAAACGATTTGATGTCGAAATTCACGTTTTACCTCACAAGCAACTTCGATTGATCTGATTTTTATAGTGGATATGGCAGTATACTTGTAACTTTTTTGGGGTTGTAAAAAAAACAAGAATAATAAAAAATAATAACTGGCACTTATTTATTGCTGTTGCCTGTAAAATGTAATGATAAAAATGTACGTTTAAAAGAATAGCTCTTTATTTGACTTCCTAGTTTAAAACACTATACAATAATAATTAAGTCAAATGAAAAAACCTATATACATTTTATTAAATCTCAAATATATGAACAAAAGCACGTTCGGTCTAAATAATACCCGTTTATTACCCACTTTTACAACCCTATGATCCCGACCCTTGTCTAAAAAATATAATTTAGCAGTAATAGACTAGACTTTTGAATCGGAATGTTGCCCCTTTGCATATTGTTTGTTCAGTGTCAGTAATCGACCTTGATTATTACATTAAATTGACAGTAAATATCTATCTTCAGCATTTTCATGAACCTTTTGCTTTTTTAAGCAACCCTTGGGGCCTTAAACTAACTAGGTAAATCTGGTGTGAGTAATTAAAAAAAAAACAATCAAAGCTAAGGGTAAAGTACAGTTACAAAAATATGTTTGAAAAAAAAATCCCCTCCTCACCACTCCTCATAGTCGTAGTTTTGAGTTTTTTGCCGATATTTGAAAAACTCAAAATTTTTTTGGAGAAGAAAAATTTTCCTGGGTTGTTTTTTGAATTTAGGATAAAACCCTTGGAAATAAAAAAACTCGCAAGAAAATCCCAAAAAAACCCCGGGCAAAAAAATCCGGGAAAAACCCTAAGAAAAATAAATATTATAAGTAACCCTAATCCATGTGACAAAGCTGATAGCCAAGAATAATATTTCGCTTGCCGTCGGCTTTTTTTCACCAAAATTTAAAATAAAAGTTGGTGTTCCATTTTTTTAAAGAATTGAGATCACTGATCACTGATGTGAAATTTTATTTATTCTCATCTTTAAAAATATGTTTCCAAAACAGATAGCAATATTTTGCTCAAAAATTTACCCGAACAAAATGTTCAAAGAAAAGCTCACAAAAATGTTCACGCAAAAAATTTTTAGATCTTTTGCACGAGCTTTTGTTTGAGCATGTTCGTCTGTGTAATTGCGCCTTTACACGACGCCACATACCTATTATAGACATAAAGAAAGATCATAAATTTCAAAGAAGACAAGCGACCAAAAAAAGCTATAAAACACAGCCTAAATGCATCGTAACGTATCTATACTTTATTTAACCGATCAAATATTCGAGCGTTAATAAAAGCAAATTTGGTGATACCGTAGGCTAAATCGGTTATTTTTCTCCCGTATCCAAAAAGAACCGAACCGAAATACGTTACTTGCGGAGGCTTAACGGGTCCCGCTCGATTATTTTTTGCAACCAACCAGATTTATCTCGGTGCAAAAGCTGCAGCTGGTAGGTGATAATTCGTTTTTTTTTAGTTTGCTTTTTCATTTTTTGTGAAAGGGAGTTTTAAGTAGACACTTAAAGTAAATATTTCAACGCATCGATATCGGTATACGTATCGCATTCGAAATAAACCTTGTTTATGCGATGTTTCGAACGATGCCCGCTTTTTTGAAAAGTGCGATGACAGAACTGCTGACAGCAATCGATGCGTACGGAGTGATGAACGTATCGTTAGGTCCATCCCAACGCACGCATCGATTGCTGTTAGCAGTTCTGTCATCGCACCTTTCAAAAAAGCGGGCATCGTTCGAAACATCGCATAAACAAGTCAAAAATGTAGTGTATTTTGGCTTTATTTCGAACGCGATACGTATACTGATACCGACGCGTTGAAATATTTACTTTAAGTGTCTAGTGTCTAGTAAATATTTCAACGCATCGGTATTGCTATACTTAACACGTTCAAAACAAAGCCAAAATAAACTAGATTTTCCAGTTTTCTATACTTTGTTTTGAACGATGCGAGGCCTAAATAGCTGATTGCAATTGCGTACGTTGGTAGGTCCGTGTCGTTGTTGTTTGCTGTGCTGTTTCCTGATTGCATCCACCATAAAAGGAAAAAAGTCGTAAACAAATGAAAAATGTAATGTCTTTTGGCTTTGTTTTGAACGCGTTAGGTATACCGATACCGATGTGTTGAAATATTTACTTAAGTGTCTAATGCTTTATACCTCGATATATGAGCCTAAATATACACCTTACCCACAGGCCAAACTTGCAAGTAAGATCTATATCTAGCCAGCCATGGTAATTCCAAAATAAAAGACATTGGCTTAGCTCCAGCATTTTGCACATGCGCGCCAACTTATCGATCCAAGGCAGTTTCGGCCGGATTCACGACATACGTCATACGTCTTCAATCGAGGCCACGCCATTTTTGTTGGGTATTTGTTAGGATTCCGTGTTTTCATTTGTGCTGCGCCAATTTTTCACTGTTAAAAGTTATAGCGTTTTCGATTATACTCCTCGCAAATCGCTCGGAGATTACCCGGAATCAGAGCAATGACGTTAAAGATCAGTTTTAGGGCGCTAAGCCGATCACGCGCTGTCACGAGCGCTCGGTCAACGATTAGTTCAAATACACGTTTGATTTGTTCTCTGGTCCCTTTTAAAGGTTGGAATTATTTAGAAAAGATTTTTTTCAAGTATATTTCTGATCTGATGAGTGGAAACGGAACCACAAGAACCATAACACCAATTTTTGACGAGCTGGGCAATCCGTGCATTGACGAGAACAACCATTTTGTCAGTGTAGATGGCAACTACGTTTCATAATTTTAGCCTGTTTTTCATTCAGGAACTTGAGTGTGTAAAAATTGCTATATAGTATTACAGCAATTTTTACTCAAGTTCCTCCTCTGAGGAAGAAAGTAGTGATTGTACTTCAATAATTTTCCTTTTTATACTCATTTTTCAGAAAAACAATAAAACCAAAATTTTACGCGGGCTTGATCTGTATAATTTCTCTGATCAACTCTCTGTTTCGAACTTCCATTGTCTATATTTTATTTATACACGACATTTCGATCAGTACAATCTCTGATCGTCTTCAGGTGCAAACTACTGACGATCAGAGATTGTACTGATCGAAACGTCGGCGTCGTGTATAAGTGAATTATAGACAATGGAAGTTCGAAACACAGAGTTAATTTTAAACACATCATTGTCTCAAACTTTCAAACATTCTCAGATCAAGATCGAACACGCAAATCTGGAACAGAGCATTGACAGTTGCCAAATCGAACACGCAAATCTTTTTCCGATTGATCCGGGACGGGAGTAAAAGTTATTTAAAAGATGCCGCTGCGCAAAAAGAACATGCTGTGCAACACCGTTCTCAGTGCTGTGTTTATGGAGATCATCAGACAACGAAAGAGGAGCGATAAAGTAAAACAAATACATGACAAATAGTAAATTATTTCTGTCAAACAGCAATGATTGGCTGCCTTCGTGACTTCAAATCTTAGAAAATGACGCTAGCGCGGCGCATGTGCAGAACAGCGTTACTAAGCCAAACGCAAAGCAAACCGAACAAATATGTTGACTCCTATACTTATGAACTTAATATACAGACCGCTTCAAGCTACTGCGAACATAGGGCGGAAGAAGTCTAATTTACCAGTGTACGTACATGCAGAGACACCGCACGCCTATCAGTGAAGCAACCAACACTCAGGCTTCCGATCGCCATTCGCTGCCGTTCGCCGCCTTTCGCCTTGTATTTAGTACGCCTCTAACCACGGTGCTGTGTGGAGCGTAGTCAATGAAACCGGAATTTGGTCAATAAATACGCAAATTTTTATAACGTAATTTTCTTATTTTTTGTCACTGATAAATAAGAGCGTTTTATTGTCAACTGCTCAGATTTATCAGTGACGACGTGTTACAATGAAAATAATAAGGAGAAACAAAATAAAAGCAAGTTCTCAAAATAAAATAATACATTCTAAAAACCAAAAAGATTCTCCCAGTCAAAAAAAAATTAAAGCAAATGTTCGAAAAGTCCTCCTTGCTCGGCTAGACAATATCCGAGCCTACTATAAAAACCCCTTCTAACGTTTCCAAGCATGTTAGGGGTGATAATTTGAAAAGCTTCTTCAAAAACAGATAGAAGTCATTAGGAGCAAGATCGGGAGATCGAGCTGGCCATAAAATAGTTCCCCGTGTACTTATAACCCGATTAGGAAATACATTATCAAGATATTCCCTAACAAGGCCAACATTGTGAGCGGAACAACCATCTTGTTGAAACCATGTTTCACCAAATCTTACACCCAACAACTGCCTAGCAGTTGGAATAATGTGCTGCTGCAGTAAATCCAAGTATCTAGGACCATTCAAATTGCAATTGCCGTTAATAAAAAATGGCCCAATTACGTGTTCCCCTATAATACCCCCCCCCCCAAACATTTAGTTTTTGGGGATACTGTGTTCTTACGTCAAAATACAAATGCAAATTTTCCCTCGACCAATATCGAACGTGTGTTGGGTTATGACGATTTGACCATTTGACCATCTGCACTTTTTCGGCAACTTCGTAGACATCCATTTTTGGTTTTAAAAATGTATTATTTCAATTAAGAACTTACCCATCTGTTTCTCGAGCAAGGCAGAAATAAAACAAAATAATAAAAACAAAATGAATTTCCAAAAGATAACACTGCAGCGTGCTTCGAATCCACCTCGGTCGTACGGCACGGAGAGTAAATTGGACTTGATTCCCCCTATGTTCGCAGTATCTTGAAGCGGTCTGTATGTCGGTTTAATAACCATTTTCTAGACCATCTTGAACGTTGTCTGTTATTTAAATGCTTAACTTGGTTTTTTCGTATTAAACACAGGGCGAACACAGACCGCAAAAGTATTTCTTCCATGATTTACAGATCACATCTCATCACAACAAATTTTATTCAATTAATCGTTCAGTGTAAACGTGTTTCCTCTGAAACGTCTTATTTGCAACGTTTTATTGACACAAATAAATCGTACGATAAGAAGTAACGTGGAGACCGCGCTTTTAGGGGGTTAAAATTTTTTTAAAGTTGTACAAAATTACTTCGAAATTATAAGCATATCAAAGTTTTAAATTAGGAGGGGAGTGTCAGTGGCGGTCCCAGCCATTTAAAAAGGGGGGGGGGTCGGTTTCGATACGAAAAAAAAACTAGAATAAAAGCATAGCTTTTATGAGAAACATATTAATATATGCAAACAAAACTTAGTAACTAAAAGGTGAGGGTAGTCAGATTTTAAGTCGTTTATTTTAAACATTTTTTATTTAAAAAATGTTTTAAGTGCCCCGAAAATTTTTGTTTTCTTAAGTCGAATTAAACTAAAATCGCAACATTTTTAAGAAAATGACAGTACAAATGCCATTTTTAAAACAAAATTAAATTAATACCGTAAATATCAAAGGCGTTATAGCGCCGCAATTTATGCCCTACTCTTGATTTTCTAAATGTTTTCATAAAAAATTTAAAGCCAGGGTAGCAGGCCTTAACTACCCCCCTATCCCCCTTGAATCAGCGCTTCAGTAACTAGGTATAATTTTTTCAGTTATAAAAACCATAAATAACAAACAAACCGCAGACAAAACCTAAGAGATAAATACTTTTTTTTTGAAATCTAAACAGCTTTTTAAGTTGAAACATTACCTTTTATATTGCATATCTCAAAAATAAGATGCCTATCTCAAAAAAAAAATCGTTTCCGTTTTTCTTGGGCAAACCGGTCAATGACTCGCTCAATGTCAATTTCAATATGTTTTTTGATATGCAGTAACATTAGGGTAAAACCATTTAAAATAATTTTCTTAAATACCGGTTAAATTATTTTTAGATGTGCTAAAATACACTTTAGTAGGACACGTTTTTTGGTAAATTTGAAGCCTGTAAAGGACTTTTTACACTTTGAAAAATTACAATTTTTGCTGTTTTTTGGATGAAAATTGCAAAATAAAAATTATATGCATGACACCACTCAAGATGACAGACAGATGACAACCGAAATTTTTAGTAAACATTTGACTTAAATTATGTCCATCTTTCTCTAAAATACTTTTTTATAACCTGCTGTCTCTCTTCAACAAAATTCTGTTCTCTCTCTAAATATTTTTCATTTTAACAGAGAAAAAATGTTTTTTGGCAGTATTTTTTTGAACGCCTAAAAAACAGTCAAAACTTTATTCTAGAAATCGAATGTTCGGAAAGAAAGCTTTCAAATGTGCACAATATCATGTCACACAAATGTGAAAAACATAGTAAAAAATTGCTTCATCAATTCATTACCTCTTAAAATATGCTAAAATATTTTAAGCCTTAAATTACCATCATTGCTTGACCATTAAGCCCGTCAGACGAACTTCCGTCATAGTGTTCTTTCTGACGAAGCATTACTTACTAACAAACATCCAAGAATGTTTTTATCAACGAAAAAATGTCGCCACACTTGTTCATTGCCTCGAAAAAGTTATCAGATATGTTTTGATTTAAGCTTTTGCCTACTTCTGACCAATATTGTTTCCAATTACTGACTCTCCAATAAAAGTTTAAGAATTTGTGTTTTGGATTAATCAAACCACTTTAGTTAATTTTGCCTTGATTTTGGCTTCACGTTGTATCAAACTTGGTATGAATATGTTCAGGTCAAAAATACTTTTTTATGTCCGAAATGATTTTGTCTAAAACTTGTTTATAAATAGAAACTCTATATTACTGTTCTGTAGTTCCAACCAGCATCTTCGTCTACTTTTTTCTGGAGCAAAGGGGGGGGGGGGGCACCGTCACTGGGAGTGTGGCTTGACGTCAACCTGCACCCCCCCCCCCCCACCATATTTAAAAAAAACAGGGTTGCTAGTGGATTTTTCGAAATTCCTTTTGGTGATCTAAGGAGTTCGAAATTAGTTCTTAATTTTGGGATAGTTGCTTTTAATTTTTTTCTACGCTGTAAATGAGGGGGGTGTGGCTTGACATCCGGCAGCACCCGCCATTTTGAATTAAAAAAAAAACAGGAAGGAGTGTGTTTCAAAATTTTTAAAAGTGGTTCAAAATTAGTTCGAAATTGGTTCGAAATTATAAGCATATCAAAACTAGAATATATTTCGGGGGCGGGGGTGTGGCTTGACTTACCTGAAAGACGCATATATTGCTTTGTGCTTAGCAGGAAGATCCCGCGATGTACTTTTTTAAAGACGTTGTGTTTATGTTGGCCAGAAGATGAATAAATTTCATAGGTTAGTGCTTGTAAGTAGTAGTAGTAGTAGATGGGCGGCCGTAGGCCTGGCAATTAGGCCGCATAATGGACCCTTTTTGCCATAGCCCCCGTGCACCCCCAACTGATGCGCGTGCCCCTTAGGATCCAAGTTTTCTTTCTCTAAGAGGACTTAATTTTGCCTGACACCATTTTGTCGAGGGCAGGGATCTTTAGACTGCGTAACAAGTATACACAGTGGACCGCCGGCTTTACACCCCCTCCGAAGGTTGGTCCTGCTACATGTTAGACTTGATTCCTTCTAACATCGCTACCGTCCCAGCAGAACTTGGTTGACGGTAGACTTTTCTTCCCAGCAGCCTGCCGTCATATATAGTCATATAGGTTCCCGAAAATCGAGGTCCCGGTTTCGCTGGTCGAGGTCGCCGTCGGAGTCTTCAGATGCATCTCTTTGGAGTGGTCCTGCTACCCGAAGGTGGTACCGCCTCTTCCAAGTCACCTTCTGTAGACTCCCGCTACCAAATCTGTCGGAGTCCAGCCGCGTCCCATGGAGTCCCGATCTCGTAGAAGTCCAGGTCGTCCTTTTTTGGGTCACCGGCTAGTCTCCTCTACCCAGTTTGGCGGGGTCCTTGGCCGTCCACCTTTGAGTCCCGTAAAGTTTTCGGTGCAGTGTCAACCGTGCCACCTACTTTTACCTCGTTTGTTGTTACTCTATGTACAACGTCAACTGCGGAGCTGCTGAGAAGTGGGGCCGCCCGTCGTCGTCTCGAGTCGCATTCGGTGTTGTGTGAAGCAATGTGTACTTGCCGAGATCCGATCCTGCCATCCCTGTTCTGCAGGCTAAGATGCTGTTCACTGGTCTACGGCGGCGGCCCCGCTTGTAATTGAAAAGTAAACACTTCTGTCAACGTGAAACGGCTGAAATTCCAGAAATTTTCATAGCCTCCTGGATTTACAAAATTTTTACAAGCTTTTATTTAACTTGCACAGAACTAAAGAAAATCTTCTCTGGAGAAAAGTACTTTTCTTGAAAATATTATCTTGACCCAAAAGCGAAATCTTCGGCCAAAATGATTTTTTTTCATGTAAGAAAACCGCTTGTTTTGTGAAAAAAAAATAATTGTTTTAAAAAATTGTTTTAATTTAAAACAAACTGTCTTTAGAGAAGAAAAAGTCATTTCGAAACAAGACATAAAATTCTTCTTAGCAGAAAAAAGCAAAAAAGGGTTTACTTCCGTCAAGAAATATACTTTTTTAACTCAAAATAGCGAAACTTCTCGAAACAAAAATGACAATTTAATCTTAAACAAGACAATTTTTTCAAATTTCGCCCTTTGTGCGTGCGAGTGGCGTGTCGATGTCGCGAAAATTTTTAGGTTTTTAAGAGTGAGTTTGAATCTTAAAAACAGTTCGTTTCGTTAAACAGATAAACCGCACATCAAAAATTAACAAAATTTTGCACAGCAGGGGCTTCTGGTATCTCCCACAGATCATTCGCGTGGTTTTTCAAAAAAACATATATATCTTGTTTTTATTTAGTTTTTTAAAATAATCGATAATTTTTAGCGTGAATTAAACATTTTTAAAATACTTAAAATTATGCAAAATCACGTGCAATAGTTCCGGGATAATGCTTTAAAAATTTGATAAAAATTTAATTAAAATTTTTTTTAGATTAACTAATTGAAAGAAGCGCATTTTTTCAAATTCACCCTTAAGAGAGATAAAATTATTTAAAGCAAAATAAATTTTAATTTGATCAAGAAAAGTTATTTATTTAAATTTTCTTCAGATGAAAAAATATATTTCATCTTTTGCTAACCAATTTTAACTGACTTATACACATCCGATTGCCTTCACATTTGGCATGCATTTATAGTTTCAGTGACAATACAATAATATGTACGCACCCCTCCCATCTACGAGGGGAATGGAGGGGGGAAAACAACTAAGTTTGTCCGATTTCAACCAAAATTGGTATACGGGGGCATTTGGGGATAAGGAATACGAATTTTTCATCAGATTTTGAAAATTCAATATGGCGGATTCAAGATGGACGATTTTCGGTCATGTTTTTTTATCCAATTTTAACAGACTTATCCTGAATTTAAAAAAAACTTTTAAAGAACAAGGTTTTATCAAATGCACTCAAAAGTAGAAAATAATTTTTTATCTCTCTTATACCATAATAAAAGCGATGGGCGCAAATTAAAAACTTTAACTTTACGGTGACAAAGAGAGAACTACAAAAGAAGAACTAAATAATTCTTCTATTCGAATGATAAACATAATACTTTCATCTAAAGAAGCTGAGAACGTGTGGGATTGCAGTGCTTGTCAAGCCTTTGAAAATGTCATTAGCTTATAGAGTAATACAACTGTGTCTTAGATATACGATACCTAAATTTAAAATTTTTAATTTGCGACCATCGCTTTAATTATAGTATAAAAGAGATAAAAAAATATTTTCTACTTTTGATTGCATTTAATAAAAGTGTGTTCTTTAAAAGTTTTTTCCAATAAATATTATTACTAGGTATATATGTTGACTAAATTTTGGCTAGAACTATCCTAAAGTACTCACCGTTTGGTTTCCTTACAGAAACCTCTTTTTCCTGGGACGTAATGACTTCGATGGCGGCCATGAATCGGTCAGAAATGATGGAAACGCCAATAAACAAGTAGGCCATGGCGAAGAAGTATATGAGGCCCCGGCCGAATTTGTCGGTGAGGGAGACATTTTCCAAGGGTTGCCAACAAGGCAGGAGAAGGCCTTCTGTGCAGTTGATGACGTTCGAGTTGGTGGAAATGTTGTTAGTTATGACTTCAAAGGTCATGGTGGATCAGCGAGCATTTGGTGGTGTCAGACCTGCGCCAAACAGACGTAAATGATTCTTCTAACTTGACGATATAGGGCAGAGTATGGAAGAATATCGCCACCCTGAGGAAATTAGTAAAATTCAAGCATTTGAATACGAAATTAATAGAATTTTTCACCGCTGGGACTACTTATATACTTTAACTATTTGTTCATGGGGAATACCTGGGAATACTTGGGTAATATATGGAAACTACATGGATAATACTTGAGAATACTTGTAGTAACTTTTGGTCAGTTAAAGCTCCTCCCGCACGACGGAAGGGCCCGGGTTCGAATCGCTACTAGGTGCCTGGATATTTTCTCACTTTGGTAAAAGGGGGCATTGATCCTAGAATGGATGCATGAAAATACAGGGTGTTTCCAATTCGATGCTCACCATGGGGATCTCCTAAACGGTAGAAGATACGAAAAGGTTTAAATTAGGGCAAAGTTGCGCAATTTGATGCTTTGTTTACAAATTTCGGATAGTTTCAGAGATAGGCGGAAAAAACCGAAATATTCATTTTTAGTTTTTATTTTTCTGCGCCCTTATTCTTGAAGCTGTCAAAAAACGACCAATCAATATCACCACCCGGCCTTGGGTCGCCTTTTTTTCGTTTTCTATGGTATACGAAAAAACTGACCAAAATATTTGTTAAAATATTTGCAAATGTAAAAAACGAATAGTTTCTAAAAACTAGATCGTAGGGAAGAGCTGTGTAATTCCACGCGCCTAATGCCCTTGTGCACGGGTTTGGTTTGACATGTAAGCCGAGCTTAAGCTTTAGTTTGGGTGTGCAATGGTGTGGAATATCATGTAAGTGGCACTTAAGCTGTAGTTAAGATAAGCCGTAGAATTACTTCGGCTTAAGCGCATTTTGAGGTTATGTGAGGTATTTTTTGATTATGTTTTTAAACAAAAGCCATTAATTTAATCAGATTATAAAACTGTTCCGTTGCCTTAAAATCTTTCTGTGATTATAATAGTGATCTGTGCTGAAGAATTAGACTTTGTAATACCTAACAAGAAGGATTTTTCAAAGAATGAGATGAAGATACCTTTTACAAAAGGTTTATTATGTCTCATCCATCGATGTTAGTTAGTACGTCGATGGTCCCATCCATGTTTTTTTCGGTAAGCGAATAATTCAACTTTTTTTCGCAAATTTGTTGCAAAGAAACTGAAAAATGGGTTGGGTTGGTGGTGTAATAATTACTATGTTTTCACATCATATTCAATACGTATCGAAAAACAAGCATCTTGTTCTTCATATGTCACGCTCTTTGTCGGAACAAAGAATATGCTCTATGAAAGAAAAAGAAGACAAATCTTTTCAATACGTATTGAGTACGATGTGGAAACATACAAAATAATTAGTCAGGTTTTATAGTTAACCCATTATAGTAGTTTTATTTTCCTTTTCCTCTATACAATCATAAATCATCAATAAAATTTGTCTTTTTTAAAACAACCTCAAATTTTACGTGGTTTTTTGACAGCTGACAGGTGACAGGTAATAATCATGATCACCACACAAAAAAATGCAGAGAACTGCCACGTTGCCAATAATTTTCTTACTTTTTCCAAGTGGAACATATTCGGAACTTTTGCAAACCAAGTAAATATCAAGGGTCACTCTCAGTTCAAGCGGCACTTGAACAAGTGGAAGAAGTAAGGGGAAGTGCTGCACACGGGCATAAGAGATTTATTTATTTCATCATGGGGCAAAATAAGTTCAAATACAAAAAAACATATTTCACATTGTAAAATAATTTGATTTATACAGAAAAAATCATGCTTAATAGGTAGCGTTCCAACGGTTTTTTTCTTAAACCATGTGTTTTTCACGTGAAAACATGTGATTTTAGAAAAAAACGAATAGTTTCTAAAAACTAGACCGTAGGGAAGTGCCTAAGAGATTTATTTATTTCATTATGGGGCAAAATTAGTTCAAATACAAAAAAAGATACGTGGCACATTCACGTGAAAAACACGTGATTTTAGAAAAAAAACCGTTAGAACGCTACCTATTAAGCGTTTCTCTGTTTAAATCACGTTATTTTGCAATGTACCATGTGTTTTTTTTGTATTGGAACTAATTTTGCCCCATAAAGGGAAGCGGTGCTTCCTCTAGAAAAACATCAACAATTACTTAGATTAAACTGTTCGTTCAACTCTTAGATTGCATTAAAAATGCTAAAAATTGTCAAGGCCCATAAAAAATGCGGTCTTAACTCAAACCGAGTCACAGTAGAAAGTCTGCCCGCGTGTCGTATTCGCGTGGCTTTTCACTACTCTATTTGTGCAGCTTTAAGTGTCTAATACCTACGGAAAATCAGTCCTACCTATAAATTTGGCTAGAATAACCCACTTACCATTAGGAGAACCTAAAAAGACACCTATAAACTGCCACCAAAAATTTGCTTGATGTCCACATCTGGGGAAAAAGTGTCCCCAAAACACTGTTTTATTTAAATAACACACAGGACAGTTTAGAAAAGAAAAGAGGAATATTTTCTTTGCACCTAGGTACAGCAACCGTCAAAAACCAGAACGTATAAAAGACGTAAAAAAGTCCGACAAGGCGCGAAGTCACGCGATACCAGAATCCAACCTCTTTATTTATTTTCGGTTAAAAAATAAAAAGGTTCGATGACATCTATTTAATCGACTTTGGAAAATGGGTTCAGGGTTCTGATTTCAAAGTGAAAAAGTAGTATAGCTAATCACATGATCAAAAATTCGCATCGTCCACAAGGCGAATTCCGAAGGCTATAGTCACTAAGAAAAAGTGTTCACAAAACACTCTTTTATATTTAGTTACACAAAGCACTTTTTGATAGAAAAGTTTACAAAAGAAAAACGCTGATTGTTTTCTTTTCACGAAATATTCAAACCATTGAATTGTTGGCCTTAGAAAGAGTGCTCCGAGCCGTGTCTTAGTGTTTACAAAATGTGTCTTCCATTCAAAGTTCAGCCAATTATGATATTTATTTGACTCCAATAGGTATGACCCGTTTTGGACGTCACTTTTCATTAAGATTTGCTGATTTCCCGAGCTAAGGTCACTGACAGGAGAAAAGAGAATCTCTACTCTTAAGGCAATTACCGAACGCGGCTATTAGAACTACGAATACAGGACAGTTTTACAAAAGAAAAGAGGATTATTTTCGTTGCACGTAGGTACAGCCACCGGCAAAAATCAGAATGTATAGAAGACGTAAAAAATTCCGACCCACCCAAAGTCACGCGACACCAGAGTCCAACCTGTTTATTTATTTTCGGGTAAAAAAATAAAGAAGTCCGACGACGTCTATTTAATCGAGTTTGGAAAAGGCAGGGTTCAGGGTCCTGATGTCAAAGTGAAAAAGTAGTATAGCTAATCACGTGATCAAAAATTCGCCTCGTCCGCAACGCGAATTCCGAAGGCAGCTATAGTCACTACGAAAAAGTGTTCCCAAAACACTATTTTATATTTAATTACACAAAGGACTATTTGATAGAAAAGTTTACAAAAGAAAATCGAAGATTATATTCTTTGCACGAAATATTTAAACATTCGAATTGGTGGCCTTAGAAAGATATTTTGGGTTATTCGGGAAAAAAATCAAAAAAGTGCTCCGAACCGTGTCTTGGTGTTTACAAAATGTGTTTTCCATTCAAAGTTCATCCAATTATAATGCTTATTTAACTCCAATAGGTATAACCCGTTTTGGACGTCACTTTTCATATTTGCTGATTTCCCGAGCTAAGGTCACTGACAGGCAAAAAGAGAATCTCTACTCCTAAGGCAATTACCGAACGTGGCTATTAGTACTACGGGAAAACAGACCTAGCTGCAAATTTGGCTAGAATAAAAAACTTACCCTTAGAAGGAACTTATAAGATTACCTATTAACTGCCACCAAAAATTTGCTTGATGTCCACATCTGGGGTAAAAGTATCCCCAAAACACTGTTTTATTTAAATAACACCCAGGACAGTTTACAAAAGAAAAGAGGATTATTTTCTTTGTACGTAGGTACAGCAACCGGCAAAAACTAGAATGTATAAAAGACGTAATAAACTCCGACACGGCGCGAAGTCACGCGACACCAGAGTCCTCTTTCTTTATTTTCGGGTAAAAAATAAAGAGTTCCGACGACGACTATTTAATCGAGTTTGGAAAACGAATTCAGGGTCCTGATGTCAATGTGAAAAAGTAGTATAGCTAATCACGTGTACAAAAATTCGCCTCATCCGCAACGCGAATTCCGAAGGCAGCTATAGTCACTACGAAAAAGTGTTCCCAAAACACTGTTTTATATTTAATTACACAAAGGACTGTTTGATAGAAAAGTTTATATAAAACGAGGATTATTTTCTTTTCACGAAGTACTCGAACAATTGAATTGGTGGTCAAAAACCTGCTCCGAACCGAGTCTTAGTTTTTACAAAATGTGTCTTCGATTTAAAGTTCAGCCAATTATGATATTTATTTGACTCCAAAAGGGATGAATACCACCCCAGACAGCACAAATTGTCCATCGGTCAGCCATTTTCTATCCAAAACCGCCCGCATTGTCCTTGGACCATTTATGGACATCCATTGGACAAAGGTTTTTCCTATTACAGTGGATGACAAACAAACTGAGTCCAAAGGACTTCCAATTTTGATCCATAAAAAAACTGCTTTTTTTCAGTTAGTTTTTGGATATCAAATGGAGAATGATGTTTCTTGGACCATCGAACCAAAAATAAACTGTATACGGCGGACGTCCATTTTGTGTCCTGCAAAAGTGATGTAGTCTATACATTGACTGAACACTGAAGATTTATCAAAAAATCTATGTCAATCGGGATTGGTCTGGATGTTATTGTCCGAACTGTTTTGGATATCCAATGGATCATGTTTTTTCTTATTCATTAACAACAATAACATTTCTCTCATATCTAGCCGAATAATTTGTATATTATAGTTAAGTATTTTCCATTATTTTAGACTAATTGATATTTTAGTATTTTAATACCCATCCTTTGCTAGGAACTCCGTCCTCGGGGATCGACAATCAGACTTATGATGTTGGAGTGGTTTTGACAAAACTTTCCAGTGGATATGCATGGGAACAAATATATCCAGTGTACTAAGAAAATTAGACCTACGGATATACATTGTAATTATTTTTTTTTCAACAGTGAGCCATAAAGATACTTTTTGGATAGCCAATGGATAACTTTTGGACAGAATTTGGTTCCACTGAATAACCATTGGATTAAGTATAGTAGTTAATTTTTGAACCTTTTCGGGATGTCCAAGAGCCTTCCAACGTTTTGACAATTGTATTATCCAATGGATATGCCTTGGACAAAATTTCTTACAGATTTGGTTGTCCAATGGACTGCTGCATTGTCCAGAAAACTCTCTACACTGGACATCCTTGGGACAGAGTTGTGCTGTCTGGGACATGACCCGTTTTAGACGCTACTTTTCATTCACATTTCCTGATTTCCCGAGCTAAGGTCACTGACAGGAAAAAAGAGAATCTCTACTCCTAAGGCAATTACCAAACGCGGCTGTTAGTACTACGGGAAAACAGACCTACCTACAAATTTGACTAGAATAACAAACTTACCATTAGAAGGAACTTATAAGATCACCTATAAACTGCCACCAAAAATTTGCTTGATGTCCACATCTGGGGTAAAAGTGTCCCCAAAACACTGTTTTATTTAAATAACACACAGGTCAGTTTACACGTAAGGTACAGTAACCGGCAAAAACAAGAATGTAGAAAACGGAAGAAAAGTCCGACGCGTCGCGAATTTACGCGACAGCAGAGTCCGCTTAAACGCGACGCACTGTGGGACGGCCGTCGAGGCAAAACTGACAACAACGGGATAGGCGTCGCGACGCCCGTAAAAACAGACGCCCGCCGCCAAACCCCCTTCAAGGAGTCGCAGCGCAACTCTCCACTGTACGTATCCCCATAATCGCAAAATGAACAATCTGCAGGTCTATCTGGAAAAAGTTTCAAAAAAAAAAAAAGAATCCCGCACGGATAACATGCGAAAGTGGACTTCCGTAAAAGTTGACCATATTCAAATATTCTAAAGCTATCGGTCCTTGGATTAAAATAGTGAAATTATTAGGAGATCGTATGTCTGTGATAGAAGATATGGGCAGTCAAAGACGTATGTCTGAAAATGCACCTAATTCCATTTTTCCTTATAACTTGAAAAGTTTTTAATCAATTTTCATAATTTTGGTCTCGATCTAAAGAATATTGAGTTCTTCAAAGGCAACTGTCAGTTTTTTGAAGTTTGACCTGAGGCGTACCTAGGAGGTACTCAGCTTTAAAATGTAAACACTTATATAAATCATAAGCATATGGATTTTTAAAGCATAGGTGCGTTATACGACCGACTTTTTTTAGAGGGGGGAAGGAAGGGCGTAAGAATTAAATTATTATTAGCAGATAGTATGTACGCGATAGAAGATATGGGCCGTCAAAGAAATATGTCTGAAAATGAATGTAATTCTATTTGTCCTTATAACTGGAAATGCTTTTAACCAATTCCCGTAATTTTTGTTTCAATCGATAGAAAATTGAATGCTCTAGATAGAGGCATGTGCCATTTTTTGAAGTTTGACCACAGGCGTACGTAGAAGGGTGCTTTTAAAATGTAAGCACTTATTTTTATAATGTAAAAATGGTTTTTGAAAGTATATGTGCTTTATTTGACCAACAATTTTACTATGGGGAGGGAGGGGGGAGAGGACCTAATAATTCAATTAAGCAGAAACCATGTAGGTCAAAGGAGAATATAATGTAGGTATAAGTTGAGTATCAATTATTAGGGAAAAGTAATAAAGTATATTTTAATAAGTCAGGGATATGGGCAGTGGCGTAGGTATCTTCTAAATTATTGGTAAAGTACTGAAGTACCTGTATACAAATATACATTTTTTTATGATTTGATTTTTTAATGAAATGAAGCGACCACTGGATTCATGGAGAAAAATGACGTTATAAACGTCGTGTAGTAATAATATGGTTCTTAAAACTTCCAAATCAGTTACATCAACCGAAAAAAATCTAAAAAAGAAAAGATCAAAAGATCTTGGGAGGAAAGAACGAAATTTCAAAATTGGACGAGTGTCCCACAAGGAACACACAAAAGTCCAAAGCGAAAAGGGAAACAATTAAATGATGTTTCGCCCGGGATGACTAGCATGGGCTCGTCAGTGGATTCACTAGTCACCCTCAATCCAGACATCATTTAACACCATCGCACACTCTGACTTGTGATGGTGTTAAATGATGTCTGGATTGAGGGTGACTAGTGAATCCACTGACGAGCCCACGCTAGTTACCCCGGGCGAAACATCATTTAATTGTTTCCCTTTTCGCTTTGGACTTTTGTGTGTTCCTGGTGGGACACTCGTCCAATTTTGAAATTTCGTTCTTTCCTCCCAAGATCTTTTGATCTTTTCTTTTTTAGATTCTTTTCGGTTGATGTAACTGATTTGGATGTTTTAACTTCTTGTTTTAATTGTCTTAGGAGCATATTCCTATTGGATGATGATGATGATGTAACTGATTTGGAAGTTTTAACTTCTTGTTTTAATTGTCTTAGGAGCATATTCCTATTGGAAAGATTAACAGGCCAGGACGAACCCGTATCAGGCGACTTATAATAAGTACCATGCGGAACGATGCCTATTTGTAAGTGTTTCAGAGTTGGAAGTCAGAGTGTGCGATGGTGTTAAATGATGTCTGGATTGAGGGTGACTAGTGAATCCACTGACGAGCCCACGCTAGTCACCCCGGGCGAAACATCATTTAATTGTTTCCCTTTTCGCTTTGGAATTTTGTGTGTTCCTTGTGGGACACTCGTCCAATTTTGAAATTTCGTTCTTTCCTCCCAAGATCTTTTGATCTTTTCTTTTTTAGATTCTTTTCGGTTAATGTAACTGATTTGGAAGTTTTAACTTCTTGTTTTAATTGTCTTAGGAGCATATTCCTATTGGAAAGATTAACACGCCAGGACGAACCCGTATCAGGCGACTTATAATAAGTACCATGCGGAACGATGCCTATTTGTGAGTGTTTCAGAGTTGGAAATCAGAGTGTGCGATGGTGTTAAATGATGTCTGGATTGAGGGTGACTAGTGAATCCACTGACGAGCCCACGCTAGTCACCCCGGGCGAAACATCATTTAATTGTTTCCCTTTTCGCTTTGGACTTTTGTGTGTTCCTTATGGGACACTCGTCCAATTTTGAAATTTCGTTCTTTCCTCCCAAGATCTTTTGATCTTTTCTTTTTTAGATTCTTTTCGGTTGATGTAACTGATTTGGAAGTTTTAACTTCTTGTTTTAATTGTCTTAGGAGCATATTCCTATTGGAAAGATTAACACGCCAGGACGAACCCGTATCAGGTGACTTATAATAAGTACCATGCGGAACGATGCCTATTTGTGAGTGTTTCAGAGTTGGAAGTCAGAGTGTGCGATGGTGTTAAATGATGTCTGGATTGAGGGTGACTAGTGAATCCACTGACGAGCCCACGCTAGTCACCTCGGGCGAAACATCATTTAATTGTTTCCCTTTTCGCTTTGGACTTTTGTGTGTTCCTTGTGGGACTCTCGTCCAATTTTGAAATTTCGTTCTTTCCTCCCAAGATCTTTTGATCTTTTTTTTTAGATTCTTTTCGGTTGATGTAACTGATTTGGAAGTTTTAACTTCTTGTTTTAATTGTCTTAGGAGCATATTCCTATTGGAAAGATTAACACGCCAGGACGAACCCGTATCAGGCGACTTATAATAAGTACCATGCGGAACGATGCCTATTTGTGAGTGTTTCAGAGTTGGAAGTCAGAGTGTGCGATGGTGTTAAATGATGTCTGGATTGAGGGTGACTAGTGAATCCACTGACGAGCCCACGCTAGTCACCCCAGGCGAAACATCATTTAATTGTTTCCCTTTTCGCTTTGGACTTTTGTGTGTTCCTTGTGGGACACTCGTCCAATTTTGAAATTTCGTTCTTTCCTCCCAAGATCTTTTGATCTTTTCTTTTTTAGTAAGGTTCTTCTTTGGAATGTTATAAAAAAGATCAAGCATGCCATGAAAAAACAATTGTCATGACATGAACGTAAATGTCACTCACGTTTTAAGAGATTACTTATATTTTTACTGAGCTTGTTAAAAAGCCATCGATATTGGTAATGGCTTTTCGTTTGCGTTGTTATATTTGCAATGATAATTTTCGCATGAATCTTTGACACGATATCGCAAGGACCTGCATATAGGCAACGAAACATGACGTTTATAACGTCAATTTTTCTCCAAGAATCCAATGGTCAGCTCATTTCATTAAAAAAACAAATAAATAAAAAAATATATATATATTTACGTACAGGTACTTCAGTACTTCACCATTAATTTAGAAGTTACCTACGCCACTGCGTATATCCCTGACTTATTGAAATATACTTTATCACTATTCCCTCATAATTACCTAAATGAAAAAAGTATGAGAAGAATTAAGAGAATACATTAAAAAGTAATATTTTATTTTATAAAATGATACCAATCTTATAGCTACGTTATATTCTCCTTTGAACTATATGGTTACTACTTGATTGAATTATTAGGTCCTCCCCCCCCTTCCTCTCAATAGTAAAATCGTTCGTCAAATAACGCACATATATACTTTCAAAACCCATTTTTATATTATAAATATAAGTGCTTACATTTTAATAGCCCCCTTCTAGGTACGCCTCTGGTCAAACTTCAAAAAATGACAGATGCTTCTATATAGAGCATTCAATTTTATTTCGATTGAAATAAAAATTACAAGAATTGGTTAAAAACATTTTTAGTTATAAGGACAAATGGAATTACATACATTTTCAAACATACTTCTTTAAAGGACCATATCTTTTATCGCAGACATACTATCTTCTAATAGTAATTTGATTCTTACGCCCTTTCCCCCTTCCTCCTCTCTAAAAAAAAGTTGGTCGAATAACGCACCTATGCTTTCAAAATCCATATTCTTATGATTTATATAAGTGTTTACATTTTAAAAGCACCCCCCTAGGGCTGGTGAAACTTCAAAAAACTGACAGGTGCCTTTAAAGAACTCAATTTTCTTTCCATCGAGACAAAAATTATGAAAATGGGTTAAAAACTTTTCTAGTTATAAAGAAAAATGGAATTAAGTGCATTTTCAGACAAACGTCTTTGACTGCCCATATCTTCTATCACAGACATAGGATCTCCTAATAATTTCACTATTTTAATGAATATGGTCAACTTTTACGGAAGTCGACTTTCCCATGTTATCCGTGCGAGATTCTAGTTGCATATATAGGGTGGATTCTTTAAATGGAATGGTGCTTCTAGAGGCTTTAGGAAAGAGGTTTTAAAACAAGCTAAAAGCGAATTTTTAATGATTTGGGGCCCCTAACTGGCAGCCCAGGGCCTACCAAGTATTTTTTATAAATGAGAAGGTACCTCTTATGGCACCTTTTTGGAAAGCCTGTTGAAAAGGAAACCTAACGCATTAATTTTTTTTGACATCTATCAACCAATGTGTCAAAAATTTAAAAAAAACTATTTTTTGTCAATTGTTTTAGCTTCAAAATAAAGTACATATTTCTTTATTTACTAAGTGCAATAAAGAAACTACCACACCGGGATATTATGAAATTGGCGTAAAATTTTTAACACATGGGTTGACAGATGTCAAAAAAATTTATTTAATCGAATTTCTTTTTTAACCTGCGAACATAGGAGGAATCAAGTCCAATTTACTCTCCGTGCCGTACGACAGGGGTGGGGTCGAAGCACGCTGCAGTGTTATCTTTTTGAAATTTATGTTATTTTTATTATTTTTTTTTTATTTCTGCCTCGCTCGAGAAACAGATTGATAAGTTCTTAAGTGAAATAATCCCTTTTTAAAACTAAAAATGGATGTCTACGAAGTTGCCGAAAAAATGCAGATGGTCAAGTGGTACTATCAGTGGACTTATTCAAGAACCTTTTTTTGGAGAATTTTGTAAATCGCCCAGAACCTAGTTTATCAAAGATTCATAGGTTTGTGCAGAATTTTGAAAAGTTTGGTTGTTTAGCGCCAAGAAACCATAAAAAAACCCACTGTTTTGAATGACGAGCAGGAAGTACGAGATGTGATGATTTGCGCTGCCGTGGAGGAAAATCGAAAGTTAATTAGCCACCAAATTGCCGAAGTAGTTGATACGTCTTCAGCCACTGTCTTACGTGTTCTCAAAAAGAATGGTTATCATTCTTACAAAGCGTCAAAAACGCATCAAATTTTTCCGGAGGACATGCAACTATCGTCGTATGGAATTTTGTGAAACAATGATGTAAAGGGCTAATCGTGATGAAAACTTTCTGAGATCTATTCTTTTCACAGATGAAAGCACTTTTCCATTATTGAATCGTCATAATCCAACACACGTTCGATATTGGTCGAGGGAAAATTTGCATTTATATATACGTAAGAACACAGTATCCCCAAAAACTAAACGTTTGGGGTGGTATTGTAGGGGAACACGTAATTGGGCCATTTTGAAATTGACGGCAATTTGAATGGTCCTAGATACTTGGATCTAATGCAGCAGCATATTATTCCAACTGCTACGCAGTTGTTAGGTGTGAGATTTGGTGAAACATGGTTTCAACAAGTTGGTTGTTCCGCTCACAATGTTGGCCTTGTTAGGGAATATCTTGATAATATATTTCCTAATCGGGTTATAAGTACACGGGGAACTATTTTATGGACAGCTCGATCACCCGATCTTAGTCCTAATAACTTCTATCTGTAGAGTTACATCAAAACTAAAGTTTACGGGCATGAAAGGGCTAATAATTTGGAAGAACTTCGGATTAAAATTGAAGAAGCTTTTCAAACTATCACCCCTAACATGCTTGAAAAGGTAAGAAGGGGTTTATATAATAGGCTCGGATATTGTCTAGCTGAGCAAGGAGGACTTTTCGAACATTGGCTCTAATTTTTTTTGACTAGGAGAATTTGCTTTTATTTTGTTTCTCCTTACCACATTGTTAGTGATAAATCTGAGCAGTTGAAAATAAAACGCTCTAATTTATCAGTAACAAAAAACAAGAAAATTACGTTATCAAAATTTGCGTATTTATTGACCAAATTCCGGTTTCATGGAATACATTTCACATGCACCATGATTAGAGGCCTACTAAACGCAATTCACGAACGGTTATCGCAAGCCTGAGTGTTAGTTGCTCCACTGATAGGTGTGCGGTGTCCCTGCGTGTAGGTACACTGGCAAATTGGACTTCTTTCGGCCTATGTTTGCAGTATCCTGAAGCGATCTGAATAGTTGCGTACGTGGGGATGACCGTAACTCTGCGGACACAGCAACGTACGCAACGATCGCAATCAACAATGCTGTTCCGTCGTCGCCTCCACCATAAAAGCGAGCCTGGTCTAAAACATGGCATACTTCTCTTCTTCTTCTTCTTCTTCTTCTGTTTATTGGCACTATCTCTATGTTTATACAAAAGATTGCAAAAATTTGTCCGAAGAAAATGTTCGTTAAAAAGCTCGTGAAAAACCTCATGGAATTATTCGAGCAAAAAATTTCAATTTTGTATGTACGAAGGGTTTTATCTGTGTGTATTCTCCTTCTCCTGAAAACCGGACAAATTATAAAACCCGCCCGGATGTGTTCGGACGCCCCTAAACCTGGACATATCCGGGGAAATCCGGACGGATGGCAAGCCTACATATAGGCAATGGTTACTAATTTAGTAAACGATTGATATAGGTATCAAATATATTACAAATTATTTTTCCTCTTTTTGGTTTCCATTTTTCTTAAATTGTGCAGTTATGGTAGAGTTGTACGACGGGTTTATTCTGTGTGGATTCTCCTTCTCCTGAAAACAGGACAAATTATAAAACCCGCCCGGATGTGTTCGGACGCCCCTAAACCTGGACATATCCGGGGAAATCCGGACGGATGGCAAGCCTACATATAGGCAATGGTTACTAATTTAGTAAACCATTGATATAGGTACCAAATATATTACAAATTATTTTTCCTCTTTTTGGTTTCCATTTTTCTTAAATTGTGCAGTTATGGTAGAGCAAAATTATTTTGAAAACGAAAAGTTCGTTGAAAAGTTCGAGCAAAAGTTTGTGGAAAAGTTTCTGCAAAAGTTTGCCGAAAAATCATGGCAAGTATTTTCGCAAACTTTTGGACGAACCAATTTTTCTATGTTATTGCGCTTTTAGGTATATCTAGAGGTCATCTATACATTTGTCAGTTTTTATTTTATAACTGTCAAAAATAGTATACAGAGCCTCTAGGTATATCGACACCAACACTTTTAAATATTGACTGTGTCTATTAGCTTAAACTGAAGTGTTTAAGGCGCAATTATAGAAAGAACCTGGTTTGTCCAATAGTTTGCGAAAATACTTGCGATCCACAAAGTTTTCCACAAATTTTTGCTCGAATTTTGCAAACTTTGAACAAACTTTTGGACAGAATTTTCAGCGAAATTTTCCTCGACCATGATTGGCCTTCAAAATATTTTTGATATATCATCACTGATCTCAATTTAAGAAAAATAGAAAACCACTTTTTTTTTGGGAACATATTTTTAAAAGTGAGGATATAAATGTTAGTCTTACATCACTGACCTTAAAAAACTTTTTTTTTATTAAAAAAAAAGCCTACGGAAAGAGAAACATTATTATTAGCTGTCAAGGGGGCTGGCACCGGGTTGATGACAGAGGAGTTAGGCAACAATGCGCGCTCTGGGGAGTTATCCACGAACTAAATTTTTTTTAACATTTTAGTTTTAGTAGTAAGGTTGATTATCTTGGGTATTTTCTATCTACGCTTTAACCTAAACATCGTTTTTTTAAAATTTTTAGTTAGGTTTAATTGGTTTTCGACAACGACATTTCTTTTTTTGATTTATAAAGTTTCTATAAGAAACTTTGTTTGTGTGAATGCCTCTTTATATATATATATAAAAAAAATTTACGGGTAGTCGTGACTGACTAGTTAAGAAAAAATCCTCGGTTGGTTAGTGGGGGATGCAGTCTTATATGGGTTACTTGATATACTAAAGAAGACGGTTAATGTGACCTCATAAACGTCAAAAAATTAAAAAAATAATATAAAAAGAACCTCTTGCCACCATTTTGAGAACTTTCAATTTCAAAAGGGCAAAAAATGCTCAGAGTTGTTGTCCACTTTGGTGAGTACATAATTATTTAGATATATTTTTATGGATACCAGTATAATTTATCTATAATGATTGTAATTTAATTAAGTTAATTATTCTAATGGCTTGTTAACTTATTGTAGAAGTCCTGAAGAAGAGAAAAATATATTCTCGAAAGCTTGACTGTCAAAAAAGGAGTTTACTTTATTTCGGCCCATATAAGACTGCATCCCCACTAACCAACCGATGTTTTTATATATATATAAGTAGAGTTACACGTCAAGTCGAACCAGAGATCAAATTTACCCAGGGAATATAAATTTACTTAACCGTTATGCCTCTCAGATTGCTCCATCTGCTCGTTCATAATTTGCCACTTTTTCCTTGATGATATCCATTCGAGTCCCTATAGTTTTTAGAAAAAATACAATAGAGAAAACGTATTTCATAGAAATGAACAATGGCAAAATCGTACTTTGTAGAAATCGAATTTCGGAGAAATTATACATCGCAGAAATCGTAAAACAGAGAAACCGTAAAACGTAGAAATTGGTAAGGTGAAAATCTGTTTTGTGCCTGACAGATGTTTGTATGTGCCCTTAGACTAAGAAAGGGTGTAGATCAAGTTTTTTTTTCTAAACCAACCCGACTTCTCCTAACTTAAAAAAAACTTAAACCAACCCAACCCAACCCAGATCAATCCAAAACACTTAAAAAAGCAACCCAAACCAACACACCACTTCTTGAAATTTAGCATAAAAAATATAAAAAATGTCTTTTCTATGCCCTTTCTTATTCTAAGCTCGCATGCAAACACCTGTCAGGCAGAGAACAGATTTCGCCTTATCAATTTTTACGTTTTACGGTTTCTCTGTTTTACGATTTCTTTGATGTACTTTTCTCCAAATCTCGATTTCTACAAAATACGATTTTGTCAAAGTTTGTTTCTATAAATAACGATTCCTGCATTTTACGTTTCTTTATTTTATGAGACCCCATCCATTCTTCTTCCATTCTTCCATATATATATATATATATATATATATATATATTTGAAAGTTTGAGACAATGATGTGTTTGAAATTAACTCTGTGTTTCGGACTTCCATTGTCTATATTTTATTTATACACGACGTTTCGATCAGTACAATCTCTGATCGTCTTCAGGTGCAAACTGGATGCAAACAGTTTGCACCTGAAGACGATCAGAGATTGTACTGATCGAAACGTCGTGTATAAATAAAATATAGACAATGGAAGTCCGAAACACAGAGTTAATTTCATATATATATATATATATATGTTCTATTTTCCCTGGGATAAACCACGGACGTAAAAACAAAGGTGAAATGATAATACCCCTTGAGAAATTTCACAAAAATGACCGCCATATGTAGGTGACAGTTATATGAGCCTAAAAGAACGTCACATCAATCGAATTGACTTGATATTTTTTTTGTATGTGTCTTTTCCACAATCAGTAAATGGTATTTTTTACCATGATTTTTCGTAATATATTAAAATTTTGTTTTTTTACATTTTTGATAATAGAAAAAGTTAATTTATATCATTTTTAGATGGGTTTCACGTCCCCCTGTAAAAATGATATATATTTGCCTGCTTTTTTTATTAGACACACACTTGTTTGAACCAAACCAAAAATTACTAGGATGTTACTCCGTTGTTTTTTTAGTAAAAATAAAGAGAGTTTAACTTTATTGTTATGATTTTAATACTACAATCAGGTTCCTCTTCTTTACATAATACAATATAAATAATATCAAAAAATATTGGAGTTACCAATAATGCCAAAAATGTAACATATAAATTAAATTAAATTAAAATAATAATTATAATTATAAATAAAAAAGCTCCTCCAGGTCAGTTCCTACAGGCAGAGTACCGAGGACGGAGGCTGAATTTCCCCTCTGGATAGCAAGGCCAATCTTTTGTATCAGATAGCTTTGGGCTTTTCTATTCTTTATTTTTGCTATGTTGGGAATTTGGAACCTTTGGTTGCACTAAAACAAAATTATGATTGTTTTCCACAAACCAAAACTACACTTTTTTGCACTCGACGCGAGTTTCGCTAACAACGTTAGCATCATAAGGAGACGATAAACAACATTGTTTATATTTATAGCGTCCAGTGCAAAAAAGTGTAGTTTTGGTTTGTGGAAAACAATCATAATTTTGCTTTATTTTTGCGCTTATTTCCCTAATAAGATTTTTAGCCGCGCTACCCCAGGGTCCAAAGGTCTCAACACTAAATGGGACAAAAATATACTGGTTCGAAAGTTGCTCGTATTTTTTTTGTTTTATTTGTTCGCCCAATTCTGCCGCTGAACCCGCTCTAGTGGAAGTCCTACCAATATAGGACTCCGCCATGGTATCACGACAAGTTGCATCCCATAATAGCGGCCTTCCAGCCCTCCATGGGACTAGGGTTATCCCATCCACCCGTTTTCCGTCAGCTCTGCAAATGCCATTCGGCTCCAATATAGACGGAATGTTTGCCGATCTTAAAGAGCGCAAGATAATATCGTTGATATGACTGTGTCGAGATAGCCTACCTACGCTTTTATTACAGCATAGTCCGTGAAGACCATAACTATCTACTTTTTTGCTGCAACCAGCGCAGGTGTGCGCCCCAACAACAGGCATACCAAGTCTTAAACCAATCGAAATACGGAAAGACGGGTCATCAAGAACATTTCCCAAAGAAGCGGAAGGCAATGCCTTTAGCCAAGCATTGCTCTCCGGTTCCTGGAGGGCCAAAAGGCGCGCTTTCTGTCGTTCTTCAGTTGTTTGGGATATAATTTTGTTAAGGAAAACCTGGCACATTCCCCTATCAAAATCTTTTTGGTTATTAAAGCATGAAAAATCGGCGATATTTGACAAATTTTGAAAATTCTGTTCTGCCTCCAAAGTGGTTAAATCTTGAACGAGGGTAATATTGTTAGGAAGGATACAAGAAAGAAGGTTAGAGGTGTTTTTAATTGAACTCAAAAAAGATGAAATAAAAAAATAAAGTGTTTTCTTTTTTTGCGTCTTTTTGCTAAAAATATAGTGTTTTGATTTGGTCAGTGCTGTTATAAAACCGAAATTACTAGTTTTTTGCCTTTCATAAATCTCTGCGATAACTCTTTTTTATTATTAGCCTCAGAGTTAGGAAAATTTTGTCACTACCAACTGATTTAGGCTCACAAATGTTACGTACATGTGGCGGTATATAAGTAGGTAGGCACGTAGGCACTATTTTGACACTGTCGACAAATGCGCACGCGCGATGCCTGGCCCTCAGTGCTTATTAACTCGAATCACGAGAAAAATTTTCGTTCTGGAATGTTCAAGTTATTTTTAATTATACCTTAAAAACCTATTTCTGGACTGACGCAAACTATATGTAACGGCTTAAAATTTGTAATCGATGGAATCTAAACCAATTAACCGCATCAATAATATATTTCCTATTACGATGACCTATATATATATTTTTTTAGACACTTTATGTATAATAAGTAGGGGAACCCGGGGCAAATAATCGGCATATACCGAGCAAACGCTTTTTTGGGCGGTCTAAAATTGATGGCGCCATGAATTCCCGATAAATATAGAATTGTACCTTTTTTATTTTACATATATTTTGGAAATAAGATTTTAACATAACTAGATAATCGAAGTATCCTTAAATTACTGTTATATTTATGTAGATTGTAAATATTTTACAATCGTTGATCATATGTAACTTTATTCCGAATTTAGTAAAGGATGGGTAACTCCTTTTTCTTGGGGCAACCGGGCCCATTAAATTGGTTTTGTGCAGGACAAGATGATGCCGGCGAAAAAAGATATGCTAAGGACGTTCTAAATTAACATTGGAACATCCTAAGCATGTGTTAAGAATAGATTACGTTCCGCCCTAATCACATGCTATGCAGGTTCTTGGGATGTGCTAATAGATATTCTTATCAGATGATTGGCATGTGCTAAATCTATAATAGCGCAAAACTCCTATAATATGGCTATAAATTAAATAAAAAATATATTTTTGAGCTCTAAAAACCATGTCCTATCACAATACACCCTAAGAAAAAAAAAGTGCGACGCGCCGACGGGGTTCGAACCCACGACCTACAGGTTGATAGACCAATGCTTTATTTGGCGGATTTTTATAGGTCTACTGAAAAGTGTTAATCATGATCAAAGCTTATTCAGAGAATTTTCGCGTTTGGTGAATATATATGGACAAGTATCTCTAAACCAAGGGTTACCGTGTCCGTTTCGGGTCATTGATTTTTTTCGAGTCTTTTTTTAACTTATTTCATAACTGCTATACCTTACATATGCTAAAGATGTCCTAAAAATAACCTTGTTTAATGGTATTGCATTAGTGTATTCTAGTATTTTTTAGCATATAGTAATAAAATACCATTAAAGAAGGTTACTTTTAGGACATCTTTAGCAGAATAGCTTGTGCGCTAAAAGAACCAAATAATGTTTCAGTAAGTGATATATATACTTTGCATATGCTAAATATGTTCTAAAAGTTACCTTCTTTAATGGTATTTTCTTAGCATGTGCTAAGTACGTAAGTAAGTTTTTTTGCAGTAACAGAATAGCATGTGCGCTAAAAGGACCAAATAATGTTTCAATAAGTGATATATACTTTGCATATGCTAAAGATGTTCTAATAGTAACCTTCTTTAGTGGAATTTTATTAGCATACTTATATACCAAGAAAATACTTAGAAGCTCATTCTTTTCATGTTCTTTTATGGTACCAGAATAGCATATGCGCTAAACGGACCAAAAATGTTTTAAAATTGATATATTCTTTGCATGTGTTAAAGATGTACTCAAAAGGACCTGCTCAAATGGTACACTCATAACATTTGCTATGGATATCCTTAATAGCATATACTTAAATAGGATGTATCGAGCATATGCTAAAGATGTGCTCAAAAGAATATTCTCAAAAGGAGGTTTAACGCGTATGCTATGCATGTAAATGTTCTTTCAATACTATGTGGGTTTTACGTTATAGATAACACTTAATTAGTACCTATCTAAAGAAAATAATATATCTTACCGTAGGTATTTCTATTATACCTTAGCTTGACCTTAGGTATGCGTACGAATAAGTTTTACTTTGTTTATACGAGCCTCTTAAGGAGTTTTTAAATAAGGACGGTTTGAAAATGTTGTCGAATAAACACCACTAAAAACATTTTAAGCACTAAATCGATTGTATTTTAAAGCAATTTAAGAAAGCGATTTATCGCTTTAGAACTGATTTTACGGTCGGTATAAACACAGTAGACTCTGGGGAGGGGTTTCATCATTTAATAAAAATCAACTACCCACCTATGGCAAATTTTTAAAAATTAGGTGGGTGCCTATTGCTTGAGCTCTTGAAATGAAGGGAGGGGAGAGAGTGGGTTTAATAGGTGTTGAGTACGTGTATACGAGACAAAAATACCCATAAATATACCGCAGGCAAAAATTGTGAAAAAATTGCATTAAAATTTTAAGAAAAATTATACTAAGAATGCCATTTATTACACGTTTTGAATGCTGGTGATAAAAATTTCCTAAAATTAAACTTTAATTACACACGTCACAAACCGTAGTAAAGGGTCAGCTATAGTTCTCCCTAGGTCCCTTGATCATGATAATTTACTGAAGATTGGGTTGGACCTCCTGATGAGGGTTTTAACCCCCAAAACCTCCCCTGGCTACGCCACTGATAAACATTTTAAAAATTCGAAATTTATAAGACGCGTTTTTAATTGAGCCATTGTTCATCAAACTCATACAATATCAAACTCGTAATTTGTAAAACCAATTTTTAATGAAACCCGGAATTTGTCAAACCATTATTTTCAAAATCGGAATTTGCAAAACCCGTTGTTTATCAGAAAATGTTTGCTAAATTGATTGCGCATTCGCCAATAATACATGAACCGGAGGCGTACACGCAGGTGGCGACATTGAACACTACCTGTGAATACTTTTAGCCAAGTGTGCGCACATAGAACAACAAATGCATCGAAACGCCGCGCCGCCGCGCCACCTGCGTGTACGCCTCATAGAAATATTTTATTTTATATTTCTATGAGACCAACCCAACACTCTTTCAGATTTTTGCAACGAATTTGCGAAAAAAATGGGAATTATTCGCTTAGCGAAAAAAACATGATTTTTTTTTGGACATTTAAACCTTTTGTAAAAGGTATCATCTCATTCTTTGCAAAATCTAATTCTTCATCTTCTTCGTCATCCCAAAGAAGTTCCATTTTAAGCACAGACCACTATTACATTACATTACAATCACAGAAAGATTTTAAAGCAACGGAACAGTTTTATAATCTGATTAAATTAATGGCTTTTGTTTAAAAACATAATAAAAAAATAGCTCACATAACCTCAAAATGCGCTTAAGCCGAAGTAATTCTACGGCTTATCTTAACTGCAGCTTAAGTGCCACTTACATGATATTCCACACCATTGCACACCAAAACTAAAGCTTAAGCTCGGGTTACATGTCAAGCCGAACCCGTGCACATCAGAAAGGGGAACCCCACTATATAGCATAACCATAATATGGCAACGTTTGTTTGAAAAATTATCATTTAGGTTATTTTATCCATCACTGACAAAGTCGCACTGAACATGTCTGTCACGTTGGTGACACCTTCAGAAATAAGGATACTTTATTCTGGATATCTGGGTTTTATTTATTTTTGTTTATGGTTGAAATACAAGTGTAGACACACCAAGTGAATTTGAAATAAGAAATTCGCTTAAAAATTGAAGTTTTACATCTAGAAAATAAAATCAAAACTCAGTGTTTCAGATACCTTAAACAGTGGTTGCCATATTGTGCTAGCAATTTTCGTTTTATGGAAATCATAGCCAAATGAAGAATACTAGAGAAATGAGATTTTGCATACAAGCCTAAAATTTCACTTCCAAATGCGCTACAGAGAGCTTTTTTAGAAAATAACTTTATTTCAAAAAAAATAAATTCCAAAATTAAGATTTGGCACATTGGGCTCTGTAGCGCAGTATGTAGTATGTGTGCAAAATTTCAGCACTCTATCACTTTTTGTTTGGCCAGGATTTCCAGAATACGATTTGCCCTGGGGGTCCTGGCTCTTATAAAAGATATCTTAAAGATGTCTCGTTGTAGATATCTTGAAGATATTTCCCAAAAGGCATCCCTAAGATATTTTTTTATGTCCTTTGGAGTCAAGTAAATTTTATTTATTAATAGTAATCTGACGCTTTCAAAGCAGGGAAAATAGAACATAATCACTGGAACATATATAGGGAATGGATATCACCAAAGAAAAAGTGGCATATTTTGAACGAACGGATGGAGCAATCTGAGGGGTATAACGGTTAGGTATATTTATATTCACTGGGTAAGATAACGCTACGCTAAAGTTTGAATTTCTTGGCCTTTTTTTGAATCTTTTCTCTAAAATATCTAATAAATTGCTCCATGTCAACTTCTAGAGTTGTCCTGCTTCGCGGATTGTATAAAAATTCCACAAAAAGTAAGTATTTTCTGCAAAGAACAGATGACGTATCTTAAAGGTTAATTTGTAGGTTAAATTTCTGCCTTATTTGTATCAGAACTTGTCTTTAATTTTTAAAAAAAGTTAAAAACAACAAAAAAATACGCCATTTTGAAAAGCCGTTGTCAACCTCTTGTGTCAAAGCATAGAAAAAATCACGTTTCCCCAACCGTTATGCCTAATTCTTTTAGATTGGTCGGTTGGGATATCCATTCCCTATCCCCCAGATGCACCGTAAAAATATTGGGATTAGTTTAGCTAATCCATGATGTTGTTCATTTATTTGGGATCAACAGAGAAAAGGAATGGATTAGATAGTCAATCGCGACTAGGTTCCTACGATGCATTTAGGAGATGTTTTATTTTCCCTGTTTCACGTGATGCAAAAAATCCAGAAACGTTCAAAAATAATAAAAAAATGTTTAGTTTTTGTCGAGTTTTCATGAGGTTTGTTCAAAGTTTGTTTATCTGGGCAGCAAAAATAGGCGACCGTGGATACAAACAAAATGTAGCTTTGTCACAAACCAGAAAAAATATTTTGTAATTTTCCTTCCTTCGCTTTTATTCTTGGTTCACGGTAAGGTTGCAAGAATTCGTCTACAAACCCTGATGGGTGCTTATATATTCTTGAAAGTGAGAGAAGGGAGCGCTCCCGGGAAACATACTAAGGAGTGACAAAAAAAAGTACTAAAATCAAAATTAATAACGAATTTTAAAGGTTTATTCTACGTCCTGGCAAAATTCTCAGGCAGCATTAATTCCCTCCATATTTATCACTTTTGATTTTGACTTCTCCCTAATTCGCTCCCCGAGCGAATATTGCTTCCTACACCTCCCCGACACTCAAGTGGCGGTTCCCTTTGGTTGCACCAGTGCGCACTAAGTGTGGCTCTGTCCTTTTCTAGCTTGTATTAATATAAATGGTAGAGGTAGACCGACATATGTTGGATCTGTCGGCGATTAGGGGTTAAATGTTAAATAACAGCGGTAAGAGCCGGTTTCTCAATAGCGGGTTACCATGAGAGTTAAATTTTAACTCGGGCTATAAATCCCAATTTTTTTGCTGTTTTAAGCCAATATTTTTTTAGGTTAACCCTGGGATAAAATAACTTACCCTTGCCTTGAAGCCAGGGTTGCCCTGGAGTTAACTTTAACCCGCATTTTAAAGATTTTTATAAGGTTACGTTGCTCGAGTTAACGCTAACTCGCTATTGAGAAACCGACCCTAAGTCGTGGTTTCGAATACACGTTAAGCCAAAGGCTGTGTCCAGGAATACGGTCCCTTAAATAGAAAAGCTGACTTCCTTTGCCATAAGAATAGAATTTACATTACCCATGGAAGAAGGGAGCCTTCGGAAGAACTATGAATACGGCCCTTTTTTAAACAAGGGTTAAATCGATCCTAGGTTTAAAACGATAAACCGGTTCTTATATTTTTTTTTGCTGGCTTTTTCGAAATCGACCTACCAGATAACCAATTTGATTTCTCCGCCTTTTGCAACTCACTTCTTGTCATAGCGATTTCCTTTTGTTGCATGAATGCGCACTGAGTGTATCTGTATAGTTGCGTTTTTTTCTGCAACGTTGCGGTGGAAAAAATGGCGTCGAATACACCGGACATTGGAAAACATGGCGGAAATGTCATAGATACGTTTACATGTGCAACTTACATCAATTTTATAGCAATTATAAAGAAAATATTAACTGCAAGATTTGTTTTGGTTTGTTAAGTGACTCACCATTCAATATTTTTATTTATTTTTATTGGGTATACTTCGTTTGCCAATTCTATTTATATTATATAATAATGTCCATGCATGCATTTGCACCGCAGAGTTAAAACCAGATTTAAATTTAAGACGCCGATTTTCATTTGCACCATATTTTAAAACCCGATTTAAGGGTCGTTAAACCCGATTGGTTAGCATGCACCTCATTCGGCAAGGCTTAAAAATTCTTAAGCCCAGATTTAGCATAAAACTTGTTTCCTATTGGTCCGATTTTTACGTTTAATTATTGCATGAAAATAGATTAGAATTTTTATCTAAAAACACAATGATCGATGTACCTTTTTCGTATTTTTGTTTTTTTGCTTTTGTTCATACGGCCTCGAACGGATCCAAAAGGTTTATGCGTGCAAATGTAAACGTAGCTGTGATCTCAGAAATAAAGAGATGGCTATCTTTGTTTGACTTGTTGTTTATTGTGTATGGCTATTATTGTCATATGGAATTAGTTGGGACGAGTTAGACAGTTAGGATTAAAGTCTAGTATATGTATAAGTTTACTTTATTAAAAAACACAAAAAAATAAAATGATTTATTTAAATGAAATCAAAATGAACACACAAAGCCCATTTGCGAGCTGTAATTTTACTGCTTCCTTTTCCTTTTGTGATGTGTTGCTTTTTCCACTTTTTAAACGCCGAAAGTTCTTATTGGGCTCCTTTAATAAAAATTCAATGTCCCGTCAGAATAAAAATCTTCTAAAGATCATGACTACGACGAGTCTTGAACCATTTTGGCCACATAAAGGGACTGCTCTTGTAAAATTAAAAACAAGAAATTCTCACCAAAAAATTTAGCAACCACCGCAACGCCACCGACTTTCAAAGCTGGTGGAAACAATCAGCGCTAGGGTATGTCCGCAAATTTAAAGTTTTAATCAGGATATGCTTCTTTCCTTTATCAATAGCATGACAAAAAAAGACAGAATGAAAACAACGACGATTTTCCGTCATTCTCGGACATACCTCTTTTGACATCGGCACCCATAATAATAAAAGCTGATCTACATAAAATTTAATGAATTCTGATAAATTTGACAATATTTTCCCTATTTAACACAAGAAAGCGATTAAAATAAATAAAAGCAATAGTTCTCTCACAGTCTCACAAATGATTTTAGGAATAAACTTGAAATTTAAACTGTTTAAAAATCCGTTTTTGGTCTCGTGTGAACACATCTTAATTCCACCAAACAAAAAAAAATATTCGCGTTGTCCAACGCCAATGCAACGTTGCGGAAAAAAACTCAACTTATCCTTTATTTTGAAAATAGAAAAGGATAGAGATACACTTAGTGCGCACCAGTGCAGCAAAAGGAAAACGCTATCAGTCAGAGAGGACGCGGTTCCGCCATTTTTAATTTGGTTTGGTGCAAAATTTTCGATAGATCCGACACGTCGGTCTACCTCTACAATTTATATTAGGGCTAATTTTACAACCAAAGGTAAAACTCCAGATTAAACCATAGTTTAAACTTCAGTTTAATCTTTGGATTAATCCATCGGTAAACAAGTTGCTCAATTTTATAAGTCGGAGTTAAACCACGGCCACGAAGAAAGACTACATTTTCTTTACATATATAGGGTTGATTATTTTAACCAAAATGGTACCAACTAGAGCCAAACTTGATAAAAATCAGACAAGTAGTTTTTGAGATATCAGCGTTGGTTACAGACAGATATACAGCCAGACGACACAACAAAAATGTTCAGATTTGTCAAAAAGATATACAGTATATATAGATATATATATATATATATATATATACTGTATATCTTCGTGTGAGCTCAATGTGAGAATAAAACTTGCTGGTCTGTGGGACGTTCCAACTCTTGTCAAATTTCCTTGTGCACAATTTCGCATATCTCTTTAGATAATTCTCTCTCTCTTTTTAAAATCTACATATCGTCGGACTCCTCCAAAGGATTTGTTCTAGGACAAATAATAATTGGTCTTCGTGCTTCGACAATGTCAATAATTTCGTAATTCTTCATCCAGTTGATCAAAAATAAATTTTAAGTCATTGGTCATAGCGATTTCACTAAATACTTACAGTCTTTTTACCAAAAACAAATTTTTAATAACTTTTTTGAGGTTAGAATCTTTCGGTAACTATTAAACTGAAGTTTAACAAACACCCAGACCGCCGGTAACGGTTAAACCGAAGTTTGTTGGTAAACTGCACCTATAAAACGTAAAAAAGTCGACATCTGTGGTTTAAACTGAGGTTTGACGTTTAACTATGAGTTGTAAAATTGCGCATAAAACCTATAAGCCCGCTCTTATAATTTCTTTTTGCTGGCTTCTTCGAAATCGACCTACCAGCTAACCAATTTGGTTTCTCTACCTTTTGCAACTCACTTCGTGTCAGTCAGAGAGGACGCGGTTCCGCCATTTTTAATTTGGTGTGGTGCAAAATTTTTGAGTCGTTTCCAGCCTCATTTTTGTATTATCCGGGCCGGGGTCGTTGATAATCCGGTATTTTACAAAAATCCCAATATGGTAAGTTATAAGATGTTTTATTTCGCGTGATTTAATATTTTTTTAAGCAGGTAGATTCTTATGGCAGGTTTTTCTTCCCTATCAAAATAGACAGACTTACAGAATTAGCACTAAATTTATTCTAAAGGCAGATTCAGAGTTCCGTTATGTAAACGGTATGAAGTATGCGGTAAGCCGCAAGGAAAATAAACAATAGCAATCGCATGCTGCTCTTACTGCTTGCGGCTTACGGAACACTATGAACCGTAGTATGCATTTGTTATAGTTTATTTTCCTTGCGTCTTACCTCATACTGCTTACCTTACAAAACTCCGAATCCGCCTTAAATCATAAAAATGAGTTGTGCTTGCAGCTTATAGAATACTATGAACAGCAGCATGTGTTTCTATAGTTTATTTTATCATTATGCTTAAGCATAAATGTAGTGCTATTTATGTCTTTCTTCTTGCTTATCAAAATAAAGAGATAAAGAGACAGAATTAGCACTGAATTTAAACCTCCCATTATTTGTCAAAAATCATCTCGGCTACCCAATCATATTCTTGTGTTGAGTAGTCAGTAGTCATTGGTGATCCTCTCACACTTTTCACATTGTTCAGAGTAGGTGAGAAGTAAGAAATTTATTCACACTCATGGGCACAGGTGTCAAGTATACAGCCCACGTATTGGGTTACAAGTTGTGAAAAATCAACAAGATTTTAAAAGTCAAGCACGACTCCTCCCTGAGGAAACAAATGAATTCAACTTGATTGCTTCTATAGACAATGTCTAATAACAATTGAGTTTGATTTTACAAGTATTTATCTATACTATCAAATAAAATAATTACAGTATTTTTTCTCTAGTTAGTTTGCTTTTTGAGTAATGCCAGCTACCAAAACTGAAAAATACTAAGTATGTATATAAGTATAAAATGGCCCAGAAAACACCAATAGAATATTTTTAAAGAAATAGCTAATACCACAAAGAAAGAAAAAAACCTTTCAGTACTATAACTATGCCTAACTTAATTCTGCATGAAAGGAATAAAAGTTCTCAACTTAAAAACACTCAAACCCAAACACAATATAATGACACTTACTTACAATTTCTGAGTTTCTTGCAAGTTACATATTGTGCATATTTGTTTTTGGTCTAGAAAGTAAACAACTCCTTAAAAACAGATTTTATGTATTTTTTTGTTAGCAACTCAAAGCTGACAGATAAGACTGGGATAGGAAAAAGACAAATTACTTTTGAGTGTGTGGATTATTAGTATTTGTAAAAAAAATACAAGTTATTTAGAAATCCTTGGTTTTTCCTTCTCCAACACATACTATGAATTTACTGAACATGTTTTCAGTACTTTTCAGTTTTTGTGAAGCAATTTGAATGCATTTTGAATACAATTTGAGTTTATAAAACAATTAGAATGGTTATCTCACCCACAAAATAAAGTGTCAGATCCAGTCTGGTTAAATCTTTTATTTTCACTACAGCTAGATTCCACTATTTCATTTTATTTTATTTTTATTTATTTATTTTAACGGACATGCCATGTACAAAATTAACAAATATAAAATATATAGAAACATAACAATAACAACTTTGCCTATCTATCTGTTAGAACTACAGAATTGTTTTATGAGACGATTAAATTGATTGAGTGAAACATTAAAAATATCAAAGTCTAACTTATTCATAGAAGAAGCCATTCTATTTATAGGGGAATTCATACCATAAACAGTTCTGTGAAATTCAATGTAAAACAAAGAAAAATGTCTAGTTGTTCTTTGAGGCACATCCAAGGATACAAGCTCCAGTAATCTGGGACTATCAACATTATTATTAAGTATTTTGTACAAAATTCGTACATCAAGCATAAATCTTCGGTTTTCCAAAGAGTCAATATTTAATAATTTTTGAAGAGAGTTATAGTCAATTTGTTCTTTTGGAATTTTCATTTTATAATTTATTGTCCTCAAAAATCTGCGCTGGATTTTTTTAAGTAAATTTTTATATTTATAATAATGTGGATTCCAGACTGGAGTGGCATATTCCACTATTGAACGTAGCAGAGAACAATATAATAATTTAAAACAATAAATGTTGCTGACTTCTTCTAAAGTGTGTGACAAAAATCCTAACAATCTTAGACATTTATTGTAGCTTTTTTCAATATGCAAACTAAAATCAATTTTCTGCTCAAATATGACCCCTAGGTCTTTAATTTTATCTACACTTAAGAGATCTGTATTATTAATTGAGTAATTAAATATTATAGGATTGTGCAACCTAAAAAATTGCATTATATTGCACTTATTTGTGTTGAGGTGTAGACAATTATTAGAACAATATAAACTAAATCGATCAAGGTCTTGCTGAATTTTAAGACAATCTGAAATATCTATAATTTTAAAAAACAATTTAAGGTTGTCTGCAAAAAGCAGAAAAAAGACATTCTCAATGCATTGAGATAAATCATTAATGAATAAATTAAAAAGTAATGGGGAAAGGTGTCCTCCTTGTGGCACTCCAAAATAAACTTTTATAGGGAAAGATTGACAGTTATTGATAGCCACTATCTGGTATCTGGCTTTCTAACCACTGAAGAAAAGAACCAAAAAAGCCATACTGCGACATTTTATAGAAAATAATTTTATGGTTAAATCTATCAAAGGCCTTGGAAAAGTCTGTGTAGATTGCATCAACCTAACACCGACCCTCCAAAGCCCTTGATATATATTCTGTATATTCCAGCAAATTACTAATGGTGGATCTTCCACTAAGGAAGCCATGTTGGTTTTGGCAAATTACAGGTTTAAGAAGAGGAGTTATTTTATTAGAAACAATTTGTTCAAATATTTTGCTGAATAAACTTATTTTTGAAATCGCTCGGTAGTTGTCTATTCTAGTTCTATCCCCACTCTTAAAAATAGGAGTGACAAAACTGACTTTCCACTTCTCTGGAAATATTCCAGAGCTTAAAGATTTTGAGTATATTTCATACAAAATTGGCAGTTGAATATAAGATCTCTTGGAATGCCATCTGGACCCTTACCTAATGATGATTTTAATTTTTCAATGGTGCAAAATACATCCATTAGATTAATTTCCAAGTAACCCAAATTAAGATCAGACTTGATATTTAATGGTTGAAATTTTAGATTTTCATTTTCATCCAAGATATAGACTTGCCCAAAAAAGGTGGCAAATAAGTTAACTATATCTTTTGTGTTAGACGCAAGATGATTTTCATACATCATGCTATTTGGCAAAGAATTTGTATTATTTTTACTTTTTGCAAACTTCCAAAATTCATTTGGGTTACTTCAATTGATGATTCTACATTTTTCATATAATCAGACCTAGATTTATTATATAAATTCTTACATTCTCGCCGAGCAATAGCAAACCTATTGTAGTCATCACTTAAGCTTGGAAAATTGGAGTTTTTTGCCCTAAAAACTGTTACAAAAAGATCTATTGCTTGCTGCAGGTACACATAAAATAAATCCCAGTCGCAGCCACCTAAGAATCTATTTATTGCATTATCATCATTCATTCGTTAAAATATAATCAGTTCGTTGGCTATATTGATTTTGTGCTCCCAAAAAAACGTTAATTTTAGTGGTTCAAAACGAAAAATTAATTAAGATACTCAGTGCAATTAACAACTACTTTACAAACTAAATACAACTGTGAAAAAACATCTTTGAATAGTTTAGAGGGAAGTTAATAATTAACACTTTGTTTTTAATTAAACATGTTCAGTTGCACATAAGGTGATTTGGGAACCTGATCTCAGGTCATCCCAGAGGAGAATAAATTGTTTTATCAGCTTTTTTTTAAATTAATCTTTTTGCATAAAAACAATTTTGTTGGTATATTAGAAATAACTGTATAATATACAGGGAGTTTCAAAAGTAACTAACAAATTTTAAAGACCTTTTTTAATGCTAATTTTTATTAGTAATTAATTTTAAAAATGAGTGGCACTGCTACCAAATGTACTAGTTGCAGGGAAGCTTGTGTTTTAAAAAGGCGAGTAAAAGAGCTATTTGGGGCTAGTTGTGACTTCTGCAAGAACTTTTATTGTAAAAATTGCACTAATTTGACTACAACTGAGTGTGACACCCTAGTATTAAGCCAGAAAACTCTTTTATTTTTGTGTCCAGAATGTAAACTCGAGGTAAATAACTACAAAGATGAGTTAGTTTGCTTAAAGAAAGCTTATCAAGGATCTTTAGAAAGTGTAAAGGAGAAGGACATTTGTATGGAGGATATTCAAAACCAATATGAAATTTTGGAGAAGGAGGTAAAAATTTTGAAAATTGAATTAAATGATAAAAACAGATACATAATGCGACTTCAAAGGAATTCTAAAAGTTTTGAAGATATGGTTTGTGACCAGGATGAGGAGAGACAGGAAAGAATGAATATTCAAAACCAAATAATTGAAAAACTAAATCTTGAAATTAAAAAATACAAAGAGGAGGATTTATTTAAAAATCAAAACATAGAAGGGCTTGAAATGCAATTAGAGCAGCAAAAATTGATACTAGAGGAGTCAAAACGCAACAATCAGAGATTACAGTCTTGGATCAATAACTTAGAAACTGAGGCAGCAGATATATCAAAAGAACTAAAATTGACCAAATTGGAAAACTTTAAGATGAAGGAGAATTTAACCGCAAAGAAAACTCACATAGAAGAACTAAAATCTGAAATGTTGCAACTTTCCACTACCTTGGAAAATAATAATGATCTAACTCTGCTTCATAGAGAAATTAATGAACTAAAAGCAATGAACGCTAATTTGACGAAAAGTATTAGGTTCCTGACGAGGGAAAACGAAGAATATGAAATAAAACTTAAAGGGCTGAAGGATGAGCTACGAGAAATGCGTGAAAAAATGAAACAAGCAACATTTGACCTAAATAAACCGACAGGTGATATACACAAAGAGTCTCGAATTAAAGACAAAACAAAACAAAAACTTTTAATATTATGTGATGAACAAGGTTCTAAGTTAAGTAGTATTTTGCGTGAAAAGATAAACTTTATTAATAGTACAGTGGAATCAATAGTTAAGCCAGGTGCATGTTTCAGTGACGTAATTTGCGATATTAAATCACTATCTAAAAATTTTTCAAAAAATGATTATGTTGTCATAATAGCGGGATCAAATGACTTTAAAAATAGTAAGTATCCATCTTTTCGGCACATAAATCAAAACATAAAGTTATGTACACATACAAACATAATTTTTTCATCTGTTCCATATTATAGTGGGAAATTGTCTAGTTTTAATCCTAATATCTATAAATTTAATGAAAGTCTAAACAAATATGCTTTTGAGCTAAACAAATATGCTGAGGCTGCTGTATCCTACTTTGAAATTAACGGTAAAACAACAAAAAAAAGCAAATTTCATATTGCAAATATGTTGTGTGATTTTATTAGTAATAAAAATAATTTTAGTAGAACAAATAAAAATCTAATACATGTTTTAAGACAGGAACATTTATTTAAACCTGAGACTAATTACCAGGAACAAACAACTCTTCCAGCACAACAAAATATTGCACAGGAACAACCAACTTTTTTAGGGCAAACTCCTCTTCTAATACAAATAGATTAACAAAAAAAGACCCTAATCTTAATTTTGGTGTCCTGCATTATAATATTCAAGGTTTGGAAGGTAAATCAAATCAACTAGAAATTTTTTTACATCAATATAAAATTGATGTACTTTGTCTTAATGAGCATTGGTTGCGTAGTCATGAGATTAACAATACAATAATTACAGGGTATGTGCTTGTTTCTAGTTTTTGTAGGAGTATGCATATTCGAGGGGGAGCAGCAGTGTTTGTTTCTGATGGATATATAAACATGGGTGATGAAATGCCAAAAATTGTAAATTTGTCTTTAGAGATGGAAACTGAGTTTGCTGCAGTAGATTTTAAAAATTTCCGAGTAGTAACTGTTTATAGATCAACAAGTGGTAATTTTGAGCTTTTTCTGGAAAAAATGTCACAAGTCCTAAATATAATAAGTAAATCTGATATAAAAACACCCGTAAAAACAGTAATAACCGGTGACTTTAACGTTCATTTTAACACAAACGAGAAAAGAGAAATCCTACTTAAAACTTTATTTCACTCATTCGGTTACTCTGCTATAAACACAGATAATACTAGAAAAAATAACTGCCTAGACAATGTATACATTAATTTTGATCCTTCAATTTGCAAGTGCTTCGTGGTAGATCCTAGTATGTCTGATCATGAAGCTATACATTTTAAACTTAAATATTATGAACCTAAAAGCACCAAAAGAATTGTTTATAGACCGATAAGCGATGTAGGGTTGTTTAATTTTAATAGTATACTTGGTGGAACAGATCTTAGTTTTATAATTTTGACAGAATTTGACATAGAACAAAAGTTTAAATATTTCCTTTCTATTTTAGATAAGTGTATGGAAGTCGTTTTCCCCGAAAAATCAAAAATAGTGTCCAATAATACTAATAGTAAAAAAATTATCTTAAATTGGTTTAATGATAATCTTCGTCATCAAAGGGATATGTTAAATTTTGTGAATGAGTTACATAAAAAATACCCTTCAGAAGCATTAAAAAATACTCTAAATTCAGTTAAAAGAACATACAGAAAAGAGCTGTCTGTGGCAAAAAAAGCAGCACATGATAAATTCATAGCCGATTCAGGTAACTCTCAGAAAACCATGTGGGAAATCATTAATGGAAACAAAAACCAAAAAAGTCACATTCCAAAAACAATTTCCCCCAACCATTTTAATAGTTACTTTGCTAATGTTCCCATTGAAATCATTAACGGTTTGGAAACCACTGACACTACTTTCAAAAAATTTTTAAATCATTCTCATATTAACAAAAATAATTGTAGTTTTAGCTTTAGACATGTAACATTTAATGAAGTGCGTGAAATTATTAAGACTTTAAAAAACAGTAAGTGCAGAGATGCCTATGGATTAAACAAAAAAATACTAAATTCGATTAAAGATATAATTATTATACCCTTGACAAAACTAATTAACGAATGTATTTCTAAAAGCACTTTTCCCACCATCCTTAAAATATCCAAAGTGCTACCTTTGCACAAAAAAGGTGACAAAGACAATCCAAGTAATTACAGGCCCATTTCAATAACACCTATATTCGGTAAAATTTTCGAAAAAACTTTAAAAAATCAAGTTTGTGAATACCTAGAAGAAAACAATCTTTTTTGTACTAGTCAGTTCGGTTTTAGAGCAAAATTATCAACATGCACTGCTATAAGCAGGTTGGTAGAGTTAATAAATAAAGGTTTTGAAAAATGTGAATATGTTTCTGCTCGATTTTTAGATTTAACAAAAGCGTTTGATTGTGTTTCACATGATATATTGCTAGTGAAGCTTTCGTCTTACGGTTTTGATACAAAAAGCAATGAGTTACTTAGGTCCTACTTGACAGGACGAGAACAGTATGTGTCGATGGGGGAAGTGGAATCTGACAGGCTTTCAATTAATTATGGCGTCCCTCAAGGGTCTGTGTTGGGTCCCATTTTATTCTTGATATATGTTAATGACCTTAATCAGGCTTCACCTTTATCAGAATTAATCCAATATTGCGATGACACAACTGACATCCAATCCCTTTTATGTGCCGATGAGCTTGACAGGATTGCTTCAACATCATTCACTTTATTAAAAGACTGGTTTCTGGCAAACAAATTGAGTTTAAATGAAAGTAAAACAGAGCGAATTATTTTTACTCTTAAAAATTTAAACAAAAATGGTGACATTGAACCAAATAAATTTGTGAGATTCTTGGGAGTACAATTGGATTCAAAATTAACCTGGGAAGGGCACTTGAATACACTTACAGACAGACTCGCTAGGAACATATATCTATTAAGATCACTCTCAAGCATTGTGGGGCAAAACACGCTTTTGACATGTTATTATGGGCTAATTAATTCAATAATATCCTATGCAATTTTAGCTTGGGGTCATTCTCCACATGCTGAATTGGCTTTTAGAATGCAAAGAAGAGCAATCAGAATTTTGGCAGGACTCTCTTATCATGAGGATTGTGTGGATGCTTTCAAATCTCTTAAAATATTGACGCTGCCGTGCCAGTACATTTTAGTGTGTCTTTTATACATAAAAGAGAACATTTCAAAGTTTAAATTTCATAGTGACATCCATGCTGTTAATACCCGAAGTAGAAATAATGTTGTGTTACCTTTGCAGCGTCTGACAAAGACTAGAAACGGCACTGACTACTATTGCATAAAGTTCTTTAATGCACTGCCAGGCAGGATAAGGGTTTTAGAATACAAACCATACAAAAAAATAATAAAACAATTTTTAACACAAAGGGCCTATTATGATATGGAACAATTTTTGACTGCTGATTTTTCTGCCATATAGAGCAAACGCCGGTTATGAGCGATTGGGTTAGTTTGTTTGATTAACGTCTACGCTGAAATATGTACCCTTTTGAATGGCTGTTTTCACCTTTATTTGTTATTTTTTCTTTACTGTTTTTATATTTATATTTTTAGCTTTTTTTTTTTTTTTTGTTTTGGTTTTTCACAATTTGTTAGTGCCAATTTATTGACTTTTTCTTTTAAATTTGTTTGTTGTATTTCATTTATTCAAAAGATAGGTGTTGAATTTTATTTTTATATTTTAGATGTTCTAGTTTTAACAATTTTAGATGAACTTTTTAAATTTCTTATGTTTCTTTTATCTTTTATCATAATTATTATACTTGTTTTTTTTTTTGGTTTTTACGACTTTTAAAATTTGTTTTTAGATTTGTTAATGATTTTTTTTAATGCTAAATATTGTTATTTATAAGACATTGAGACATTATTTTTGTAAAATTTTTGACTTGTGTAAGTGCGTAAGCATTATTAACACCAATAAAGAATCTATCTATCTATCTATCTATCTATCTATCTATCTATCTATCTATCTATCTATCTATCTATCTATCTATCTATTATAATTAGCATATTTATAGTTGTAATAGTAGTAATCAAAGGAAAGAGGTCAGATATTAGTTTTAGTCTCAAAAATTACCTCCAAAGCTGGATGCTTAAGATCCAATTTTATGAAAGGCTCTCCTACTATGATTGCAGAAAAATGCATATTGAACTGAGGCAGGGCCAATAGAAAAAAAACTTGGCTTTGCTTTTCGATTTGCGTTTTCACAATAGTTTTGAAAGTGAGTCATATTGCAAACACATTTATCTCACTCTGTACCTAGAAGAGGTTCCGGTCCAATGTATTGGGTTTCGGCACCTAGTCTGGCAAGTTTGTCTGCTTTTTCATTCCCTGGTATTCCCTCATGACCTGGGACCCACACCACTGTCACCCTCTTGTCTTGCTTCAGCACACTCCTCAACCAGACTACTGACTATTTTGGGTGCACTTAGAGCCTTGAGGGCAGCCTGGCTGTTGGAGCATATGTATATGTCCCTCCTGCCATTTCTGAACTCCGGTAGGGTTGCTGCCATGATAATGGAATACACCTCCACATGAAACACAGTAGAGTGTTCTCCAAGTGGATAACTTTTCTGAACTTCTAGGCTTTCTGCATACACTCCTGCGCCTGTTGTCTGCCTGGCTGACATTTTAGAGCCATCTGTGTAGCAGACTGTCACCTCTGCTTAATTCCATTCAGAATTCTTCCCTTTGCCACTCCCACTTTTGATATCATCTTCTTTATGTTTAGAAATAAGGGGAGATCTTAATTTAAGGCTTTCATTTGACAGATGGTTATTAAATATCCTTATTTTTTATTTGTTTTGTTCTCCACAAAAGTGTATTATGTCACAAAACATAAATGTTACAGAAGAGTGAAAATTAAAATTATAACTACCCCAGACTTAATCTTGTTCAAAAAATGCTATCTCTGTTGTCCTACTAAATGAATATAGCACGAACTCAAACAATAACATATTACACTGTGTTTAAATAGTCAATTGTATTACATTATGAAAGTGGATAAGACCCAAATAAATAATTAATGTGCAGTTTGCAAATTGAGAATAACAATAACATGTTAAACTGAGTGTCACCTAACCTAAATTTGATAATCCCCTTTATTGCTTTCAGAGTAAGGGTAGATCAGAAACCACCACCAAAATATTTGTGGGCAGCCTAACTGAGAATGTCACTCCTGATGACTTGAGAAAACTCTTTGCACCATATGGGGAAGTTGCAGAATGCGATATATCAAACAAATGTGGTTTCCTTCATTTGGAGGACAAGGACCTGGCGATGAAAGCCATTGAAGAATTGAACGGGACTGAGTTTATGGGTGGGAGGATTTCAGTGGAGAAGGGAAGGGTCAAACCACCAAGGGGTAGAGATGGGGGTAGAGGTGGTGGACCCATGGGTAGAGGTAAGAAAAATTGCTAGTGTATTTTTATATTATGTGCTCTCAATGTAATCCATAGATTGTATTCATATGGGACTTTTTGTTTTTTTTCTGATGCAGACACCCTCTCCAATTTTAATAATTTTTGTTACACCTATTTTATTCATAGAGCAGATAAGAAATCTAAATTTTCAAAATTTTTGGTTCAGTAGTTTTTTGTTATTAATTTTGGAAAATTATAAAATTATCAAGTTTTGCTCTTACATAAGTAAAACTACTTATTAAAAATGAGTGAGTTTAAAAGATCTTTCAAAGATTTTTTAGATCCTAATGTGTAACATGACACATTTTAAAAATATATATTTTTTTAAATTCAAATTTTTTTTTTTTTAATTTTTTTAAATTTACAATGTTTTTTAATGTTTTAACAAGACACTCACCAAATTTCAAGATGGAGAAATGATGGGATCCATATGAAAAAAAAAATAAGACAATGTTCAAACTTGTCAAAACTGGTAACTTTTTGAAGTAAAACACATAAGAGTCAAATATAAATGCTATAATATAGGAAAAAATAATATATTATAAGTAATACAAAGGCTCCTCTAAATTTCAAATTAATTAGGTATTTTTTTAAATTATTTATTTCCAAAATTTGGATCAAATAATTAAAATATCTGATTTAGGTTTAGGGTAATAAAAGGAGGGGACTGGCCCATTTGGTTGCAAAGAATTAACTTTAAAGCCAACCATTAAAGTTAAACATTGGTATATTCTACTGTTACAAACCCAGATTCAATTAGTTAAATCTAAAACAACTACTCCCCTGGCTAATACCTCGACAGGCATTGAATGACAAACATATGTTGTCCTGATGACACCCATCAGGCAGAAAATATAGTCGGCCAATTGTAAAACAAGGAAAATGAAGATTCTTGGATTGTCATGAACATTTTTGCATTTGCTTCATAGTGGGGTTTAAGAGTTCTGTGTGCCGTTCTTAAATAAATTTTCAAAGTTTTTTTATTTAGTTTGTTCCTATTTTAGTTTAGTTTTAGTTCAAAACATTGAACAAGATGTTCCTTTTTTTACCTTTTTGCCTAGTGCTGTGTTTAGACATAAAAATATTTATTAACAAATAGAAAGCCATACCCCATCCAAGAGATGTTTGAAAAAAAGCATAAAAAAACAAGTCAACTTTTTTTAAAACATCTCTCAACTGGCATTTTGGTAGGGGATTTTCTTTGAAAAAAACTCTTTTTTGGAGAAAAAAGTCCCTTTTTCCCTTTTTTTGAGCCTCAAAATCGCTAAAAGCCCTGTGTTCATTAAATTCTTCAGTTGACAGTACCTAAAAGTGATTCCATGAATATTTTCAGTGGCAAATTAACATAATTACTCTGGTGTTAGTATTTGATTCTTGTAAGTCCTTTGCAAACTGGCCTCACTGGCCAATCTTTTGACTGTACCACCTAATGTGGCAAAAAAACTTGCAAAAAAATGCCACTCATCTGTATAACCAAAATCTTTTTTGGTAGTACAGATTTAAAAAAAAAAGTTAGTTCTTGTATTGAGTGATGAAAATAAATGAAAAGCTATTGTATTATGTGTTAAACCATCAGATATAGAAACATAATTCACATGCTTCATTTCTCTGTGCTCATTTCTGTAGTATACCACAAAGGGGTGCAGGGTGGGTTATTATTATTCCAAAATTTTTAACTTTTAAAATGTTTCTTTAAAAGACCTTTAACACAGGGTATAGCTCATGGCTTTCTGAAAACTATTTTTACAGGTATTCTTATTTTTCTAGACTAGCAAAACTTGGTCATTTTATAATTTAAAAATTTCATTCATCTACTTTATGAATAGAATAAGTGTACCAAAAATTATCAAAATCGAGAAGATGAAAATCCAAAGTAACTATTCTATTTTATATGAAATGACTCCTGATTGATTTTATCTAGGTCGTGGTGGCAGAGACAGAGGGGGTCCATATTCCAGAGGAGGTGGCAGAGACTTCAGAGGAGGTGGCAGAGACTTCAGGGGTCCACCCAGGGGAGGATATGGCAGAGATTTTCCACCATCTGGCAGATATGGTGGTAAGTTTTCTGCAGCAGCTGGCCAATTTAATTTCATGAGTACTTGTATGATGGAAAAAATCTTAAATATTTAGACTTTTGTGGAGTGTTTCTCAGAATAATTTTAAAATTAAAGCAAATTAATTTTTGGTTTCAGCTTCAATATATAAAAAAAATTGATGATTATATTTTACCCAGGAATTATTTTCCAGTTTTTTGAAATAATCATCAGTGAAATATTGCATCTCCATATAATACATTTAAAATTTAACTTTAACCTTTTTTAGACCTCTTGGCAAGTACCTTTGACACACCAAGGTTCTGAAAGTCAGTTTGATAAAGTACAGATAAAAACTTTGAAAAACCTCTCCTAAAACCACTTGCTTAAATGATTAAAAAATTTGTGGTCAAACGTTTTAAGACTTTCTTTTTTTAAAGCAGCAATGTTTTAAATGTTCTTAAAATTCTAAAAGTGAACTTTATTGAATTCTGTTTATTTCAGATATGGAATATGACAGATATGGTAAGTGGTGTTATTAAGAGTTGAAACAATGTTGAACCATGATGTGTGAGGTCAAATGTTGAAAACGGTCACGCTAGTTGAAAACGGTCACGCTAGTGTACGCTCAGCATTTTCTTACATTTATCATGTTAATAGTGCACAAAAGTTAAGTAAGTTAGTGTCAACTCGTACCTGAGGTGCTTCTGGCCCTAGTAAGTGTTATACACTCCTGGTCTTACACAGAACCATGTGTTCTTTTTTTGGATTTTGGTTTCTTATCAGGTCCTTTTCACTTTTATAACACAACTGAAGCCAGATTCATAACTTGGCTATCTGGCCAAATATAAACCTCCTGCACTGAAAGCTGATCAGGGTGTGTTCAAAACCTTCCAGCACCGCACAATGGTATAGGTCAGTAGAATGTCTTGCTCCAAGTGCAAAAACATTTTGACTGAAAAAGAAGTCAAGTACAAATCAACTGCGATTTCTGCAGTTTGACATTTTGCTCAACGTGCTCCAAGCTTTCGACATCTGAGGCTCAAGTCACGCAAATGAAATCGAGAGTGATACTATTTGCTTGTGAAACATGTATGATACCAATCGTAGATTATAAAAACGACCCTGCTAGCACCTCCTTTGCAAACCCACATCAACAAAATACCAATTTGCAGAACAATCTAAATCTTGATACCCTTAGCGGCAAAATAACTTCATCAGTTGCTTCAGTTGCATCAGTTGATGCACCTAGAACTGAACAAACTGCATAAAAATATATCTGCTGAACTCACAGTGATTAGAAGTTATATTGATACTGTTAAGTCCAGTCATCAATTGCTAAAAAGTGATATTAACAATGCAGCAAAAACCAACACTGATGTCTTAAAAAAGCACCTAAATGACTCCAAAGATGAAATAAACAGTGTTAAAAGCTCAGTTTCAAAAATTCCAAATAACTCCACTGCTGTACCATGGTCCACAAACAAAAATCCATCTCAGCAGATTTCAACCAACCAACAGCAAGCTAATTATCAAGCGAATCACCATTCTAATAAAAGTAAATCTGCAGGAAATTCGATTGTTCCTGTCGCTCCTAAAAGCCAGGCCAGGCAAGATATAATCATTGGAACTGGTCCTGTTAATAGCAAATTTACAGTGGATGTACCTGGGTAGATGCAACCCTAATACAACTGAGGAACAGGTGGTTAACTATGTTCAGACGAAACTCTGCATCAGCAATGTTAAGTGTCATGTTCTTGACAAAAATGAAGATGTAGCCTCCTTTAAGATTGGTGTCAAGGAATCCATCTTAAAGGGTCTATTGGAACTCAGCCTCTGGCCTGATGGCACTGCTGTCAAAGAGTTTCGTCCAAGCCAACCACGTAATGCGCCTGCAACAAAAAATTTTCAGCAAGGTCACCTGCCGGATCTGAATCAGTAAAACCCATTTCATTTTTTTATCAAAATCTGAGGGGTTGCAGAACTAAACTGAAAAAATTATACTGCTCTTCTCAAATCGAATCATATCCTGTCATAGCCCTAATGGAAACTTGGCTTGATTCCAATATAAATGATGCCGAAATTTTGGACTCTTGCTATACCATATACAGAACTGATAGAAACTCCACAAACAGTCTGAAAAAAACAGGGGGTGGAGTCCTTCTGGCGGTTGACAACTGTTATAAATCCCACTGTCTAAACTTCAACAACTGGCTGTGGAAGAAGTATGGGTTTCTGTGACATGTGGGACAGCTACCTACTGCATTGGATGCCCTTATATTCCTCCTGGTATGGACGTGCCGTCTATGAAGCACACTTACAGACGGTCTCAACAGCCTGTCCTATGTTTGACAATGTTTTTGTGCTCTCACTGCGACAATAATCCAGGTTTCTCGCCCTCAAATGTAAATCATGCAAAAGAAATGCTACTCTGACAATTTTTCCTCCTTCGGATTAATCCAATATAATTGCATAGCAAATCACCAAGATAATATTCTGGATCTCTGTTATGCAAGCTTTGATCTTAAAGCCATAGTAAAGAGTACTGGTTTGGTTAAGCCAGACCCATTGCATACACCTCTGGAAATAATGTTTTATAGTATTTTATCCAAATATCTGAAACCCAAGGAATCTCTTTACTATTACTTTAACAATGCAAATTATGAAAAAATTAATAATTATTTTTTAAGCTGCATGCTTTAATCTTTTTGTCCCTGTTAAAGTCTTTAAACCATCAAAAAAGTTTTCCCAATGGTTTTCTAAGGAACTTAAAACCTTAAAAAAAAATTGCACATAAAAAATACAAACGGACCAACAGTGATGCAGACTATCACCACTTTAGCACCTTCAGAAGGCAATGTCAACATCTTTCAACTCATTGCTACAAAATCTTTACAACCAAAGCAGGAAATTCTATAAATAACAATCCAAAATATTTCTGGAATTTTATTCGTTCCAAATTGAGTGTGGGTGCCGTGCCGCAGGAAATGCATTTAGAAGATTGTACAGCTGCACAGGGCGATGATATAGCCAATCTCTTTGCCAAATTTTTCCTTTCTGTGTATAATTCAAAGAAACACTTTCCATATGCGAACACGAGCGACCATGACAATGTCAATCTCGATAAATCAGCGCTGTTGCTGTCGAAAAAGCCTCAAGTTCCCTTGATATAAACAAAGGTAAATCCCTATCAAGGTTTTAAAACTTTGCTCTCATACGCTTTACTACTCCCTGCACCTAATATTCAACCATTCATTAAAATCTAGCACTTTTCCCAATGCCTGGAAACTATCATATATTATCCCCATTCACAAGAATGGCGATAAGAATGATATCAAAAACTACAGGCCAATAAGTATTCTGTCGGCAGTCCCAAAGGTTTTTGAACAGTATGTGATGGAAATACTCTCGGCCCATTTTCAGGGTAATTATTGTCGCAACAGCATGGCTTCTCCCTCGGAAGGTCTGTGGATACAAAATTGTACTTGTTCACAAACAGCATCTTTCAAAACTTTGACAAAGGTTTAGAAACACATACCATATACACTGATTTCAGCAAGGCCTTTGACAAAGTAAACCATTCTTTATTACTTTCTAAACTTTCCTCCTATGGCTTGTCTGGGGCCTTGCTGAGTTGGGTAGCCTCCTATTTAATAGACAGATGGCAGCAGGTGAAGATAGATGGCCACTTATATAGTCCTTTTAATGTTACATCTGGGGTACGCCAAGGTTCTCACCTGGGACCTCTTTTCTTTATAAATGACCTCGGCAAATTACTCACCTGTAAATTCCTAATGTTTGCTGACGACTTAAAACTATATAAAAATATAATCTCTTAATGATATGCTAAACCTACAAAAAAACATTGATATTGTCTTCTCATGGTGCCAGGCTAATGACATGTCCTTAAATGCTGACAAATGTAAATTCTTAAGATTTAGCCGTCTAACAACAAAATTTCCAGGTCATTATACCATTAACAACATTATTCTTGAAGAGGTTAGTGTCATAAAAGATTTAGGTGTTTATTTAGATAGTGAGCTGTCTTTTCACTCGCACCATGAAAATATAATTAACAGGACAAACCGAATGCTAGGGTTTATTAAGAGAACATGCAGAGATTTTAATAATGTCTTTTCACTCAAAATATTGTATATTTCATATGTTAGGTCCATACTTGAGTTTTCCTATATTATCTGGTGTCCTTATAACCAAATTCATATTGATAGGTTAAATAACATTCAGAACCAATTTCTTAAATTCGCCAGCTATACTCTCTCAAAATCAGGAACGTACCTTACACAGGATTTAACTATGCGTTACCTTAACTTAAACACATTGTCAGACAGAAGAGATTATTATGATGTTTGCTTTGCATATAAAGTCTTAGATGGCATAATTAAAAGTCCTGAATGTCTGGAAACCTTCAGGTTCCATGTTCCAACTTACCACACTCACAATCAGTCTCTTCTGCATGTTCCATATTGTAGAACATTTTATTTGCTGCATTGCCCAGTTAACAGAATATCGTCCAGTGTAAATAAATATTGCTCTGAGCTTGATTATTTTAACTTTTCTTCCATGAATGCTTTTAAGCATAGGGCAAAAAAATTTATTTTATCCTAGTATTACTTAATATTGTATGATTTTGCTTCAAGTCAATAGATTAAGTATACTTGAAATTAAACTTGTTATCTTTAAATACTCTGTAAAATGTAATTTATGTTAATTAAATAAATAAATAAATAAACCATTTTATACAATAAGCCTCTCTGGTAATATGACTTAACCTGTGGTAAAAGAAGTTAGGGAAATTTTGGAACACCTAAAATTTTGACAACTTTGACTGTGGTAGTGTTTAACAACCACTACTACTCATCGATTTTACCAGTTTTGGACACATTAGAAACTGTCACTCATAAAAAAATTTAGACATGAGATAAAACACAAAATTGGGTTTAGTCTATTTTAGAATGGTCCTAAGTTTAAGTGAAATTTTTGGTTTTAAGCATTTTAAACCAACCCTCCTTGAGTGAGAGTGAGAATTTTAAGAAATTGGTTAATTGAATAATCATCTTAACACAATCTTTTGTTGGTTTTAAGAAGAAAGTTTTAATTTAGAAGAAAAGAAAATTTAAAAATTGAAACCCAAGCGGGGTTTAAATAGTAAACACTCTGTAGAACAAATTAAAATTGAGGTTATGTGTCACTCTAGTTAAAACTTACCCTTGATAATTGATTTTTCCAATTAATACTTGATGTCACACAACGATTTAGATGGGTGATAATAAAATAAGGAGTAAATTAATTTTGTATTTATTTAAAAGGTGTTTTTATTTATGAAATGTATTAAAAAACTTAAATGCAAGTTTTTTTTACATTTCTGTCACTGTCGAAATGTCGGTTTAAAAATATTAGCGCTGCCTTTAATCACAAACAGCGAGTTCGGATCTTTTACCTCTGCTTGCACCTTGGCTTTCACCAACCTCTACTGATGAAAGCTACAGCTTTAAAATTAGTGGGCTTTGAGTTGCTTTCAGTTTGTAAATAAATTAATATAGTTGTTTTGGGTTTTTTTGTTTAGTATATTTTTCGTGCATAATAAATAATAGTTTTATTGATTAATAAACAACTTGGGATATTAAATAAGGTAAATTACTTCTTGTAAAAACGGTTACTTAGGGAAATTTTAAACGAACTTATTACCAATTGCCACAAAACAATCCTTTCTGGGGGCTATATATTTAAACCACCCCCCAGAGGTGGTCTAAAAAATCACCAACTTTATAACCTCAAACACAGATGATGAAGCTATTATGTGCCAAATTTTTGGCATATTCACCATATGTCATTTTGAAGCCTGTCAAAAAAAATTAGTTTTAGGGCATTTTCTCCTAAAATATGGTATATTTTTAGAAAAAAAGCAGTTTTTCAATGGTATTTTGCAATAATAATACAAAATAATCAATATTGTATCTTCTGTATGGGTAAGTTTTTTTTGAAAATTGGTTTTAAAATTTAGTACCCCCCACAGGTTTAAATATTTAGACTTGTGGGGGTACTATTTTAGATCTTAGTAAATCCCACTGTAAGGGTTTTATATATTGCAACCTAGTAATATTTTATTATTTATTTGAATTAATTGTGCCAAAATTCTCTAAAATTAAACAAAAAAATAACCACAACCACAATAAAATGGATTAGTAACTAATGGCAGTGGTAGTGGTTAGTAACCATAATGAAACCACTAAGAAGTGTCAAAAAAGCGTTCCAAAATATCCCTATTATTAGTGTTAAATACTATTAAACCACCTGTTGAAACTAATGCCATAGTTTGGCTGGAACTGTATATGCAAGACTTGTTTTTATGTAGCCCTTTGTTAATGAGGCAAATTTGACCTCCACAAACCTAGCAGGCCCACATCACAAAATCCAAATTTTAATTATTCTAGAATTATGAGAGGGGTTGTCCACCTTGGCAGTATGTGTACAAATTTTTTATATTATAATTTTGGCAGTAGGTGTACATATTTTGAGGGGGTGGATAACCCCTTGGAATTATGTACTAATTTTGTCTCCTTTCAAAAAAATTTGTGCTCTTTTACTTTTATACAAACCGAGCAGGTCCACACTTACATAAAGCTTGAAAAAAACACATTAAATCTTTTTTTTTTTAAGTTTTATATAAACATGGCAGGCCCAACCTTAAATAAAGCTTAAATTTATCTTTTAAATATCTCAGAATTGTGTGCTTTTTGTGTGCTTCATGAAAATGAGAAAAAAATTGACAAATTATTATTTTTAAACTGTATTCAATTAACTAAAGTAAATTAGATCTCTTATTTGCCATCAACCTATGAAAACCGCATCTCAATAGCATATTTTGTAACAATAAACTTAAGAATTTTTCAAACCAGCAACCTCTTATTTCACCCCTTTAGCGACACCTCACCTACACCAAAAACCATCAGATTTGCACTTTGTAAGTTTTTAGTTATAACGACGGCCCACAAACAGACGGCAGATAGACGGTATTAAAAATTTGAAATATTAGTTCTTTTTTCAAATGGTGTTCGCCTGCGGGCTGATTCTTAAATTTCGAGAGAATGGTCACCTGGGAACCTTCACATTCTTCATTTTGACCAATAAGAAGGCCCAGAAGCTACCAAGCTTGTACAGTGCATGCACAAAGCTGACTCCATACACGACAATCGGGTGACGTTCGGTCGTGGTCGGATAGGTTTTGGATAACTCGTGATAGCTTCAAAGCCTGTTATTGGTCAATATCAGGGAGGGGACCGTTCCTGTGCGATCTTTCCCATGAAATTTAAGAATCAGCCCCCCTGGTAGCTTAAGACAACAACGATATAAGCTAAACTTTAGATAAGCCTAATAAAAGTTAATTTTTTTTTTTAATTATTGGGATTCTATAAAAATTTGCATATTACTTAGCTAGAGCAATGAAATTTGGCATATATGTTAGCCTTCTGGCATTGTACCCTCGTATAAGGCAAATAAAAATAATAAAAATAAATAACACTATTGTCTACAAGTCTACTATAACGAAAAAAATTTCGTGGGTGTTAACAAGGCCCCTTGGTTAGGGGCTAAAAAATTTCACTTATCTTTCAGCCAATGTCAACAAAAATTCACCACTAGGGGCGCAGTGGACCAGACTCTCAGCTGTAGGGCGAGATCTAATTTTCACCATTTTCATATTCCAGGAAACACTCTATAAGCATATTTAAAAGTCATGAATTTTCTGTAACAAATATTATGAAATATAAAAATCTCAAACCCCAGGGGCGACCCCTAAATTTTAAACAACTTGTTCAAAATTTACTATACCAAATTCAAAAAGTGCAGAGTTAAAGTTTGAGTAACATTTTAAGAGCCTATATTTTTTACATCCAACTTTGCCCCAGCCCCTAGGGACTGTATGGGGGCAAGATTTATACTATTTGTGGCCCCTAACCTAGGGGCTTTGTTCACAGCTATGAACATTTTTTTTTTTGGTATAGTGGACTTGTAGGTAATAGTATGAACTATCAACTGACTGAGATTCAGATGTGCAGGTGCATTAGTATAGATTTTATGACGCACGAGAATACGCTCCAAAAAAATTGACACCCTATCCCTACTTTCTGACGCAGCATTTTTGGGGCTGTTAACAGGTTAGGCAGTGTTGGTGGGTCTATTAGTAATTGATTAAAATAAGTTTTCTAAAATCTTCATCAAAAGGCCCACGGAAGCCAAATTTTCTATGTATGCCCCCTAAGTATATCAGAAGGGTTCCCACTGACCTGGAAAATCTGGAAAAGTCAGGGAATTGGCACACAAAACCTGGAATTTCTCTTTCTCAACCTATTTTTTAAACCAACTTTGTAAAAAATATATGAGTTCTTCTCTGCTCACCTCGTAGATAAGCTCAACATCTGTTTCGCGCTCAATCATTTCCAGTCCACCTAAAATCCAAGAGCAAGAGAAAAGAGAGGAAAGCTTTTTAAAACGTGTAGGACAAGAACCGCATCCTTACCTAAGGTGGCAGATTGTGTTTATTAAACATATTTGGCTTTCGTTTCGAAATAATAAATATCACCTGGTATTATTTCTCCTTGTTCTAAGCACACATCGCGCTATCTTCTAATACTACTTTCAAGTGTAGTCTAGCGCGTTTTTTCTAATCCGACACACATGATGTGGGGTGCAACGCAAGAATCCAAAATGTCGAAGAAAACAGTTTCTAATTTAGACTGCACAATAAATATCAAGCATATTGTAAGCTTTGTCGGACCATTTTGAGCCATTGTAAGAGCAGTGGTCATGTAAAGAATGTGGAGGCTGAAAAAAATTCAAGGAAATTGCCTTTGTTAATCAAGAACTATCAGTCTTGGCCCAAAATGACAATAACTGCCAAAAAGGGTTCTACTCCTTTTTTGTAATTTTTTCTTATTAAGCAATGAGTTATGGATACAGAAATATTGTGGTGCAAGGAGTCTTTAAGATTAATCCTGCTGTTGCTAATTATGTCTACATCATCTGCGAAGGCCAGTACTAGGTTGGGTACTTTTTGGTGGCCGTTGGTGTATTAAACTTGGCTTTCCTAATTGCATATTCTAATGCTATGTTGAAGAGTTGGGGTAAAAGAGAGTCACGACTCTGCTTAAGCCCATTCAAATCAGAGTAGCTATATTCCACCCTTATCTTGCACCTTGTATCCTCCGTACACATCTTTACCAGGGATATCAGCTTTTTTGAAAAGCCCAGTTCCTGCATTGCTTCCCACAATTTTGCTCTACATAGTCTGTCAAATACCTGTTTGAAATCAATAAACATCTGGTGAAGTTCTCTGTCAGATTCCCACCATTTTTCCGTTATTTGTCTAACGGTGAAAATCTGGTCTATATGCTTATGGGTGTAGTATCGGTATTTACCTCTTCGTTGAGTAGTTCGCAAATGCAGTTCTTCAATGTGGTTAGGATCTAGGATCTCTCTTTCGTTGGTTATCAGTTGTCCGTTGTTTGTTGAGCGAAAGTTTTCGGTTCTAAGTTGGTATCTTGTTTTGGGCTTTGTTATTCCCTGGAAGTATTCTTTTATTCTGTTGTTTTGTCTATTTTCCTCCATTTCTCTTATTATATTTAGATGGTGGTCTCTTTTTCTTTTATATAATTATCAATGCTTCAGATCTTTGTTATTTATACTCTTGTATATTAGATGCTATTGGACGTTGAAGCATTTTTTCCTGATCATATTTCGTCTTTCCGTCGCTCTACTATAGTCGCCATCAAACTACTTTCTTTTTTGTTTTCTCTTTTTGTCGAGCACTTGACTAGCCACTCTAGTTACTGTTTCTTGGATATTCTTCTAGAGCTCGTTTACATTGTAGTCCCGTTGCGGTTCTTTTATTTCTTCAGTAATTGGTTTCTGGTATATTTCCTGTGTTTTCCATATTCCAGCTTATACTGGTCTTCAAATAAAGTTTCGAACAAAGTTTCTCGATAATATAAATACCTGCTAAATTTAAGGTCAAAGTCTACATTTACTTGGTATCCACGTAGACAAGCAATTTATATCAAAAAAATACCTGGAATTTTTTGAAAAATGGTCAGGGAAAACCTGGAAATAAGAATTTTGTGGGAACCCTGATCAGCTATTACTTCCCTTAGCGCATGTAATCATCTAAAAATCGCACTTTGAGATTTTCATGATCCTCCACGAATTTTGAGGTTCTGAATAGTGATAAGCACGAATCCAGACGCCGTCGTTGTCTGTCGGTCGGTCTGTCTGTCTCCTACTTTGTAGCCACTCTTAACTTATATAGATTTCTGCAATTCTGGATGACTTAACTGTAGCTGACATTTTAATATTTTCAATTTTTAAATTTGTGATATTCACATTTAAATAGCATTTTTTTTATCTATTGTTACCCCAATTGTTACTATTTGAAAAAGTATGCCTTTAGTGTGTAAATGTTTATGTTTTCATATATTTAAAACAAGCATTGGTATAGGTACTACATTTAAAGTTAGTTTCTTTGTATTAGGATTTCCTATCTGAAATATAAATACCCCGAACTCAAAAACTCCTGCACCAATCGTAACAAAATTTTACATTGTCATTAATTTTGTTGATGCGCAGACCCCTATTGTTTTTGAGCATTCCCCTATAACACCCTTCGGAGCTACCCCCAAAAAACTTCATCTCTGGAAACACCCAGGAAAAATCAGGATACACTCTGAAAAAGTCTGGAAAGACCCTGGAAACGTCTGGATACACCCTGGAGAGTCTGGATACATACAATATTTAGTTACCTGTACGATCTTATTGTGTTCCAGAAAAAGTCGGGATATGCTCTGGAGAAATCTGGAAAGACCCTGGAAAAGTCTGGATATACTGGAAGACCCTGGAAACCCGCTGGAAAAGTCTGGAAAAACCCTAGAAAAGTCTGGATACCCTCTGGAAGAATCTGGATACACTCTGGGAAAGTCTCGATACACTCTGGGAAAGTCTCGATACACTCTGGAAAAGTCTGGATACACTCTGGAAAAGTCTGGATACATTCTGGAAGAGTCTAGAAAGACCCTGGAAACACGCTGGAAAAGTCTGGAAATACCCTGGAAAAGTCTGGAAAGACCCTGAAAAAGTCTGGAAAGACCCTGGAAAAGTTTGAAAAGACTCTGGAAAAGTCTGGATACACTCTGGAAAAGTCTGGAAAAACCCTAGAAAAGTCTGTATACACTCTTGAAGAGTCTGGATACACTCTGTAAAAGTCTGGAAAGACCCTGGAAGTCTGGATACACTCTGGAGAAGTCTGGAAGGACCCTGGAAAAGTCTGGCTACACTCTGAAAAAACCTGGATACACTCTGAAAATGTCAGAGTACAAGTCTGAATACACCTCTAAACAGTGTGTGGATACACCCAAGAAAAGTCTGGATATACCCTGGAAAAATCTGACTGACCCAATCTAACCCATGTGTATACGAGTAGTGGTTTTTTTTATATATGTTCTTGAGCGAGGGAAGTTTTAGAGTAAACCTTTACTCGATTTATTTTTTAAGATAATTTTATGTAAAATACAAATATAATATCCTACCTACAAAATCCAAAAAAAAAGTTTTTTTGTTTTCTCTTAGATCATTTTGGAGGACCACCAAGGGGAGGCGGTTATGACAGAGGATATGACAGGAGAGGGGGTGGATATGATGACAGGAGAGGAGGCTATCCTCCAAATGACAGGTGAGATTTTTTATGGGTTCACAGAGCTAGTTTAAACAATCAATATTTTCCAATCAAACCAGTTTTGTTAAATTAATTAAAATTGAAGTTAAGAACAAATATGACTTACAGATTTTTGCTAAATATAAGTAATTTCCATTAAGAAAAAAAGCAAAATTTAAAAACGTTGATTTGTGACGGATTTTATTTTGAATATCGCCGAATCACGAGCCTTAGATAATGAGTAGAATAGACTTTTTGCTAAATATAAGTAATTTCCATTAAGAAAAAAAGCAAAATTTAAAAACCTTGATTTTTGACTGATTTTATTTTGAATATCGCCGAATCACGAGCCTTAGATAATGAGTAGAATAGACTTTAAAGCATCAAAAATTAAATTTTGCGAAAATTTAAGATCGTGCTTTAGTTTAAATTTTGACAATTTAAAAAAAAATGCTTTTTGGACCCTTGTATTTTTTTTTCAAAGTTTTTTCTCTTTGAATAGACAGATGCAGCGGTTTTATAAAACAAAACGCTACCTACTGGTAAAAATTGTTACAAAACTCTTCTTATAATGCAATTCTTAAAATTAGTGAAACCCTAACAAAAAGATTTTGTCCTGCAGTTGGTGTAATTTAGGTAAATTTTGATAAATCTTCTCTATTTGAGCATGGATTTTTAAATATATTTAATTTATTCATGCACCTCTGCACTTTGAATTTTGCATAACAACAACCTCACTGTGTTTTTGCAAAGGGGCTATGGGGGCGGCTACGACGACGACCGCTACGGAGGCAGACCCTCCTACGACGACAGAGGTGGATATGACAGGCGGGCCCCACCGATGGGAGGGGATCGCCGCGGGGCCGACATGGACCCTAGGGCCCCCCCACCCGACATGTATAGCAGGCGAGAGCCCAAACCTGTGTAAGTCTATCTAGATGCATGTGTAGTAGTTCTGGTAGTATACTGTATTGTAATATACTCCATTGCATTATTGGTTTCAGTCCGGGAAATGACATGTTACAACACTAGTCCGGTAAAGTAACGGTAATATGTTATATCGCTAGTCCGGTAACGTAACGTTACCGGACTGAACCCGAAATTGAGTGTTTAACTAACACAAGGTAATATGGCAGTTTGAATTACACCGGTCCATCCATTCCTGCTGATTTTTATGTAAAATGGGAGACCCGCCTCTCTATTTTATCACTTTTTGATAATAATAAATTTATAAACCTAAATTTAATATATGAAGGGGTGAAAAGAATTATTTTAACTGTAAACATTAATAAATAGAAATATATTTACCTTTATTTGGTGCTTGCTTTCCTTTTATACCCTGAAGTACCACTCTTTCATGCCAAGGACCAGCAGTACTCCGCCAACATGATTGTATTACACTTCCCTGAAAATCTTTTCTCCAGCTTGGAATGCAAACCAAGCTCGTTTTTTTTTCAATTCAGGTGTTCACTGAACGGTGAATCTTGGAAAAGTTGTCCACTCTGGGGACCCACAAAAACTCCTTCCTTGATTTTAGCCTCACCTGTTTTTTCCATTGCTTTCACAAACTGTTTAATCAATCCGAGTTTGATGTGCAAAGCTTTCGCAAAGGCCAGTTCCGTACGATGTAATGTTTTTCCCGGGCTCGACTGTCCCATTCCCAGAAATATGTGAAAAAAATCGATTGTTTTTTTTTACATCAAAAAAGTCTAGCGCCTTGCTACAAATGTTCATGTTTCAGAACACTTAACATCTCTAGTACGTCAGAAATGATAATGTAAGGGCCAAATTAATCCTTTTGCTACCCCCAAACCATCAAAAAGCAGTAAAAATATGTAGGGTGTTCTCCTCCGAAAACAGGGGGTGATGGGGAGGGGGGAAGCGAAGATCATATTTGGATTCAGGACGTTATTTTACATAAACATCGGCAAGAATGGTGTCAGAGCCGATTTTCATGCACACCAGTGTTATTTGAAATGCTTACAGGAGCTGCATCGGGTATATCTTGGGATTTATCTTTGGTTATCAATCCATCACCTATTTGTCTTTTTTCAACTCAAAGACCGCTAATAAATTTAATATTTTAAATTGATTTTGACCATCCAACACCATTCTCAACCAAAAAGTCATTTAACTCCTACCTCTTTAGTATCCTTTAGCTTACTTTTGCAGTTAATTTTTGTTTTAATTAAAATTGTACAATACACCGCCGTGGAATGTCATTAAAGTACTCGTCTAAAAACTCTGGACTCGGCGCCTTTATCGTAAACATCTAGACTTGTACTTTAATAGACCATTTCAAGCAAGAGGATTTTAATATAGATCTCAACATACAGTGTGATTCAAAATTCCCTAGAAAGACTTTAACTGTAGGTAGAATTTGTTATTCTGAACAAGAATTAGTAAAATATACTTTTGTAAACTCTTTCGTTTCAGAGATATTTGCATTTAAAAATTGTTGATATTTTCTGAGTAATACCTTACCCTTTACTACGTAGTAGAAACATTAATTTTTGAAAACAAAAGTTCGACAACTTCAAAATGTTTCACAAAAACCCTAAAACATTTCATTCAGCACACATAGACTTGCTTGGTAAATTATTTTAAAGGCGATTCCCAAAATATAATAATATGAAAATGTTTCTCCTAAATTCAATTAGTTTTTCTTAGATTAATGGTTTCTAACCACTGTTCAAATCATTGTAAGGAATTTTGAATCACCCTGTACAGCAGAAAAATACAAAAGGTTTCACAAATTGTTAGAGAATGCACACGAGTCATTAGAGATTCCAAAACATTAATAGATTATGTAATCACAAATAATAAAAAAGCTGCAAAGCATTATAGTATGAACTGTCAAATTTTCCAAAAGCTTCAGATCACTCCAATATAATAATATATTTGCCAAGTTCTAGAGATTATTATGAGTTGTGAGTACCATAGAACATTATTATAGTCGGAATGGGACTATTGTAGTAATCTTAGATTAAAAAGAGACAAGATATCTGGTCCAACGAAAACTCCTTGGCAAATAATAACCACTGTTTATTTACAAATAAAATCACAAAAAAACAAAGGTGAGAAATGTCGATTATTTTTCTATCCTTTTAAACGACGTTGGAACGATAGGGACAGAGAATTCTGTCTCAACCACTTTAGGTCGTGATTGGCTTGTGGGTGGAGAAAGTCGACAGAGCGCAGACGGTCGGATGATATTTTTATTGACATAAGCTTTTTTAGGATGTTTTAAGCAGTTTATACGTCGTATAGAGAAACGCGGGTTTGGTGGTGCAAATAGGTAACAGTATTGGAACAAATCTCTTTATTTTTCGTTCTTTGTTTTAATTCTTTTAAAATTCCAAGCTAAAATTTTACAAAAGGAAAATATTAAAAACCGGCTAGAACTGTGGAAATTGTTAACGTAATACATGTAAAAAACAGTGCAAAAATCTTAAGGCCAAAAAATCTTTAAAAATAAACTTATAAAAACCCACTTAATTTTACTTAAAAAATCTTTAAACTATCCTAGAAAGATCACCCCCCTTCTATGCATTTTCCCTAAGAGGCCAAAACGAGAGTAAAAATTTGCAGAAAATGTTAATTAGCTTTACCAAATACTTAACTACAAAGGTACATACCCAAGACTCAGCTCAAGACCTTTGAGGTAAACTCAAGGTTCGCACCATTAGTTCTTATACAGGGTTCCTAAGCAAATCCTTAGGGGGCCAAGCAGCCGTGTATAAGACGCAGACAAACGGAAAAGCACATTAGGCAGAAAAGAATGGGCATGGGGCGATGTTGTCACTACATCTTACACGTAGTAAATTCATTCCAGGTTGTTGTTTTCTAATGTTTTCCATTTTCATACCTTTAGGACTGGAATAAAAATTGTTTTTGCTCGATTTAATACCAAACTGATGAAAGATATCGTAAAAAAAATATTTTTCGGCTTTTCATTTTGTAACCATTGTCCTTACGCACTGTTTACAGGCTGGGGACTGAGATACATGTAAATGCCTAACCTAAAGCTTTCATACACGGCCGGAGAAATCGACTGAGATATTTCCGTAGAAACTTTATCAAGCAAATAGGACGGGTTGACGCCTTCGAACGTCCAACCCGGGTTTTACACTTTCATTCGAAAACAAAAAGGAGGAACAGTCAGATGTGGGGCCGTGCACAAATTACGTAACGGTGATTTTACCAATTTTTGACCCCCTCCCTATGTAATGTTTTGTAACGGTTTGGCACGCCACTCCCCCAATATTACGTAACGATTTCAAGACCCAAAAAAAAAAAAAAAAAAAAAAAAAAACCACTTATTTTCATTCCAAATTTTCTTAGTTTCACACAAATGCAAACGCTATCGAAAACCCCCCTCCCCCTACGTAACGTTTTGTAACGCCCCTCCCCCCTATGACCATTACGTAATTTGTGCACGGCCCCTGTAGTCCCAGTGGAGGAGGGCAAGAAAATTGATATTTTTTTCTTAGAAATTATACTCTTTAGACCTATTTCTTTGCATTCCCGAAATTACGTAATTTTTGAAAAAAAATTGTAAGCGGCGCCATTTTTATTTCGTGCTTTGTTTTTCTAACATTTTTGCGTTCGGCTAATTTAATTGAAAAATTTTTGCCTGCGGCGCCCTTTATCTTCTCACTCGAAACCAAGATCCCCCGTTTTAGGAAAACTGATCCCGTCTCTGTTTCTAAATTTTTTCAAATAAAAGTAGAGTATGACCACGGTATGACGAAAATTTCGAGAGCGTTGAAGAAAATAAAAAAGTGGCAGAGCTCAAGTTTTTCGTAAAAAAAACGTTTTTTGTAAAGAAACAGAGCAAAATAAATCTTTTCACCCCTTTTTGGGTGTTACAAATATTGGCAGCCCCTTATTTTTCGCTTTTACCCTCCCGCTAGTTTTGAAGAATTGGTTCGCTACTCGAAAATATCAAATGTAGTGTAGGGCCAGCTTTATTTAAAATCAATAATATCGCAAGCAAAAAGCTCTGTTTCCGTTTCCGGATAGATGTCACTAGTAGAACAGAATGGAAAGAAATTTAATTAAAAGCGAAGATATTTCTTTCTAATGTTAACAACCTCACGAGTTAATCGCTCAGTATCGTAAATAATGGACCCTGCCGCCTCCTTTAAGCAAGAAAAAGCTGTGGTTTGGACCTGAAAACATCTTATTTTTTTCTCGATCATCTCATGGTGTGGCCGCCATCTAGCGGAATTTGCAGACATCTTGTCAACGGTTATTATTGCAACTATGATTTATGCTCACAATGAAAGAGTGGCGACAATTTTTTCTCATGAAAGCAGTCCGGAGATAATAACAAACTTGCACCATTGCTCAATATACCTGTTTCTTTTGTGCGCGCAGAACTTTCTATGCCATTTCTGTTTGATTTATTGAAATCCTATCCCTAAGGAAAATCTTAGGAACCCTGTATGTTTGGAATATTAAAACATTTATCGATTTATTGCTGTTTCTGCCACGTTTAGAGGATAAAAGGCTGAAATTTTAAGTATTTGGTACGACGAAATTCCGATAAGACAAATACCACTAGTTTGGCAGACTTTAAAAGAAATGATTAATGGAAAATACAAAAATTGGCCACAGACTATCAAATTGTCTTGCATTAATATTATGACTATCTGGCTCACCACTCCATTAAGCATCCTGTACCTTGTATTAACCAATAATAAGCTATAAAAAAACTGGAAAAAATAAATAACCATATATAAAGTAGGGTTATGTTTAATCCAACGACGATTTTCCACCGACTCCCGAAACCGGTGGCGATCGGTGCCAACATTTGTTGCATTGGTGATATCCATCGAAAAATTTAGGAAGTCTTGTTGGCACCGGTGCGTCCACCGGTGGATTTACAAACTTGCCCCATTGTTCCGTATAATAATATAACCAAAGTCTCCGTAAGTGTCATGTATCTTGTCTCTTTTTAATCTAAGGTAGTAATAGTAAACTAAAACATTAGATATGTATGCACCGGGAAACAAAATATTTACAATAATCTTATGGAAGAAATTAAATTAAGAGACGATCTATTTAAAGTTGCAAAAGAGTCTAATTCTCAAGAGGACTGGAATAAATACAAAACAATACGAAACATAGTACCAACAAAAATTAGGAAAGGGACAAGACAGCACTATGAATAAAAAATAGATAATAACAAAAAAGATCTAAAAGCAATGTGGCAGACTTTAAAAGAAATGATTAATGGAAAACACAAAAATTGACCACAGACTATAAAATTTCCATATCACAATGAGGAGGGAGATTTAAAGATTGCAAACGATTTTAATTCATATTTAGTAAATAGTATTGTAGAAATTGTTAATGAGGTAATGCCAGTGGATAATTTTGATGTAGTTGCTAGTGAGAAAATTTGTAAATATAGATCAGGAGTTCACAGAATAAAAAAAAATGGGTATCAGGATTTAAAGAGAATTGTTTAAAACCTTAAAAAGAATAATAGTGATCAGTTTCGCTTTATTTTAAGTGTTTTAAAAATGACAATGGAAGTAGCAAAAAAATCATTTAATAAAATAAATGTATCCATGGAAACTGGCTTGTTTCCTGAAAGTTGGAAGGTATCTACTGTAGTTTTTATACAAAAAGTTATACGATACAATAAAATGTAATGAATTTCCTCAAGTTCACATTTTTCCAGTATATGAAAAGATTTTGGAACTGCCAGTGGCTAATAAAGTAGTTTATATTTATTCCCCGCCCTTTCGCACCCTGCTTTAACTGCATAGGTTGATGGTCCACAGCAAATTTTGTTTATTTTCTGAAAATTGGTAGGCCTAGTCGCTTTTAAAATTACTAAAATATAGAAATGGTGATCAAAAATGGCGAAAAATTGAACATTTAAAGGCTTGATCCTGAAAAAGAACTAATTTGAAAAATATATTTTATAATTTCTAAAAATTGAAAATAAGTTTGGTTGCTAAACATTTTAATTAATGACGTCTTTTTTTAATAAGTGTTTTATGATTTTATTCTTGCTAAAATTAACATTATTATTAACAGGCATAACATCATTTTTCATAGACAATGTTGCAGGTATTACCAGCATTTTAAAGGGTGTAAAGGATAGTCAAAAATCAATAGGTCTTGGTCCAAATTACTTTTGTTTAAAGTTCCAAACTTTACAGCTGAGAAGTGCTTTCGAAACTTCTAAAACCAATTTAAACCTTTATTTGTAGTTCTTTGGACAAGATTTTAGAAAAAGATATAAAAGTAAACTAGGGATAGGTTAACTGTTAGTAAATCTCAGGCTTAGTATTGAGTTTAACTAAACCACGCAGTAATTATTTTTTTTTAGTTAGTTACTTTGAAAGAAATTAAAATAAACTTTAAATTATTTGGTTTTTTAGTTGTACATTTAGTTTTTAAAAGGGAAAAACTGAATGTTCTAAGTTCTGAGAAATCTTTAAATAAAGCAAAACATAGGCATTTCTTTTAACTACTCGACCCCAAACCCCAACTAAACCGTCAAATAATTAACTGGGTCGTTAACCTATTTCAAAATACAAATTTTAAATTGTAAAATGTCAAAAGGACATAACAAACTTGACAATTTTCAACAGCGCTTTTCCATCAACCAACATTTAAGGTCACCAAAACACTTAGTATCTTTAGTGATTAAACTCTTTGATTAAAACGCCTATGGTTTGTCAAACCAGGAATTTATCAGACCGTATCTAATAAAAATTTTCGTCGTAAGAACAATTCCCCATACAATACAAACCTTATTTTTTCAAACCCACTCAATAACAAATTCGGAATTTATAAGACCCCTTTTTAATCGAATGATTGTTCATGAAACTCATTCAATATCAAACTCGTAATTTGTAAAACCCATTTTTAATCAAACCCGGAATTTGTCAAACTATTATTTTTCAAAACCGGAATTTGTAAGACCCGTTGTTTATCAGAAATTTTTTCTTAACTGGAATGCAACTGACATCTATACACAAGCTATTGAACGCTATCTGTACAAGTATGCACGCGTAGCAGCGGCAAATCGAAACGCCGCGCCACCTGCGTGTACGCCTCCCGTTCATTTATTATTGGCGAATGCGCAATCAATTTAGCAGAAATTTCTGATAAAAAACTTCCGGGTTTTATTAAAAATGGGTTTTACAAATTACAAGTTTGATATTAAATGAGTTTGATGAACAATGCCAACGATTAAAAACGGCTCTTATAAATTTCGAATTTGTTATTGAATGTGTTTGAAGAAATGAGGTTCGGATAAAAAATTGGTTTAACGAATTGCAGTTTACATAGTCAAATATAGTGAATAATTTTATGATTGAACTTTCTTTTATTTAACGGGTTTGATTTTGAACATTCTGATAAACCGCGTTGATAGCGTGCTTTGATTTGATGTAATGCCGAGTCCACATCAAACCAACAAAACTAAAACAAACGATTATCTAATATAACAACTTGTCAGCCTTTAGATAGAAAACATCTTCCTCTGTCAAACTTTTAATTGTTTTATTGTGATTTAATGTACTATTTTTGTTGTTCTGAATGATGTTTTGAGAAATCTGATATCGGCAAGCATCTCGCACACACTTTGTACGTTCTGAACGGCCACCAACGGGTATATTCCAAATGACTCTTTTCATTGCTTACAACATAAGCTTGCAAGTTTGCACTTTTTAACATATAGATTAGTAAATTTCCTCTTAAACAAAGAAAGATTTGAAGCAGAAAAGAATAGGATCAGGAATATAGCTGGCGAAAACGGTTACGACGAAGGCTTAATAAATAAGCTGATAAATAGACATTCTTTTCAAAAGACCTTTCGGAATTCCACTTTTTTCAGACAAAAAGATACCTCCGACTCTAAATTTGTATCAATTCCTTATAATCCTAATTATATGAAAGGATTACAAAAAGTATTTAATAACACCGGTCTTAAATTAGTATATCAATCTGGAAACAATAAGAAGTTTACTAGGAAATCCCAAGGATAAAACTACAGTTCTAGAAAAAAGTGGAATTTACGAAATTAGTTGTATGGATTGTGACAAAAAATATGTTGGCCAAACGAGACGCTCTATTCAAACACGATTCAAAGAACACTTAGCACACTTGAAATAAGGAAGAACAGAAAAGTCAAGTGTGGCCGAGCATGCTTTTGAAAACTAAAACTAAAAAGTGTACCAAACAAAAGACTTTTCAATGCATATGAAAGTATGGAAATCATTAAATCCAGAAATAGTTTAAATAAAGATAGAGGCCCCATTCCGTTTAGTACATTTTATTCTTTAGTAGAGGGGAGATAGGCTTATAAAGCGTCACCAATCACAAATTATTAGTCTTATCTCTGCCCACTAAAAGATAGTATGTAAGGTAGAGTGTAGGTTAATTTAGTTTATTTTTTATCGTCTCCTGATGATGCTAACGTTGTTAGCGAAACGCGCGTCGAGTGCAAAAAGGTGTAGTTTTGGTTTGTGGAAAACAATCATAACTTTGTTTTATCGAGAAGCTAGATTGTTATGGGACGCCAGACACCCTGATTATAAAAATCGGTATAAAAAGAAAATAGGAATATTGTGTTCAGAGGAAGTGGAGAGAAAAATAAAAAACATCAATAGGGATCACAAAGTTAACTAATTGTTTTCCTATATGTGGACAGCAGTTTACAATGTGTTCCTGTTTTCGAAAACTTGCAGTTGTGTTTTGTTGATGTTTTTGGTTTGTTGGTTTGGTGTGTTTAATTGTAAGTGGTATTGTGTTCTGACTAATAAAGCCAGAGGTTGGAACTAAACTGAACAAGTTATTGTTTGATTGCAGAGGTGGAGAATACGACGCGTACGGGGCCGACGGTTACGGAGCAGACCCGTATGCCTCACGCGGAGCAGCGGCTGCAGCAGACCCGTACGCAGCACGCGGACCAGCGGCCGGAGCAGACCCTTACGCAGCACGCGGAGCGGCGGCCGCATCAGACCCGTACGCGGCGCGTGCGGTCGAATACGCTTTGGGCGCCAGGGCAGCCGCGGCAGACTATGGGGCGCCTGCGAGAGGAGGAGCAGCGGCCGGTATGTAATCCCATCGAAATTGTATAGTAAAAAATCAGGGTTTGTATGGCAAAAGGAAAAATTCAGAGAATTTGTTATCCTATGTAGAAATCAGAACCTTTTTGCAGTCGTTTTTTTTTGTAAGAGTAAATGAAAACTGGGAAAAGTCCGGAAATTCAACAAAGACTTAAAAAAAATTAAAGCCAAATAATTTTTTGCAGAAAATTTCATTACCTGTTAAAACAAAGATTTCAACTCTTACATGACAAGTTTTAATGGTTGATTTAAACCAATCGGAGCATGATTTGATTATCAACTATATCAAAAATGAATGTTTAGAAGTGCCACTATAGAGACCAAACGGTTGAACCGTTTTTGATAATAGGGGTATCACTGGAGTGCCGAGAGTCTTGAGAATCCTTTAAGTTATATTGAAAAAAAAAATCAATATGGCAGATTTTATATATAACTTTTCAAATATAAAGCGATTTAGATAAAAAAAAATTCACTGTTCCTCCCCCTTACCGACTGACCTCGCACCGCACTCCCAAGGAGTACAGGGTGGGGTTAAAAGTTTACCTAAAACACTACCAGTTGTAAATAGGGTGTAGTACAGAGTAGAGATATGTGTTGCAGTAGATATAGTTGCACTAGTGAACGTAATTGGAGACATGCAACTAGAAAACATTTCTCAATTCTGGATGAAACCCTGTTTAGAATTGGCAATTAGGAAAATTTGCAACGCAATTTTAATTAACATCATTTCATTTGCCAAGTGAAGTTTTAAATAATTTGAAAAATTGCACTTGTTATATTAATACCAGGGTATCCACATTCTGGAAATTCAGGGAAAAAAAGTGATCATGGAAAGTCATGGAACTTACTCAAAAGTCTGGAAAGTAAGGAAAATAAGAATATCGGAATTGCCATTCATATGCTCTTTCTGAGTATTAAAAATGCCCTTTGCAATTAACCCAACACACTTTTTTCTACTATTCTATCAAAACGTGAAAAAGATCAAAATATTCAATTTTTTTTTTAATTTAATTTTAGCCACCTTTCTTAATACCGTTCAAAACATATTATAGAAAATTCATTTTTTAGTCAAATTATCTAAAAAAATTCGCTGGCAGGGCATTTATCCGTTATTTATCACATGATTTTGGCAATAAATCTAAATACACTTCCTCCACTCGTCCTTGTACAAAACTTCTTCAAGGAAGGCTTTCTGAAACGGACTCGACTATCCACACATCCATGAGCTTTTGTTTTTTTTTTTAATTGAATACCCTGTATATTTTATAAACTTTTGATAGATCTTTTGTCTGTGATTCCAAAAATGGCGGTTCTCGAGTAAAATCAAAAATAATTTGCCATAAGGGCAATGTGTTGGCCAACGAAAAATAGTTTAGGTGGTCCTTGGTTCAACACATTACATTGGAATCAGAGAAAAAAAGATATATCGAAATTTTAAAAAACATACAGGGTGTTCCATTAAAAAAAAAGGAACTTATGGCCATCATAATTCAGTTTTTGTGTTTATCTTTTTGTGATGAATAATGAAAAAGTTTTCCCAGGTGGAACTTTATAAACAGTCACCCTGTACGGCACCTGATCCCATAAGACAAAATGCTCTCAGGAACTATCCCAATAACCTACTTAAACGGTGTTCAAATCCCACTGAGATCCAGTTTCCATTTAAATTGTGCATGGTTGTTTATGGAATTTGTTATCCCATGCAAAAGTCAGGGTCAGGGAAATTCTGGAAACCCAACCAAACGTTGATTTTTTATAAAATAATTTAGAAAAATATTGGTCAGAATAAATTTTGCAGGAGTTTTTTTTCTATAAAAAATAACTGGAATTTTTCACAAATTATCACCAAAAAAAAACGGAAATTCAATAAAGGTTTTACTGCACCAACCTTGTGCTTAATGAATGATTACACTGTCCAAGTCAAGGTGCCCTGATATCATAACCACCATGGGTTTTCCCAAGTTGGCTCAGTTTTGCATAAAAAAATAAAAAAAAAACTTTTATGAATTTTAATTTAAAAAAGTGTTTTTTTTTTAACTCTTTTGGGTAAACAGCTTAAATTTGGGCCATAAAAGTAAAAAAGCAGACATATTTTTAAAAAATCACCCCTAACTAAATAAGGGCTAAAATAAAAAATAAAAAGTTTGACTGTTGTATTGTGTTATAAATTTACTACAAAAAAATGCTTTAGACACTTTCTTGAAAAGCTAACACTACTGGAGATAATTTACTTTAAAGTATAAAGACAACAAACTCTGAAATAAATGGAAAACTGTGTTTTCTTGAAAGAAGACACTTTTTTTAGGAATCGAGTATCTACTAACCTATACTAGAAGCTAACCACAAAAACTTTATTTAACCTATTGTCTTTGGTGTTCTGTGTTGGAACAGTCCTGTTGCAACCCCCAGCAGTAATCTGCCATCATCATCGTCATGATTATCTGGAAATCTGCATTTTTTTTCTTAAAAATTACAATTTCAAACCCGAATATGTTTTTAACTGATAAAACTATAATCATTTTTGACTACAAGACGTTTTTGCATTATTTTTTTTACTGATAATTCTATAAAAAAAATATTTATATACAAGATCTTTTTTGTATGTACTGTATTTAGAAATACACCTGTATACAGAGGGACTTTTTTGTTTGTTTAAAAGCCTGTACATTTATATGCTAATAGTTTCTTTCATAAAAATACCCCTATGCCTTCTTTATAAAGTTAATAGATTTTGCTAATTTAGTACCAAGCGTTTCAAAGTTACACCAAAGTTTCTTCAGAAAAACTAACCATGTTTAAAAAAAGTTTTTTTTTTAGTTAAAACTGAGCCAACTTAAATACATAAGGTAGTTACAGAATCAGTTGTTCATACTCAACAATTTGCAATATAACTTTTTTATTATTTTGTAAAGCGGTGTTATCGTTGACCTTTTCTGTAACAGGCTATGGTGCCCGCGGAGAAGCTGACTATCCAGCCAGGGGCGGAGCAGGAGATTACGGGGCGGCAGCACCCGCCCGCGATTCCTATGCCGGTTACGGTAGAGCGGGGGCGGCACCGCCCGCTCCTGCTGCTGGCGGAGGAAGGGATGGTTATGCAGGTATGTTGATAAAAATATCAGTCCATGAACCGTCTTTTTAACAACGAACGCGAATGCGAAAAAAGTGTAGCTCCAGTGAACCTATCCTTCAGGGAGAGTTAATTATGTTTGATAAAAATAGGCCAAGTAGTTCCAGAGATGAAAGCTAGGTCAGTAAACGTCAGTATTTTCGCGATGGTCGGTATTTATTCAGTATTTCTATAAAATAAAAAACAAGATTTAATTTTTAATGAAGATAAACTTACGCAGCAATCCTGTAGCACTAGATTACTAAAATTACTAACAAGTTTTCTTAGAGAGATATCACACTGTCCATGCTGTCAGAAAAAGTATGTATCAAGTGTTAAACCAGTTATTTTTTGTGTTCTAAACATGCTGTTTTTGAAAAATTTGTAACAACCTCATTTCTATTAAAGATAATAAGAACGAGTGGGGCTTATGGGTTCTTATTTTGATTCTTAAACTTTAAAAAAAAGTATAAATTTATAATGCAGTAATTTTTAAGTGTGGCAAAATTAAAAAAAAAACTAAATATATTAAAATCAGCAAAGTTTGAAGGGTGGTGACTGGCTAGAAGGAGCCCAGATAAATAAAGACTTATTATTATTTTTTTATACCTAGTTTTTTTTGGTCACTATTTTTTTTTCATTTTGGTCAGTAAATCCGTACAAAAATGGTTCTAACCCGCTTCCATCCCTGTAATATGCTTTCTTCACAAGGAATTTGAGATATGGGTCGCGATTCCTCAGAATTGACAGAAAATTATATACTTATTTCCTTATTTAAAATAATCACAATATTTATCCTAACATTGAAAAACGGCGTCATTTTTTAGTTTTATGGTGGAGCTAAATTGCTACCACGCCTACCAATAAACGTCAAAGTGTCGAAAATTCTCACCATGTAAAAGTGTGGCTTTTCTGAACATTGACAGTGACATAAGTTGTAAAGGTTTGTTTACACACAAAAAAAAGCTTAATAACATGCATTTTTAAATTAAAAGAAGGGGTTTTCACAGAAACCGTTTCCAAAACTAAAAATTGACATATTTTTTATTTACTGGAACAGTATTAAGAAACTAAAATTTAAGAATTATTATCAAATTACTCCTGACAAAAAAGCAGTTAGTGAAAATTTGTGTTTAAGACTTATTATAAAGGCGAGATTTTCTGACGGTTTTTGAAGAATTGCGTCCATGCAACACCGTTTTCAACTAAAAAGCCAGTTAACTCATTTTCGTTTTAGTATCCATTGGCCTATGATCGATGCCATATTGACACCAAACTGACAGAAAATCCATGTTTTACTTGTCAATTTGGTTATAAAAATGGCAGCCACAATAGGCTAAAGGTCACTGAGGCGATAGGAGTTAACAGGCTTTTTAGTTGAGAACGGTGTTCGTCCATGATGACAAATATAATCGGACGTAACTTCTGAACCGTCGATCCGATTGTGATGAAATTTGCTGTGTTTATGTAGATTAGGCAATAGTTTTCTGTTTCGTCAGATAAAAAAATCACTTTAGGAACGCGGAGCGAATGGGGGTAATTTTTTAAAATATTTGCATACTTGTTGGGAGTTTTAAAAAATTTTTAATTTGGTTGTAGTGTGGTAATAACTAAAGTTATCCGTTTTTTTTTGTGTAGCCGGTGGTGCAGCCGATCCATACGCAACGGGTGCTAGAGCTTACCCTCCGCCTGCCGCTGGTGGTGGCGGCGGCGGCGCGGGTTACGAATCTGCTTATCCCCCACTTCCGGGCCAAAGAGGGTGAGTATCATTTAATTTACATCGCCTTGGTTAACAGCAACAGTTATTGTGTAGGGCCGTGGTTATTTTTATAACGTAAAAGCAGGGCGACCAGTGTCATAAATTTTTTATATTTTTCGAGAAAGAGAAAATATTTATTTTTATATTACTTGAAGTATGCAAAGTGTACCAGCTTTTTTGTTACCAAAGGACTTAGATTTGTGCAGAGAAAAATTGTAACAAAATATCAAATCTCATTTAGCTTCAGCTTCTTGCGCTGGTCGCCGGTAAAATCCCAAAGTCTTGGTTCCTTTTTGATCAAAAATACAAAATTTTAGTTACAAGAAAAATTATTTAAAACTGACACACCGTTTTGTTCCAAAGTGACATGGCATTTGCTTTTCACATTATACAGGGTGTTCCAAATTCGATGCTCACCATGGGGATCTCCTAAACGGTAGGAGATACAAGAAGGTTTTAATTAGGGCAAAGTTGCGCAATTTGACGCTTTGCTCAAAACCAAAAAAAAAGTTCACAAATTCGGGGGAGTTTCAGAGATAGACAAAAAACCCAAAATCTTTATTTTTAGTTTTTATTTTTCTGCGCCCTTACTCTTAAAGTTGTCAAAAAACGATTAAAACTTTCTACAGGCACTTTTTTAAGATCTACCTAATGAGAGGTCCGTTTTCGGTATTTGACATTTCAGTGTGATAGAAGCACTGTCAAGTTAATTTTTTCTTATGGACACAGGCTTTTTTCTCCTGCCGTTTGCTTGGTTCATAAAGGACGACAGATATTTTAAAACCTCATTTTGACAAGTACCTGACGTTTTTAGTTAATTGACCATCATTAGTCCAAATTCAAAGATTAAAAAACAAAGAAAAAAACTTATTTTTAAAATATTAGCTAAAGTTATTTTGTGATAACAAAATGAAAAAAAACTGTCATTTTTAAAACGTTAAAAAATTACTGCAATCGGGTTTTCAATAAATCCAAAACGTCAGGTTACTTGTCAAAATAGGGTTTCAAAAATGTTATCTGTCATTATTTATGAACCAAACGGCAAGAGAAAAAAAGTATGTATCCATAAGAAAAAATGAACTTGACGGTGCTCCTGTCACACTGAAATGTAAAATCTCAAAAACGGACCTCTCACTAGGTAGATCTTAAAAAAGTGCCTGTAGAAGTTTTAAGCGTTTTTTGACACCTTTAAGAATAAGGGCGCAGAAAAATAAAAACTAAAAATTAAGATTTCGGTTTTTTTTCCGCTTATCTCCGGAACTGTCCGGAATTTGTACACTTTTTTTTAAAGTTTTAAGCAAATCATCAAATTGCGCAACTTTGCCCTAATTTAAACCTTTTCGTACCTCCTACTGTTTAGGAGATCCCCATGGTCAGCATCGAATTTGAAACATCCTGTATATTCTATTATAAGTCGGACCCGTTAGAGTAAATCAATCGACTATAACAGAGATTTACATTGCTTTGGTTAAGTTATTGTGCGGAATATGAAAAAATGTAACCTAGATTAAATTTTTTTGTTAAAAATGGTCACAAATGCACTATGCTATTTACTGCCTTATTCATTACCAAAAAAGACAAATTTATATGAAAAGAACAGCGTGATCAAAATTATGGGCACACGAATATATAACAATATTAATAGAAATAGAGTGTAAATGTTTGCGGCAGATTTTTCGCCTAAAACCCACTGACAAACGGAGTAATTATTTTTTTAAACGAAATTACGCAGTGGTTTTTAACATTTTTTGAATAATTTTTTCTTTTTGGCGAAACATTCAACAAACAGTTTTTTTACTAAAAATGTTAATACAACTACAGCAATTTGAAATAGTAGCGCCCCCTACCCGAACTCGACTTTTTATTTTTTTTTATGCGACAAAATACCTAGCGTGTGTAACGTTAGATACACTCCGACTAATTCTATTTCTTGTCCTATCTTTTTCGGTTTCCTTTCAATTTATTTTGTCCTTTTTAGAGTTTGGCCGCTCTAAATTTGTCTTTTTTGATAATCTGTGGGCGCTCTTTACTGTAGTGCGCCCGAAAGTTTCGCCACATTGTTGTTTGAAGGTGGTACACAATGTTGAAATTGAGAGTAAGATAGAGTTTCGACCTTCCATTGTCTTTATTTTTTACTTTTTCACAACGTGAATACTAATACTTTGTTACTTTGTATAAGCTGTGCTTCTTTATTATATATTATTATGCCATGGCAAGCAATAGCAAGGATATTTGGAAACCATACTTTTGGAGGTAAAAGATGTCAACTTTGAAACAGCAGAATGGACCACTGAACACATATTAGTGTATAAGCAGGGTTGCCACAATCCTTGAAAACCGGAAAATACGGGAAAGAATTTTTCAGATATTTTTGACCTGGTTGAGATTCCCTTGTAAAATTTACATTTTTTTTGCTGGCCTCTGTAGCGCAGTGGATAGCGTATTTGCCTGTCGCACGAAAAGCCCCGGGTTCGACTCCCGGATAGGATGGATGTAAATATACGATATTAAACACTATTTTTTTTTAAATTTTACACCCGGCAGTATTGGTTTCAATCACAATATCAGATAATTTTTTTTCAATGGGCAATCACCCCCCCTTTGAGCTCACCAAACCCAAAAGTTTCAACAAAATTTGCTTTTGGCGCTTGCTCTAATGTCATTAATAGTTACAATTTTAGTTAACAGTTTTTATCGACACCATTGAAAACGTTTAAAAATTAGCTTTTTAAGTATGACTTTCATAATTTTTGCGGGCATTTATGACATTTCATCAACATATATAGAACTGAGACTAGATCCCAATCAAACCCAGCATCTCTTAACCCAAATTTTAAAAAATAATTACGAATCTTATAGGTATGTACTGCAAAAATTTTTGTCTGCAGCACTATAGCATCATTGATTGTTACAATTTTAGTTTAATTTTAAGGATACTTATGATAGGATTTTGGCAACAAATCTAGAATTGAACTTTATCTAGGGAATATTGTGGCAACCCTAATAAGCTTAGGTATGTATGTATGTATGTATTCAAAACTGGTGGTTAGCTCTCTAACAAGGCTGAATCCTGCGGCCTCAAATGGGCCTATTGTGCGCATATGACCCAGGAAACTAAAAATTCTGCAGACTAAAAAACTTGATTTAGTGTTGATACTTTGTCTCCAACATATTTCAGTTGAAGCTTTAGTGAAAGTCACAATAAAGCTTAGGTAGTATTAGTTTTTGTTAGTATTCACCTGATGACGTTTGCAGATACATAAGCAATCGAAACGTTGCGAAAAAGTAAAAAATAAAGACGATGGAACTTCGAAACTCTAGATTACTCTTGCGCCACATTGTTACATGTTATTTCGTTTTGTATTGTAGTTTCGGAAGCGGAGGCGGTGCGGCAGCCGGAAGACGCTTTTAGACCAAGCGAGCGCTCCATTAATAAGGCGAACCATTGGTCCCCCCACGCTGCGCTTGAGACCACTTCGCCGCCATTTAAATAAAATGGCCCCACGCATTGACACACATTTAATTCGCCCAAAATATTCATTGATATAAAATATAATACATTGCTAAAATATGTAATTCTCTAATATGTGTTGTTTTGATGTCATGATACATAAGTATATACAAATAAGTAATTTTTATTCTTTTACATTTTGTTTCGTGTGTGAAGTCATTTTAATCCAATAGGACCTATAAAAAATAAAACTGAAATATATTTAAAAAATTGTACCATTTCCCAAAGAAAACTAATGGATCGAATCCTTGCTGACTTGCCTATAAATTCAAAAAATAACACTTCGAAAATTAACAAAATCCTCACCAAAATTGCATAGTATGTTCTACCTTGTAGGAATTTAGGGATTATTTTAATAAAGTTATTTCAAAGGAATCACTAGTATTGACACGTTAAAATCAGTAAAAACATTTTTTGGGGGGCCATCTTTCCGAGTTTTATTGGATTACAAAGATTTTAAATAGTTTCTGCTTTTTATCACCTTATAAAAATATGGGGAAAGTTTAAGATAACTGTATATTTTAACCTACCTAGTGTGCGGTGTTCATTTTTTTGTACGGTTGCAGTAGTAAAATATTAGCGCAAGTAATAAAAATATCTTCTTAACGGCACGTAATTGATCTTTTATTTTTCGTTAAAATACCAAAAAAAAATTAAGTGTGTGCGTGGAGGTCACGTACGCCTTAAAAGCTATTCGGAATTCCAGCTAAGCGCTGGCCCTTTGGCGGGAAAAACTGGAGCTAATTCGGCTCCCTCATCTGCGGTTTTGAGGACTAAAATCGCGCAAAAATATAATTTATAAACTTGTTGCAGATATGGGTTAATTCATAGAAAGGTCGTCGCTTAGCAGTTTGAAATTGTTTGCTTTATCTATGGTCCTCAATGAAAATGATATAGAAGAAAGCGAAATTGATGAAATAATATCAAACTTAAACGTAAGGAAAGCTAGTGGTTACGTTTAAAACGGTAAAACATATAAAAAACGAACTTATTCCTATTTTAAAACAATTTTTAATTTTTTCCATACAGAAGTAGCAAATAAGTAACACCAATTTTTAAGGAAGGAAGTTCAAACAAGCCAAGTAACTAGGCCTGTCTCAGTTTTACCAAAAACAAAAATCTTCGAAAAAATTATGCATAGAAAATTGAAAGCTTTTCTTGATCAAAATAATGTATTGTATGAGGGTCAATATGATTTTCGAGAATCTAGAGATACAGAAACAGCAGCATTTCATTTAATAACAGACATTGAACTAAACGTTGACAAAAACAAGAAATGCTTCATATTATCTCTAGATCTACGAAAGGCATTTGACACTGTCAATCACAGTATATTATTAAATAAATTATACAAATATGGAGTAAGTGGTATTGTTTTCGAATCGTTTAAAAATTATTTAGAAAACAGAAATCAATTTGTCAAGGATCCGTTCTTGCGCCAATTTTATTTTTAATCTACATTAATTCAATTGGAAAATTAAAATTAAATGCCAAAATTAAATTATTCCCAGATGATACAACTATTATTTATTTTGCAAACACATTAATAGAAATAAAACGAAACATTCAAAATGATTTAGGCATTATAGAAAAATGGCTAACGTTTAACAAGTTGACTATTAATTTTGATAAAAAAGCAACATTCAAAATGAAAATCATGAACCAATTATTTTCAGACAAAAAATTTAATATAAAAAAGTTTACTCGGTTTTTGGGATTATTCATTATTAAAAATTTAAGTTCGAAAGATCATATTAATCATCTCCGCCAAAAATGTATTTCCTTTAATAGGAATCATGTATAAACTAAGATATTATATTCCTCTAAAGTATTAAAAAAACATTTACTACGCATTTTTTTATTCAAAAATCCAATACTTAATTTCAATCTGGGGCTCTGTTTCTCGAGCCGTGTATTAATTTATACCGTCCCGTCCCCTTGGTTAGCTGAATTTGACTGACTTATACAAACTTAAAATAAGTATATTTATTCACGCAATATTCTCTGATCAAAAATATTAAAATATCCAAATTCAAGAAAATAACAATTTTACTACACAAAATAATCAACTTCAACCAATACAGTTTAACAGTAATAGTGGGAAGAAATCTTTATTATATGATGAATTAAACATAATTACATAACAAGCTATGAATATCATTGAAACAAATACACCATTTACATCAATTAAAACAATACTTCTATCTCGACTTTATTTATTTTTTGTTCGGGTTGATATAATTAAAATAACCACTAGGTTTGCTTTTTTACTTTATTTTTAATCTTTTTTGTTATTTACCTGTAATAATCCGTAAGGTTTGTTGGGAAATAATTTTTGTTTTTCTTAGAGTAATGTTTTTGGGCATTGTTTTCTCATTTTGCTGCTGATTAAAGATAGTTTTTTACGCGATATTTGTCCTCGAAACTGCGAAATTTTCATTGTGAAGAAAAATAGCTCAGGCAGTGTTTGTTCGACAAATCGCCGTTAATAAAAGTGGACCTGAACTAAAAAAAAATGAAATTGCGAACATGACCAATATCTAGCCTATAGCAAAGCGTCTGTGCGTTATGTCCGAAGAATTTCGACTTTGCACCAAAAAGAAGAAGTATAAGCGCCTCTTCAGGCACCCGCCTTTTATATCCAAGAATACTTGGCCTAGCTTAGTTATATGCGGTTGAAGCACTCTTGGACCAAATAGAATGATGTGTCAACGAATCAGAATCATGAGTTTGATTAACTAATAAAGCGCCAATAAATTGGGATAAGGCGCCTAAAATATGCGGCCACCACTAAGTTGAAGCGCCACTGGAGCAAACAACGATGTATCAACGGATTAATTCGTTGTCCGTCCGTAATAATTCTGTGATAATGCGTTTAAAATATGCGGTCATTAAGCCATTTGAAGCGTCCAAAATAATGGATCAACGAATCAGCGCCCTTGAACTGAACAGAATGATGAATGAATTATTGCGCTAGCGTCCGCCTTTGCGTTAGAGGATCCAGCGCCCTTAAGCTACACGGAATGTACGTCAACGAATCAGAAACATTAGTTGTGCCAGCGTCCGCCATTTCGTTAGAAGATCCATGATCTTTTGTAAGCGATTAAAGCGCCCCCGAACTGACCGAATTGTAAAGAATAATACGGAATATCTGCGGCGTCATTGCGTTAGAAGATCGAAAAAGAGGTATTCTGATCAATAAAACAGACAAAATAGTCTTGATTATTGCAAAAACCAATTTAAATATTAGAGAAGGGGCATGTGTAAATTCGTGGGATTTTGAATGAAGGAGTTTTGTGACTATGTGAGATTGATAGCTCTTTTGTCACATAATCAAGTGTTACCGGGTGTTTTGTCCGCATCCTTGTAGACCGGGTTGATATGACGTCATCGTTTAAGATTCAATCGATCCAATTCGACCACGAGGATTCCAAAAAATTTACTTTCAAGGTCATCTGAGGTTAAATGACCTTGAAAATGAAAAAAAAACAATATTTTTGCCATTTTCTCTACAAAAAATCTTAATAATTCGACGTTCTGTCAGAATAACTTCAAATGTACCTCAAACTATTAGGCATATATGCAAAACTCGATCCTTGGAGTTTGATGCAGTTTGGAGCTTCATGACCGTGAAAAATACCCCAGTAAAATTAACATATTGACAAAAATAACCTCTCTATCATTTTTTTTAATCTGGCGTACAAGAAGTTTATGCTATAGCCCGGTAAAAATGACCTATATGCCTGTCGTTTTTATTAAGTTTAGGAACTTTCTACCAGGATGCGAACAAAACACCCGGTGGCACATGAATGTGTGATTAAATAGCTGTAACCTCATCCTTGAATTTTATTATGAATATTAATAAACAAGTATAGTCATGCCGTACTGGCGTAATTAGAATTTTTTATGCTTTTTTGACCGCCATTTTGCAAAATAGCATCTCAAACACCTGGTCCAGTATATGGTAATGTATATCTAACTTCTGCTAACTCTCTTGTAGGTATTTTAAATGACTTTCTTGGCTAGACAAGTGAGTAGAACATAAAATTCACAGTTCCGAAACTTAATTAAAACGACATATAGGTCATTTTTACCGGGGTCTAGCATAAACACCTTGGACGCCTGATCAAAAAAAAAAATAAAGGGAGGTTTAAAATGATGTGTTGAGTTATGGCTAAGATGTCAATTTCATCTCCGGCACTTAAAGTTTGCACGTAGTGGTTAATTGGAAAAAACCTGGTTTTTTACTTGTACATGGTATTTTTAATGTCAATCAAGGTCATACATCAACTAAACTTTTTTTTCATAGTAAGCGGCAATAAGTCAACAAAAATTGATGGCCACCTTGTCATTCTTGTTTTTTTACGAAATTGAATAAAAAAAAATGTGGTTTTAGCTCGCCATTTTGATGTATCAGCCGCCATATTAAAACGCTGAACCAAATTTTTTTAACAATGTGACTGGACCCGACCTTCTTATCTTTTGTACTAAATTTGGTTCTTTTCGCTTTAATAGTTGATTAATAGCGCCCTTTAGTATGTTATTCTTGCATTATGTTAATTTTACTGGGGTATTTTTTAAGGTCATAAAGCTTCAAACTGCATCAAGCTCGAAGCTCCGAATTTCCTAATAGTTTGAGGTACATTTGAAGTTAGTGTGACAAAACGTCGAATTATTAAGATTTTTTGAAGAGAAAATGGCAAAAATCTTGTTTTTTGCGATTTCCAAGGTCATTTAAGGTCGGATGACCTTAAAAGTTAATTTTTTGGAATCCTCGTCCTCGAATTATGTGGCATCGAGTATAATCATGCCCCGGTTGCGAAAGTTGTATTTTTTATGGTTTTTGGTCGCCATCTTGAAAGCTGACGTTATATCAACCCCTTCTACACGGACGCAAACAAAACACCCGGTAACACTTGATTGTGTGACTAAAGGGCTATCAATCCCACAGTCACAAAAGTCCATCATTCAAATCCCACGGGATAGAAATTATCGACATATGCCTCTACACTATATTACATTGGGTATTTTCTTCAAATTGCATTACAATGAAGCCTATTTTGTTTGTTTTATTTTCAAGTTTCCATCAAGGCGTATTTCAGCGAGAGCGCTAGTTTATTTGTGTTAAGGTATGTCTATATCATCTATATCGTTTAAAATATGAATACGAAAGAATTCAATATCGGAATTTTGCTTGGTTGGAATCTTAAATGCGAAAGTCATACAGATGGAAAACTTACATTTTTTTAGCCCATTTTGTACATGAAAACGTTTACTTTGTAAAATCGAGCCAATTCGAGTTACCTTTAAGTCAAATCCTAAAAAAGCGTGTAGATTGGGACTTATTAGATACAGAATACTTCCTTCAACAACTCCATAAACCTAGCGAGCCCACCTCATAAAATCCACATTTTTGTAATTCCAGTGCTAATTTCGTCCCCTTTTAAAAATTTTTGTGCTCGAGTTTTTGAGAAAATTAAAAAAAAAACCTTAAATAAAAGTTAAAAATATCCGTTAAATATCTCAGAATTATGTGTTCCATGAAAATAGAAAAAAACTAATGATTTTTTACTTTTTAGTGATTTTTGTTTTAATTTTATGGGCTCGCTAGCTTTATATTAACCCTGTTTTAAAAAACTCACTAAAAAAGTAAAAAATCTTTAGTTTTTTCTATTTCCATAGAGCCCATTAAATTTTTTTTTAAATCACTAAAAAAGTATAATATCTTTAGTTTTTTTCTATTTCCATGGAGCACATAATTATGAGATATGTAAGGAATATGGTCAATCTTTATTTAAGCTTGGGCTTGCTAGGTTTACATAAAGCTAGCGAGTCCCTAACATTTTTTTTTAAATCACTAAAAAAGTAAAATATCTTATCTTGTTTTATATTTTCATGGAGCATGTAAATCTCATAATTCTGAGATATTTAACGGAACTTTTTACCCTTTATTTAAGGTTGGGCTTGCTAGGTTTATATAAGACTAGCGAGCCCACAACATTTTTTTTTAAATAACTAAACAAATTTAAAAATTTTATCTTTTTTTATATTTTCATGGAGCACATAAAAAGCACATAATTCTGAGATATTTAACGGATATTTTTAATCTCTATTTAAGGTTCAGCCTGCTACCTAGCGAGTCCACAACATTTTTTTTTAAATAACTAAAAAAGTTAAAAAATTTTATCTTTTGTAATATTTTCATGGAGCACATAAAAACCGGATAATTCTGAGATATTAAACGCTTTTTTATATTTTCATGGAGCACATAATTCTGAGATATTTAACGGATATTTTTCACCTCTATTTAAGGTTGGGCCTGCTAGCTAGCGAGTCCACAACATTTTTAAAAAAAATAACTAAAAAAATTAAAAATTTTCTTTTTTTATATTTTCATGGAGCACATAAAAACCATATAATTCTGAAATATTTAACGGATATTTTTACCCTTTATTTAAGGTTGGGCTTGGGTTTATATAAAGCTAGTGAGCCACATTTTTTTTTAAATAACTAAAAAAAGTTTAAAAATTTTTATCTTTTTTTAAATTTTCATGGATCACATAAAAAGCACATAATTCTGAGATATTTAACGGATATTTTTAACCTTTATTTAAGGTTTTTTAATTTTCTTAAAAACTCACACAAACATTTTTAAAACGGAACGAAATTAGCACATAATTCTGGAATTATTAACATTTGGATTTTGTGAGGTGGGCTCGCTAGGTTTATGGAGGTCTTCCGCTCTAATACGAAAATAAGAATTGCGCCTCTGTCGTCGTGCGTAAGCTTTTTCACCAAGGTCACGTTTACCGAGGTTAATTAACGTAATTTAACTTCCACTCTAAAACGCTAACACAGCGAGTTTTTGTCATCATTAAATATGTGTAATTACTATCTATGCGATTCTTTACTGTGTTGTAATAATATATTTTCTTATTCGGCACTTTACCAGACTACACTCGACAAATAAGTTTTCCATTTGTTTTTCAAAAAATATTTTTTTTGTGTGCTGCAAAAATGATTTAAACAAATTAATTATTTTTAGCATTGGATAAACGCCTTGATAAATGAACTGAATGAAAAATTCCGATAACATTTAAATATAATGACATGTTAATCATTCATTGAGATGGAGAAGTGTCCCAAGGAAATAGATGCAAACCTGCACACGCTGAAGGATTATTGCTGGTAAGTCTTGTTAACCGTAAAATTATTCTTAGACTGTTTTAGGACCACATTTGTTGTGCTCGTTTTTAAGTATAAAAGTGATAAAACGTTTGGTTTTTGAAATATTAATTTTCTGAATTGATAAATGCAACATATTTCTTTAAATTCCAGTACATTTGTAGTATAACACCTCTTTAGTAAAAAAAAATTACCCAGCATGCCCATGGAAATGATTTCAATCCAAACAGAAATATAATTTTTAATCTCCGAAGATATTTCCATTTATTGCTCAGAAAAAATAATAAAATATCACAGATTTTTTTCCTGTATTTTATAGGATACGATAAATGGTAAAAATAAAGGAAAAATTGTTTTCCAGCGGTTTTTGGGCTTAAGTTGTTCAGGGAAGTATAAATTTATCTAATTTGTCTTAGTATTTGTTATGTTAATTGAAATCTTCCAAGCTTTAGCTTCTCCTGTTTAGAAGATATCTACATCGGTACATGGAAGAAGTCTTCGTCTTAAGCTCCACCCTCTTTAGTATTGGTGCTAAAAAGACTAGTTCTTATATTAAATCAACTGAATTGACGGATTAATATTGGACCGCAAAAAAAATAATGAACGGAATGGATTACCATTTTCAGGCTTTTATCCTGAAATACTTAAGCCAAAAAATAACTGGTTAACAATTATTTTATATTTATCGATATTTTTCTACCCAATTATAACGGTACTTGTCCACTCGTAGGACCGTTGTAAGTACCGAGGACGTCGCGGGCTTCGTCGTCCAAATTTTCTTGCTCTTCCATCGCCTCCGCCTCCTTTTGTATTCGCTTTAGCTCGTTCATCATCGCCGTTTCTTCCGCCGCAATGATCATATCTATCACGCAGGCGCGGGCTTCTTCCTCGATGAATTTGTGCTGTAAAGATGTTTCATTAAGTTTTAGTAAGTAAGTAAGCACTCACCAGCAACCTAAATAGCATTTATCCTCTTCCAACCTAATCTGTCATAAAGGTCGCGATTCTTCAAAAACCGTCAGAAAATTTCGCCCTTACAAAAAATCTGTCAAATTTTTAAACACAAGTTTACACTTAATGCTTTTTTATCAGGACTATTTGCTAATATTCCCTAAAATTTAGTTTCTAAATAATGTTCTAGTGAATAAATAATATGTCAGTTTTAATTTTTGTAGGCTGTTTTCTTGAAAACCCTGTTTTTTATTTAAAAATTATGTTATTAGGCTTATTTTTTGTGTAAACAAACCTTTTAAAACTTTTAGAATAGAAAACCATAGATAGCAATGAAATATTTCGCTTTCACTGTTTAGAAATGTCACACAAATTCTGTCTTTCCTTTTACATGGTGAGAATTTTCGACACTTTGACGTTTATTGGTATGCGTAGTAAGGATTTAGCTCCGCCATAAACTAGTCCTGCCGAATATCCTTAAAATATTAAATTTACAAAATGTTATTAAAAAAATTACGCAGTTTCTCTTACAACGTTAGGATAAATATGAAGAACGCTGTGTTTTTATTTTAAATGAGGCGATAAGTAAAAAATCGCCACTTTCCAGAATTTTGACGGGTGAGATTTTCTGTCGTTTCTGAAGAATCGCGAGCTAAGTGACGTCTTATTAGGTACAAAATAAAATAGTAAGTCAAACGACAAATGTCTTTTATAATAAAATCCGACGTTTACGTAGTCAGGTACGCATCTTAAACGACGTCAAAATAGGCAACGTAATTTATACAAATATTTGCCCAGATGGATTCACGTCAGTTTACGTTTCAAAGCCGACGGTTTTAACGCCTACACCTAAATCGACCACGAAACATCGTCGGCCTTGTTACCTTAATCGACGTCGCATTTCAGGGCCCTTATTTGGATACCTTCCAAAAAAGGAACGAAGAAAAAGAAGGATACTTAACCTACAATTTTGCATCTGGGACATAAAATTGCACAATTTGTTGGCTTGCTGCCAACCAAAAATTTGATGGACCTTCAGCATTAGTGGGGTCACACTGGTCGGTTTTTTTGGTAGGGAACCAACAATTGAAAGATTAAACGAACTTCTTAAAATGAAGTTCGATCTTAATTATACTGGTCTCCCTCGATAGTGAGGGCCTACCATTTTCAAAACTAAATTATTGAAGAATTAATTTTCCTGCCCTTTTCGCATTGATTTTGCAACACGGCTTTAAAATAAGTGAGGTTATAACCACATCCTCTTGTACGTGAGGGCAGACAGGCCAGATTTTTTTGGGGGGCTTTGAACTACTCGTGATAACGTGAAGTTAGAAGTACTACAGTTTACCAAATAATTAATCACTATCGAGGCGACCAGTATAATTGTTATCGTTCTCCCACATCTGCTAGACAGGTTCGAGGTCATTCAGTACTTTAATAAATACAATTTTAAAATAATCCATGTTTTTCATGAAAAAACAAGGAAAAACGGAAAATATTTTTCTAGGTTATGTCATTCTTCTTTTAAGTCAGTTTTGGTTACATGGCCAACGAAGAATGGAGGCGGATTCCGAACGTTTGCACATATTACGTAGTTTAACGTTGGCTAGTTAGATTTGGATAAAATTAGGGCTGCAAATAAATGTCCTTGTCCAAATAGGTGATAAATTGGTAAAAGTACTATACCAGCCCAAATTCGGCCATTTTGGAGTTGCAAGCTTGGGCAGCCATTATTGACAACAATTTTTTTCTTGTTTTTCTTGAAAAAGAACAATAAAAGAGACTTATGCCCGTTTGCACCGGTTTGGCTTGACATGTAAGCCGAGCTTAAGCTTTAGTTTTGGTGTGAAATGGTGTGGAATATCATGTAAGTGGCACTAGCTGCAGTTAAGATAAGCCGTAGAATTATTTCGGCTTAAGCGCATTTTGAGGTTATGTGAGGTATTTTTTTGATTATGTTTTTAAACAAAAGCCATTAATTTAATCAGATTATAAAACTGTTCCGTTGCCTTAAAATCTTTCTGTGATTATAATAGTGGTCTGTGCTTAAAATGGAACTTCTTTGGAATGACGAAGAAATGAAGAATTACACACAGTAATTAATGGAATACCTATACCAAGAAGGATTTTTCAAAGAATGAGGGGTTGGGTTGGTCTGGTGGTGTAATAATTAGTATGTTTTCACATCGTATTCAATACGTAACGAAAATAAAGCATCTTGTTCTTCATATGTCACGCTCTTTGTCGGAACAGAGATCATGCTCTATGAAAGAAAACGAAGGCAATCTTTTCAATACGTATTGATTGCGATATGAAAACATACTAAATAAATAGTCAGGTTTTATAGTTAACCAATTATAGTAGTTTTATTTACCTTTTCCTACAATCATAAATCACAATAAAATTTGCTTTTTGCAAAACAACCTCAAATTTTACGTGCCACGTAAAACAACTGCCACGTTGCCAATAATTTCCTTACTTTTTCCAAGTGGAACATATTCGGAACTTCTGCAAACCAAGTAAATCTCAAGGGTCACCCTCAGTTCAAGCGGCACTTGAACAAGTGGAAGAAGTAAGGGGAAGTGGTGCACACGGGCATTAATAATGCCTTAAAGATGCATTTAGTATTGTTCTTGAGTGATTTTAGTATTAATTACAACCGAAATAGTGCTTTAAAAAAACATATTTTTTTCTCTTTGCTATTTTGTGCTAATTTGGAAGGGGGGGGAGATATTTTTCGCTCCTTCTTGAAGAACTTTGCCAGTAAAGTGGCCATCGCAGAGATATTTCGCTCTAGATTACTCGGTAATGAAATAAAAAGGTGGGCATTTATTTTGTTTCAGTTGTAATTTGTTAATATATATTATATATAATATAAAGTACCACATTAGGTAATCAATTAAATAATATCAAATTACGTAAGCTGGCGGACGTATTATCACGTCGTCATAGGTAAACTACTATACCATTGAAGTACAATTAGCGACGTCGAGCCGACCCGAATTTGTATTCCCCATTTAGGTCAGATCGGGGTCATATGGACTGAGATTTATTATGTCCACTAAAAGGAAAATACAAAGAGGAAAGAACTGGAAGGCTTTGGGATAAGAAAGGTCAATACACATCAACAGAATCAGTTTTATAAACGATCTCTTCATAAGCTCTAACTATTAGCGCCATCAAATGGTCAGCATTCCGTGGAAAAATATTAAATTTTGATAACTTTTTTGCAATGAGCGATACATTCTCGATGGGATTAAAAATTTTTTCATCGGGAAAAGCTACCTGTCGCCAAAATTCGTTTCATGTCTCGAGAAAGTAATCTGGCTTGCTTTTTTTCTTCACTTAGCCGTATCTTTTTAGCTTCAAAACGACATCTCAGCCTCGACTTCTTTATCCGTCTTAATGCAGTTCTTACCGTAGCAGGGAAATGAACTGTTAATTTTGCTTCTCTGACGTGGAAAATGGGTGGAAATTAGTGACTTGCTGATCGTATTGGGGTGTGCTGACTTTGGTCAAGCCAGTTCCTTCCTTTCGTCATACAGTTCGTTCTTTGTATTTTCTTTTTAGTCTTACTATAGTGGACTTGTCTCGCCCATAATAATCGCCGACCCGACGAACAGACCAACCTCCATCTAATTTTGATAAAATTTAAGCTGGGTTCATAAAGAAATAAAAATAACATCAGATGAGAGAAAATAAAATAAAAAATAGTTCACCTTATGGGACTGCTTGATGGCGTTCATACAGACAGAAAAATAAGATAAGATTTCTTATTTTATTTTATCTGAAAAGGCCTTCCGCGCATGACCGTATCGTCATCGCGACGAACGAATGACAGGAGACAATAAAGTGATGGTCTGGTCTCTTATTTTATGTTATTTTTCTGTGTAAACTCCCAATTTTTTTTATTTTATTTTATCTTATGTTATTTTTAACTTATCTTATCTTATGTTATTTTATTTCTGTATGAACCCAGCTTTAGTTATCGAATTCCGATAGCTGTCGTGCCATTTTGGAGTTTGGTAACAACAACACATGACAATGAGTGGACTCTGACACTTTGTGACAGAAACGGTTGCTAAATCGTAAAGGACATATTGCATATAAAATCAGCGTATGCGTTTTATGTGTCGCGAAGTATGTGAAAGAAAAATTGACAAAAATATCGCTACATACAATTTATAAATAATGCTGTTTAATGAGAATAAAAAATTCAAGGGTGTACATTTTCAGCAGGTTATACCAACAGGTATGAAAGGCTATTTTAGGTCCCTCAAAAGTTTTTCTACTTCCACTCAAAGGAGGTATTTTATTATAATAATAACTTAAAAATCACTGAACCGGCATAGATACAAATTCTGAAGTCCGGGAGTTTTTGGTGAGGGTTTGTAAAGGGGTGAAAAGAGGGGTTGAACTGTTGATAAAAAATATCGAAACAAAAAAAACAAAACAACAACCTCAGCAGATATAGCGGAAAGCAGTTTTCAAAATTTGATTGAGTTTTTTTTGGGAGAGGGGAATGTAGGGGTTAATACCTAAAAATCATAACCTTTTAATATTTAAAATAATAAATAACGCCAGCAGGCATGTATAGCCATTCATAAAACCTAAAAAAAACATTCAAAACTTTTTTTTTTGTTGGAAATGTAATTATTCATCTTAATGCGAAAAGCGCATGTCGCTAACTATACGGTTCGTAACTTAGAATTTTTTAAAAGTTTAATCCCCTTTCCAACCCCCCACCCCTGTCAAAAACTAATCAGCTCGTCGTCTGGTGACTAAGATTTTTCGGGCCAAATTTGATAAGAATCAGTTTGGCGGTTTTTGAGTTATCATGTCCCAGACAGACCGACCATCCCAAAATTTTGTATTTAGGTCTTTTTTGACCCAAATAACTCTTTAATAAAACTTTTGGCGGATCTCAGTAGCCTCCATACTATATGTATGGATGGCAAAAAATCATGACTAACTTGAACTAAAAATTTTATTTAGTTTTATTAGCCATCCATACTTATTATAGAGGTTATGGAGATCGGAAATTTTTTTTTTTTTATTTTTACTAGAAATTTAGTTAGTGAGTTGTTTGGGTCAAAAAAGACCTAAATTCAAAATTTTGGGATGTCTGTCTAACACTAAAACCACTAAACCGATTCTGGCAAAAAAAAATGTTTTGTCACCAGGCGATGAGCTGATTAGTTTTTGGTGGAGGGGGGGAGAAGGCAGGAAAAAAATACAAACCCCCACCCTCGTCAAAAACTGCCCACCGTCTTGTGACAAAGAATTTTGGTGCCAATTTTCATAAGAATTGACTTAATAACTAATTTTTAGTGACTGAGTTTGGATGGCTAAAAATTTTAATATAGAAGAAAAATATAAAATATTACACGGGAATTTTTCAAATTAAACGGAAAAAAGACGGGAATTTTATTCAGATGCTTTTCAACTTGGCTCTCCTTGGGAGCTACCCACTTTTTTTTTATATTTCGAACTTTTTACAGGGATTCTGCTAAAACGCAAAAAAATTTTCCTGCGGCTTTATAACATCATTGATTGTTACAATTTTAGTTTAATTGTTCGCATTTTTACCTGCGGCACATTCAGGACATGATGTTTGCTACAAATCTAGAATTTAAACTAGATCCGACCAAGGATCTGCCCTTAGAACGTTGAACTACTAGAAGGAGTCTGGTCTGTCTGGTTACACTAGTTGTTTGAGTGCAACATCTACAGTGGGGAAAGGGGAGAAAGAAATCTGTGTTGCCAATTTTAATAACTGAATTATGTAACAAAAAACTTATTAAATTTGGATTAGGTTTTGACGCCTATTTATTAATTAATTAATTAATGAGGTTTAAAATATATGTTGAAAAAGCTAATATACACAATGTATAATACTCACAACCTATTTAAAACTTTCGACATTTTTTGAAAATTTAACATGTGTTTTCCTTAAACACCCTTCTTTTATAGTCAACGTGGCAACATTGATTGTTTATTGCGGTTTCTCGATTTTTCCTGGAATGTCATTATTGTTGTGAAAGTGAAAGTTTCAGCACTTGTCAATAGTGTTTTTTTGATATTTTTGTGAAAATTTTGTGGCGAAAAATGGTTCCGAAGTGTATTATTATATGCAAATTGAACCAGAAGCCGGGCGACCGCAGTATTTCATTTCACAGGTACGTTAAATTAAAATATTAACTAAATATTGAGTTAGAATTCGTCATATTTGGCCATTCTTAGTAAACAAAGTCAGGAAATCTGTGTTGCCGGCTTGTCATTAATTTCAGTGTAAATAGGGATTTCCATAGCACCTATTAGTATATCTAGACCATTTAATTAAACGGAACTAAAAATTATTGAAGGTATTTTAAATAATATTAAAAACCGGGGAAAACGTATTAGGTTAACATGACAACAATGGGATGAAGAAGTTGAACTCAAACAACCTGCCCTAGGTCTGAAAAAAAGCTCCTTCTAGTAGTTCAATGTTCTAAGGATCCGCCCTTACTTTTAAACATAAGTATTTTTTTCCTACAGACTAACTCAACATACTAAATCGCTCTTCCCATCTTCACCCTTCAAAAAAAGCTACGGCTCCTCGTTTTTCTATATTGTTTCGCGTGCGGCTCTTTTAAAGCATGTTATTGGCAAAAAATTTCAACTCGAAATCTGATTATCCCTCCTAGATTTGAGACTAGGTCATAAAGTGTATGTTAAATAAAATACAATAATGCGAAAAAGAAGTCTAAAGGACCGGGAAATAGTATAAAATGACCGGGTAAAACCGAGAATTTGTTAATGAATTTTTGCTGGACAAAGTGATTGTTTATTAAACAGGTTCAAGTAGTGCACGATGAGCAGTGAAGACGAATATATTTTATTAGAATTCACCAGTTTAATTGCTTAAAAGCCTTACCCATCTCTCTTGTGCCAGCTTAATCCTAAGCTCGTTCAGTGCCTCGAACTCCATATTGTTGACGTCTTCCATCTGTTGATTGTACCTGAACTTGAACAACCAGTGACCAAGATAATGAACGGGGTCGCGCGGCTGTACCGCCGTGATTTCGGCCAACGCCAACGTAAGCGCTTTTCCCAGGCAGGTTTTCAGGTAGCCCACGTCTTCCGAGGACATTTTGCTTGAGGCGGAGCTGCCAGACTTTGCTGAAAATGTTATAAATCTTCTTTTAAAGGTTTATTTTTGCACTGAGTGTAAAGGCTGTAAGGGGTCGTGTCGCACCGAAAACTTTTTTCCGCTTTTTTATTTTCGTTGGAATACGACTCAACCTTAAAAATAGTTTTTCAAGGGTCTTAAGTTACTTTTATATAAAAATTATGTAATAATATTTAAATATAACTAATCTTACTATGATTGTTTTCCACAAACCAAAACAACACTTTTTTGCACTCGACGCGCGTTTCGCTAACAACGTTAGCATTATCAGGAGACGGTAAACAATAAACTAAATTAACCTACACTCCATCTTATATATTATCTTTTAGTGGGCGGAGATAAGACTAATAATCCTATCTCCCCTCAACTAAAGAATAAAGTGTACTAAACGGAATGGGGCCTCTATCTTTATTTAAACTATTCTGGATTTAATGATTTCCATACTTTCATATGCATGCTAAAGTCTTTTGTTTGGTACACTTTTTACAAGTTTTAGGTTATCTAATGTGAATCTATCAGCCACTTGCACCGACATTTTTCTAATGGTTCTTTAACAAATGAACCTTTAAATTTTAAAGGACATTTAATTTTAAATGACTTGCACGAGCTCAATTTTTTTGAACTTTTACTAAAGGCTCTTTATTTTCTTCACAGTTTTTTTATGGTTCTGTTGTTTTTGTTTGATATTTTTTGATGATGAATTGTTCATCTAGTCGAGGGAGCTAGTTGTTACATGGACTATGAACATAATGTAGGCTATTGTGCAGTGCTTCAATTTCAATGGAGGCTAAAAAGAGAAAAAGGGGGCTGAATCTTAGTCCCAGGGAGAGCTGTTGCCCATCTATTCAGCTAGCTAGAGGTCAAGGGACAGGACAAAGAGGCAAGTCAAAAGGGTAAGTATTTTGATAACGAAATATAGCAATCTATGTATAACGCTAAACAACATTTTCTTTAAAAGTATCTCGGCCTACTTAATTATAGACTCTCCAGTTTAACAGAAGATATATATTGAAAGATCCATCTATGACAAATTTTTGATGTGCTTAATTAATCGCTTCAATCTTTGCCATTCCAATTAAAATATTTGAGAATCTTTTATTATTATTATTATTATTATTAAATCCTTTATTTGGCAAATACCTAGTTTGGTTTTTAATTTATAGTAGGGTACCGATCAAAGGAGGCCATCTGCCACCGTAGTTAGAATCATGGCATCAAGTACCTTAGCAGAGAAATATGACTTCCTAGCGGACAAAATGAATATGATTGCTGACATCACCCTAAAAAAGTTGGAAAGAGAAGCATTGCATACCGACAAAGAGCATCAACTCCAGAAGAAAAACCTGGAGAGAAAAATAGAAGTACTCGCTGATTTAACACTATGCAATACATTCAATTGACTGCGAGAGTGGATTTGGTCACATTTGACAATTCAATTTATCAATCAATCTTGAATGTGTTACATATAACATGAAAGGTACCTGCCGTTTTTGCATTTTATTAGTTTTTTAAAATAGGTAACTTATTGTTTTTTTTTGTGCCTTAAAGGAGATTTGTTGTTACTGAAAGTGGTTATTTTGCTAGATAAGAAAAATTTGATGGTTTTTCACAGGGTTTTACTATTAGTCTCGAGCCTCTTTGACCTTTTGCAATCGAGCGGTATTATAATTTGTTTATATTGAGTAGGAAGTGCGTGGGCTGGCACTTATTTTTTTGTCGTTTTTTAGTTACAGGTACAGGTTAAAAAAAAATCGCCTTGTGTACAGAAAAGTCAATACAGTTTATTAAAATAAAGAAAATTTAAAACATTTTGTTTATTTTACTGACATACCTATATTAAAAAAAAAACCACCAAAAAAATAATCATAATCAACAATTTAAAAAAAATAACAGCAATTGTAAAACCCTGAAATGCACAGTTCGTCATAATTTTGCCTAAGAAATTAAATTTATTTTTTAATTTTCTTTAGTACATAATAAATAATTTCCATTCTGCACAACATTATGACATTGGTGGTCTTGACCATACATTTCAATTTGTTGAGTTTGCATAAGATAATGTAATATTTTTTTTTATATCTTCTGGTATTGGGGGCTCTGGCTCGTTCATTTCTTTAGCAATATTATGAAGCACAGAAGCAGCTACTATTATTGTCAGAACTGTGTCCAGTATAAGGCAAAGCCCATAAGCCATAACTGGAAACCGACGTTTCCAGATCCAAAATGTAAGTTCTATTGAAGTTCTTGTTCGAATTAAGGCTTCATTATACAGTTGTTCACCTGGTGTAATTGGATTTGCTAAAGGTGTCAGGAGGTAATATGAAAGACCATATCCACTGTCTCCTGAAAATAATAAAAAAAGTAGGTAACAAGAGGGCTATAATTTACTGACAACTAAAACAGCCACAGTTTATATGATATATCATTGCTGCTGTTGGAGAAGCTTGTTTATAAACACTGGATTATTATAGTTTTGATCAATATTAGCTAAAAATCATTTAATAAAAAATAATAACTGATCCTGGAAGATGATCAGAGTGTTGGGGAAAAATATGCATCCAATGTATATAAACAAGAACAATTGCAATTATAAACATTTTGGTAACCAACTTTTAACCCCCCCCCCCTCACCCCGTGTAAAACATTGACTAAGTAAGTACCTACCTGTCATCTGGACATTCCAATTGATCCTCAACGTGTGTTAACTTGAATCTTCGAGGCACCTTCGAGGGAAGCCAAAATTAACAAAATCCAATATTTCAAGATCATCTTCAAGAGCATCCTCTACCAGCTCATCTTCAATAATGTTTACATATTCCATAATAACATTTTATGAATGTTCTTTTTTCTTGCGTTTTGAAAAAAAAAACTACCATGAAAAGTGGGTCGCAAAACTAACCTCAAAAGAGCTAACTGAGCTTTCAAGATCGTTTAATTGGCCAGATTTGGTCAGTTAGTTAATGCTCCTTTAAAGAATGTTTAAAAGACCATTAAAGTCGGTGCAAGACACAAGGTACTTTAAAGGTCCTTTAGCCTAAAGGACTATTAAAAAAAAATCGGTGCACGTGGCTGTATGATTATTTTCAAAGGCATGCTCGGCCACACGTGACTTTTCTGTTCTTCCGTATTTTAAGTGTGCTAAGTGTTCTTTGAATCGTGTTTGAATAGAGCGTCTCGTTTGGCCAACATATTTTCATGCAACTAATTTCGTAAATTCCACTTTTTTCTAGAACTGTAGTTTTATCCTTGGGATTTCCTAGTAAACTCAACGAGGATATGAGCTAAGTAAACTTCTTATTCTGTTTCCGGATTGATATACTAATTTAAGACCGGTGTTATTAAATACTTTTTGTAATCCTTTCGTATAATTTATAAGGAATAGAGTCGGAGGTATCTTTTGTCTGAAAAAAGTGGAATTCCGAAAGGTCTTTTGAAAAGAATGTCTATTTATCAGCTTATTTATTAAGCCTTCGTCGTAACCGTTTTCGCCAGCTATATTCCTAATCCTATTCTTTTCTGCTTCAAATCTTTCTTTGTTTAAGGGGAAATTTACTAATCTATGTGTTAAACAGTGCAAACTTGCAAGCTTATGTTGTCAGCAATGAAGAGTTATTTGGAATATACCTGTTGGTGGCCGTTCCTTTTCTGTATAGGTCAAATTTCAAGTGCAAAAAAATGTAGTTTTGGTTTGTGGAAAACAATCGTAACTTTGTTATAGTGCAACCAAAGGTTCCAAATTCCCAACACTCACTCACTGTAAAAGATAAAACTTAATACATAAACAAAAATTTTATAATAAACCCAAAGCGGAGGAGGCTTCATGCAGTGAACTAGAGACAGAACACCCCAAAGGCTGTAAGTCCAGCAGTGTCCACAAAACAGATAATTCTCTGCATCAAAAAATAGGTGGATCTAGGTTCAAGTTTTTTTACGAAAATTTTTGCTTCCCCCCCCCCCCCCCAAGGACCAAATGTTTGACACAAAAAAGAATAAATAAATAATTGGAGATATTTCAGAATATTTTTTAATTTTTATTTTTTCGGAAATTGCTGCTACTTCACCAACTTTTTTAGATATCATATTTAAATGGTGAAATTAACTCTGTGTTTCGGACTTTCATTGTCTATATTTTATTTCTACACGACGTTTCAATCAGTACAATCTCTTAGTCAAGACCAATAGACTTACTTTAGATCAATATCTGGCAAAAGTGAGAGAAACCGATTTAAACCGAAGATTTGGACCAATGAGATGCATAGTAGCGATCAACAATAGACGCACAGAAGATGATCAGAGATTGTACTGATGGAAACGTCGTGTATAAATAAAATATAGACAATGGAAGTCCGAAACACAGTTAATTTCAAATTTCAAACCACACCAATGGTCTTCCTCTAGTCCATGGGATCAGTGTTAAACCATCCGCACGTTTTCCATCGGATCTATAGATACCAGAGGGTTCTAGAATGGCAGCAATTTCTGCAGAAACAAGGGCACGTTTTATTATGTCATTTAGACAACTGTGTCGGGACCATCTACTTGCACTTTCTCGGCAAGAAAACCCATGAAGACCATTTGGAAGAACGATTTCGCCGCAAGGGCAAGTATGGGACTCACAGGTTGTCCAGTGCGAAGAACAATTGAAATTCTAAAGGAAGTTTCGTCAAGATGGGTACCTAGGGAAAAAGAGGGCAATGTGTCAAGCCAAACATTACTCTCCTTTCCTTGAAGGGCAAGAATTCTGGCCGTATCTGTAGGATTTTCGGTTTTGGTTAACAATTTTTCTAAAAAGAAATCACACAATTTTTCATCCAAATTTTTTTGTTTTAAGAAGTTTCAGGAGAAAATTATTTTCGCGCAGATCGGGCCAATTTTGGGATGCTTCAGAAAAATACACATCTGGTGAATTATAAACATATAAGGGAAGAAGGACTTTTATTACGCAGGCAGTAATGACTTCACAGGTATTTTTTAAAAGAAGATCAAATTTATTAAGTATATCTGGTTCCTTCCAGCATGGAGTACAACGTATAAGGTATGACATCCGAGGTATCGCGAAAGAATTTTTGAGTAAATAAAATGCTGAATGAGAAGACAGATTTCGTAAATTAGTTGCAAATTTTTGAAGAGTTGATTTTTTTTTTGGAAATCAATGGAATACAGCTTATTTTCCAAGAGGACATCCTAATAAACTAAGTCGGACTTTGGAAACTATCTTGATATCTGGGGCAATAGAAATAAATTCGTTAAAACATGGAACATCCGGGGAATTTTTATAGGGAAATCAAGGATATTTCACATTACTTAAAATTTATTTCCATACCTATTTTGGAGCAATATTCAATTAAGAATTTAAAATCGGTCAATACAGAATCAAGATCTCCACAGAGAATACCATCATCAAGGTGCCATGGATTAATGTCGCTCTTTAAAGATTTGAGTATTGGATGTAAGGTTAAAGAACATAAAGCTGGACCCAAGGGGGGGTCCCCCTGCTGTACACCGCGCTGGAAAAGAATAGAGCGATTATTAAATGACAGTAAAGATGGTTTAGATATGATTGAAAAATAAATTTGTAGAAATCTGGAATAATTTTAGATACTTCTGTTAAAATAATGTCTAGAAACCATGTTAAAAGCATTTAGAAAATTAATTTTTAACAAAAACTTTTCATAGGGGTTTCATATTCAAAGATATAAAGGTATTTGATGCTAAAACCTAGCTGAATCGTTCGTAAATAGTTACCTAAAAACTCACCTATTCTTGAGCAAACAATCTTGGCAACAAGCCTTCTGAGGGTGCAACCCACAGCAATAGGACGGAGTCCTCCGTCCTTCTTCCTCAGTGCACAAAGTGTTGCAACAAAAAAGATTGGCCTAATTTCATCAGGTAGATCGCTTTCCATGACTTTTTGGTGGACGAAGTATCTCCTAAGACTTCATTTGATATATCCTTTAAGTGTTGAGGAGTTACGGAGTCTATTCTACTTTTATATTCATTGAGTTAAATGTTCCGGTTTGGGTGCAGTTTGTTTCATGTTCCATTCAAATTACACTCTTACTGCACTGGCGCAATTTTTTGACAGCTCCAAGCCAGTGTTAGTGCACTAACCCAATTTTACCAATGGAAACCGCTATTAGGAAATACTTGGGTCGAAATATACCCTCTTTTAACGCTACAAATTTTGTGTTTGTCCGTTTTTTAAATACCATCTTACAACACTGCTATCTAAGCCTGTTAAAAAACAACCGGACTTTCAGGGCATGTTGTACAAAATCAACGAGAAATAGTTCAATTCTCTCTCAGTCGATCAACGAAACTCAGAATCGGGGCCTAGTTATGATATGACACTTTATCTCACTAGTACGTACACCTCATTCAAAATTCTCCGGCCCAATTTCAATATGGTGGTTGACAATTAAACAGAAGCTAAATGGTCATTGTCAAAAAACTGGTCCGCAGCAATTCGGAATGGAGTGTAGTAACTGTCTGGATGACACTTCTGAACCACTTACAGGATGGCGCATCTCCGCCTTTGGGATCTTTGTTGCTCTGCGCCGACGCCGAGGGCCCGATACTCTGTCTAATTGTGTCGATTAGCGCAGAGCCCAATCCGTCAAACAATTTTTCGTCGTTCGCCTCTTCTAGGGTCAATGCCTTTCCTTCTTCGGTCATTATTAACCCGGCCATCGATACCTTCAGGCCTCGTTCCTGCAGGGTGGCTGAAAAAAAAAGTTTGTCCACTGTTAAAATTATCGATGCCAAGTTACGTCATACGCACCCGTTTTTCCTTGGTTTTACCAAATTACAGCGTCCACATTGGCTACATATTTATTACACTTTTTTAAGCTAGTAGGTACATGAAAGTTATTTTTTTTTTTTTTAAAAAAAAGCACCTAAAAGTGTATGAAATTTACTGTACTATTATTAGGCACTGATATTTTTTAGTAAAAAATCGAAATTCGCGAGTCATATCGATAACGGCCGATGCCTTGGGAAAGTTCATAAAATAAAATCAGTAATTTGCCAATATTTTATTGCATAAGTTTTGGTTTTTAATAATTTGTTTACTAAAAAATATGGTCAAGTCATATTTTAGTCATGGGTCAGGGAGAAGCCACAGCTAGTAAAAGTAATTTTTTGTGTCCTGTTTGGTGACTTGAAAAGGCCGTGTAACTTATAGCGCGCACAGTTTGGTTTGTTTTAACCTTAGATAAAAAGAGACAAGATATCTGGTCCAACGAAAACTCCTTGGCAAATAATAACCAGTGTTTATTTACAAATAAAATCACAACAAAACAAAGGTGAGAAATATCGATTATTTTTCTATCCTTTTAAACGACGTTAGAACGATAGGGACACAGAATTCTGTCTCAACCACTCTAGGTCGTGATTAGCTTGTGGATGGGGAAAGTCGGCAGAGCGCAGACGGTCGGATGATATTGACATAAGCTTTTTCGTGTTATTTATTTTAAAATTTCAGGATGTTTTAAACCCACATTTTGTCAAAAAACGTTTATAGTTTGTTTTTTTACCAGTAGGAGAATATTTCAGTGCATTTAAAGTGATATTTTGGAACAAATCGTCCAATGTTTTGAAAACAAAGTGAGAGCAAGTGAAATCAGTCAGTGGCGGTACATGCCGGTAGGTACACAGAAAATAAAAAAAAAGTTTATGAAATATACTTAAATTAATAGATCCTTAGATTAAAATATCAAAAAACACGTTTTTTTATGAAGTAGTTAATTCTCAATGCGTCGAATGAGATATTTTTGAACGTTTTTATAAGGTTTTTTTCGAGGTTTTTTTTTTATAAAGACGATAAATTAGAGCATACTTTTAATGAAGTAGTTAATACGCAAATAAGATATTTTCGAAGGTTTTTTTTTATAAAGACTAAAATAAAGGTAGGTAAAGTCCTTAAACCAACTTGCAAACAACAATAAAAGTTAATTCACATGTTTTCAGGTTTGTAAGAATATTGAATTCCTACCTCTTATCAGAATATTAAGGTTGATTTATACTGCCGCCGTTGCCATCTGCGCTCGCCCTTCGAATTGATATTTAAATCTTTTTGTCTGTCCTAGATGCCTCTATATACCCTAAGCATTATTGTCCTTATTGTGTATTAAAGAAGTCAGTATTAGTAAGTTTCTGCTAATGACCAGAAAAAAATAATAAAATGAACACAATGCTGTGCTATGAACTGCGTGTCTTTGTTTTAATGTTTGGCTTAATTTTATTGTTTTGAAAATTGAAATTGCTATAAATCATATACAAACTTTGTACTAAATGTATTTTGTATAAAATTATACTACAAACGACATTTATTGTTAGGAAGCTTCCAAAGCTCAAATTGGCAATCATTTTTTGCATGTTTTTTAAATTATTTTGCAGATTTCATATTATATAGTAAAATTTTAATAATATAATCCATGTGTAAATTTATATTTAAGTAGGCCACTGGTGTGTTTCCATATAATTATATAACCAAATCTACGTAAGTATCAGGTATCTTGTCTCTTTTTAATCTAAGGTTTTAACGCTAAAATTAGTGATTTCAATTCACTAGTGTTTGTGTTTTTCTTCTTAACGTACACTTTATTAAATCGGACAAAAAAATCAATTAACAGATTCCAGATGCTTCCCGACTAAAATGAAACAATACTGCCTGAACAACTGAGTCAAGTTATCGATGCTACCTGAGATTTTCTCTTCAGGAAACATCACTTTCCATCCGGATGTTTGTAGTTCGGCGTATTTTCCGATCTGCGCTTGGTATGCATGCACTTGTGGAGCGTTTTGCTATAAAAGAATGAAAAATATATTTGTATATCTCTTGGCAAAAAAAAAGAGAACACCAGTTGACAGATTTGATTGGAACTTTGTGCATTTATTTGGATTATCAAGTTCCTCTTGGGAAGAGTGTCCCAAGCAACCCAAAAATGTATGTCTAAGCTCCGCTAGAGTGCGTTTGAAACGAGCCAATGCCTGGCGCCTTCACCAGGCGCTAGATTTCAAGAAGCAGTAACCCTAGCCAATCGCTTGAGGCCGCCGGCGTCTATTCTTCATATTCCAGACGTGCTCTCGACCGCTTTAAATCGAAGCATATCCCACCTGAAGCAATGCATAGAGTAACAACAAACGATGTAGAGGTTGGCAGCACGGTTGTTGACATTCCACCGAAATATTTGCGGAACTCAAAGATGAACGATCGAAGACCCCGCCAAATTGGATGACGGCAGCCGGAGAATCAAGAAGGAGCCCCCAGACTTCACCGAGATCGGGACTCCATAGGACGCGGCTGGACTCCGACAGGTTGCGGGAGACGACAGAGGGTGACTTAAGAGGCGTGACCTGCGCTTTCGGAGAGCGGAATCACTCCAAGACATGCGTCTGACGATTTAGACGGCGACCTCGTCCAGCGAAACCGGGACTGACATTCGATTTTCGGGTCAATTTATATGGACTGCGGGCTGTTGGGAAGAAAAGTCTACTGTTGTGCTGGGAGGGCAGCGATATTAGGTAGATGCAAGTAGCAGGATCACCCTTCGGAAGAAGTGAAAGCCGGTGGCCCATTGTATATACTTACTACGCAGTCTAAGAATCCCTACCCTCGACAAAGACGTGTCATGCCAAATTAAGCCCTCTTAGAGAAAGAAAACACGGGGGTTGGCTATTAGTTACTACGTTTATACGCAGCTAAAATCGCTTTTATAAACAACGAGGGTTTATACGTTCTTTATTAAATGTCAGTTTAAAAAGAAAACAAATAAAACCACTAAAGGCGATTTCGGCAAGCTTTGGCACATGGTTTGGTACCCTGTTTGGTCTGTCAAATGCTTACCAACCGATTTCAGATACAAAAATGATGACTCTGGTATCCTTTTTGGTATTTCCCTCTATTTTCGTTTTGTCATGCTTTAGAAATGTAAACAAATAAGTTGGATTTGAAATTTTTGTTGTTTTCAGTTGTAATGGACTTAAACGACCGATACGGGGTAACTTTTCCTAAATGAAATATCGTGTACTTTGTACCGAAAACGCTGAGTTAGCCCATAGGTTACTCAAAGGTAAATATTTCAGTCTGATGTTTACGTTTGTTGGGGTGATAAAAAAGGTATACACGCACTGACAAATAAAATTTGTGGAAGGTTGTGTGAAGGATTGTGACCAATATGTACACAAAAACGCTTACATGCAGTCACAAAATTGACCTTTTTAAAAGTGTATAATATATACGGACTACCAGCTAAAATGCCTAAAAATTTTAAAAGTACGACAATTTGTCATATTGTTTAAAAAAGGCAACCTTATTTTTATATTAAATTTTGCATAATACTAAAAAATCAGCAAAAATAATGTTTTAGTAAAGTCTTTATTGAACAATATCAAATTATCACTCAAGTAACAGACGAAGGCTGTTCTATAAGTTATACCTTTATGGCGGTTACCCATTTTGGAGTTGATAAAATAACAATAATACGATGGAAACAGCGCTGGATTGAAAACAATTCGACGAATAGGAAACTTGGATTAGGACAAAAAGGATGGTAAACTTAATACTAACTACGTTAACTTAAAAAAGAACTAAAATAAATAATTTAGTATTTAATAGGATCACCATTTTTCTCTATTACAAGCGGCAAACGTCTGGGAATTGAAAAAGTTAAATTTTGAAAATACTGATGGTCTTCTGAGAGCTGATCCAATGCGCGATAAATAGCATCGCTTAACTCTTCAGCATTTCGTGGTCTCCAATTCCTTTTGTATATTATTTTAACGATTCGACCCCATATATTTTCCATTGGGTTAAGGTCAGGGCTGTTGGCTGGCCAAGGAAGTGTTTCTATATTATTATTCGGAAACCATTGGCGAACAACATTAGCCGTGTGTACTGGACAGTTGTCCTGCTGATAAACGAACTCATTATTTTCATGTAAAGACTGTACAGATGGCAGCCTAACATTTTCAAAGATTTCAATATATCGTTCACTATTGAATCATCCTTCGATTCTCCAAAAAAAAAAGCCAAACCTCTAGCACTAAACCAGCCCCAAATGTTTACAGAAAAATGTCCAGCTTTTTTAATTTGGTTTGTATATTCGGGTTCAAATCTAGAATTTGGTGGACGAACTAAAATTCTCCTGCTGCTTGAAGAAGTATTTTGTCTGAGATGGTCAATAAGTTTCTCATCTTGCACTTTAGACCTTACTGTTGGTCGTCCTGATCCATCTTTCCTATCCGTACAATTATTTTCAATCCAGCGCTTTTTCCATCGCATTATCGTTATTTTATCAACTCCTAAATGGGTGGCCGCTCTTATTATAGACCAGCCGTCTTCTTGTAAATGTTGATATCTGTGGCATTTTTAAGGATGTCACACTGAATTTTAAGCTGTCAGGCATACTAAGCTGGTGGTGCCTTATAATAGTACACCAATGGAAAGCTAAATTTTGTGGCATAGGAAAAAATGCATATATGAGTTTTTTTTTGAAATCAAGTGTACACTGACTGCAACATAACAAAATAACCACTAAAATAAACAAAAAAGTTTGGTTAATGCTCATTTCTCTTGGCCTACCGAACGAATTCGGAAAAAGTGGTATGTTACGTCATTACTATGACGTCACAGGTACCAGTACCAGATAAGTTCACAACAATTTTTTCGCTAAAACCAGGGTTGAGTATTTCTTTAGAAGAAAGAAGAGAAATGTGCCAAAGCGTTTTTAAAGTATTTATACTGACCCTAAAATAGGTTTCAAAGTGCTAAACCGCTTTCTTAAATCCCTTTAAAATAAAATCAATTTAGTTTTTAAAACGGTTTTACTAGTGTTTATACCTCGGTTTAGACGACAAAATTTTCAAACTGTCCTTATATAAAAGCGCTTTAAGAGGCCCGTAGAAACAAAGTAAGAGGAACGAAAGCGTTTCTTTGATAAGATGATACCAATGTTCAATTGGTCTTGGCTTTAAAACAAAGATGTTGGGAATTTGGAACCTTTGGTTGCACTAAAACAAAATTATGATTGTTTTCCACAAACCAAAACTACACTTTTTTTGCACTCGACGCGCGTTTCGCTAACAACGTTAGCATCATCAGGAGACGATAAACAATGAACTAAATTAATCTACGCTCTATCTTATATACAATCCTTTAGTGGGCGGAGATAAGACCAATAATTTGTGATTGATCACGATTTTTAAATCTATCTGAAAGAGAAGATTTGAAGCAGAAAAGTATAGGATTAGGAATATAGCTGTCGAAAACGGTTACGACGAAGGCTTAATAAATAAGCTTTCCAAAAGACCTTTCGGAATTCCACTTTTTTCAGACGAAAAGATACCTGCGACTCAAAATTTGTATCAATTCCTTATAATCCTAATTATACGAAAGGATTACAAAAAGTATTTAATAACACCGGTCTTAAATTAGTATATCAATCCGGTAACACAATAAGAAGCTTACTAGGAAATCCCAAGGATAAAACTAAAGTTCTAGAAAAAAGTGGAATTTACGAAATTAGTTGCATGGATTGTGAAAAAAAATATGTTGGCCAAACGAGACGCTCTATTCAAACACGTTTTAAAGAACACTTAGCACACTTCAAATACGGAAGAACAGAAAAGTCAAGTGTGGCCGAGCATGCTTTTGAAAACAATCGTAGATTCACATTAGATAACCTAAAACTTCTAAAAAGTGTACCAAACAAAAGACTTGAATGCATATGAAAGTATGGAAATCATTAAATCCAGAAATAGTTTAAATAAAGATTGAGGACCCATCCCGTTTAGTACACTTTATTCTTTGGTTAAGGGGAGATAGGATTAAAAATCGTGATCAATCACAAATTATTAGTCTTATCTCCGCCCACTACAGGATTGTATATAAGATAGAGCGTAGTTTAATTTAGTTCATTGTTTATCGTCTCCTGATGATGCTAACGTTGTTAGCGAAACGCGCGTCGAGTGCAAAAAAGTGTAGTTTTGGTTTGTGGAAAACAATCATAACTTTGTTTTAGGTTCCAAATTCCCAACATAGACGGTCTTGGCTTTACTTACCTTACTTACTCTGTATATTTTTATTGGACAAATTTTATATTGTTCATAGACTGTAATATGCTAAGATAAAACGAGAGTTGGGTTATGTCTATTGTTTTGATTTGCAAAAAAGATAAATCCGCCAGAGATTTGGTAGCAAACATTTAAACGAATTAAAACTACTACGTATTGGACAATGCGAAACAAATGTTTGGTCGCTGTATCTACCTGTTCAATTTGCTCAGCTTGTGGTTCGCTAACTGATCGTTTTTCGGCTTCGACTACCATCAGGAGCTTCTTGAAACCGGCACGCATTTTTTCGAACTGGTCGTCCATAATGGAAATCGCGTTTTCGTATTCTTTTTGGGCATCCTAAAAATAAAACTTTTTTTCCGGTAGGTGAAACGCTGCACATTTCACCGCCGCCTGTAGCCACATGCTTGAGCCAACACCATTCTCAACTAAAAAGCCTGTTAACTCCTACCGCCTCAGTGCCCTTTAGCCTATTGTGGCTGCCATTTTTATAACCAAATTGACAAGTAAAACATGGATTTTCTGTCAGTTTGGTGTCAATATGGCACCGATCATAGGCCAAAGGATACTAAAACGAAAATGAGTTAACTGGCTTTTTCGTTGAGTACGGTGTTGCTTGAGCCAATATTATAAATAGGTCGAACCTATACCGATTTTTAATGACGTCATAATGGCGGCCAAAACTAATATTTATTTTGCAGCAAATGATTGATGGCTAATCAACACTGACACTTTATAGTGATGGACATTATAGGCCAGTCAAATTAAGATATTTTGAGGACTTATCCCAGCGAGCTGGAAATCATCATACTACCTTTACTCGGTCCTAAATGCGTGCAAAACAAAGACATTCAATATACCTTTTTATGATGTAAAATGAGTTTGCACCATCCCAGGTTGTGAGCTTAACTTTTGGTAGCCAAGAAACCGCCAAATGTTTGCAGTTTTTTTAATATTTTGCTTGTAGCTGGAGAAGGGTGCGTCGGACGGAAAACGCTATTTTATTCAATAATGCAGAATACTAAATTCTACCTTGAATTCGGTTTAGTAGTATAACCAAAATCGAATGTTGAAAACAGGGAAAATGTTTCATTTGGGTGCAAAATTACATTTTGCGACGTTAACCTGGAAACCATCATAACGGGCCCAAATATTTTTAACGCTACATTTTGTAGCTATGTTGTTACGGTTAAATTAGTTTTGTAGCTGCAGCCCTTTTCGGGAAAACGCGACCCCCCTGGCTTAACCGTTAATCTGAGGGGCCACCCTATAACTTTAGTTCTGTCAAAGCTAGGAAGATCAAATAAACATTAACGGCGGGATTTACTAAAAGAGTAGTCTATTTTACATTGGTCCTAAGTTTAGGTGAAATTTTTGGTTTAAGCATTTTAAAACAACCCTCCTTGAGTTTTAGACATAGTTTGATTTAGAAGACGAATTTTAATAAATTTGTTTATTGAATAATCATCTTAATACAATCTTTTGTTGGATTTAAGAAGAAAGTTTCAATTTAAAAAAAATAAAATTAAAAAATTTAAACGCACGCGGGGTTTAAATAGTAAACACTGTAGAACAAATTAAAATTGGGGTTATAAGTCACTCTAATTATTTTTTCAATTAATACTTGATCTCACACAACGATTTAGATGGGTAATAATACAATAAGGAGTAGATTAATTTTGTATTTATTTAAAAGGTGCAAAGTTTGTTTACATTTCTGTCACTGTCAAAATGTCAGTTTCAAATAATAGCTGCGTTCAAATCACCAACAGCGAGTTCGGATCTCTTACCTCTGCTTGTACCTTGGCTTGCACCAACCTCTACTGATGAAAGCTACAGCTTTGAAGTGAGTTGGCTTTGAGTAAGGAAAGTTTTCTTGACTGAGCTCTTAGATAACCTCAATGTTTTAATTTCAATTTGTAAATAAATTAATATAGTTGTTTTGGGTTTTTTTTGTTGGTATATTTTTCGTGCATAATCAGTGACCTTCACTTATGTTTGTTTTGCCTTGTATTTCCCTCATAAATATATTTCTTGTGCTGAAAATGAGTTCAAAATATGGCGTTTTTCTGGACAAAATTGGAGGTGTTTTATTAGTTAATGAACAACTTGGGATATTAAATAAGGTAAATTAATCCTTGTAAAAACGGTTACTTAGGGAAATTATAAACGAACTTATTACCAATTGCCACAAAACAATCCTTTCTGAGGGCTATAAATTTAAACCACCCCTATCTTGGTTTTCTCGTTTTATACTATTTTTAATCCAGGGTTAAACTAACCTTGGGATATTTTAACCCTGGGTTTAGATATAAAACGATAGCTTGTGAAAAACCAAGACAGGAATGTAAAAACCGTTTTGCTCTATCCTTAAACGTTTCGATGTTACGGGCTGTCAAAGTTAAAAAATTTCAATTTTCACCTGTCAATATTTTAAAAACAGTTGAACATAGGTATAGGACATTATACATAAAAGGTACCTAAAATATTTTGTAGAATCCAAAAATGCAAAACTATACAGGGTGTTTAATTTAAAATAACAAAATTGTTCCTAAGTTTTCCTGCAAATGCCAACACTGCAAATATGAAAGTATTTCATAAGTTTACATGGACTTACGTTAGAATAGAAAGTTCGAAAAGTGTCCATTGTATAGTTTCCAAAATATTCTAATAGGTTACTCACCTTGGGACTCGCGGTATATGTTTGACTATATTTAAAATTATTAGATGCATTTGTTCAGATTATACTACGTTGTATTATTTTCGCGGCATTTTTTTAAACGTTCAAAAATAACTTTGACAACAAACTGAAAAATTTATGTTACTAAACACTTAAAGTAAATATTTCAACGTATCGGTATCGGTATGCGTAACGCGTTCGAAATAAAGCCAAAATACACCTACTTTTGACTTGTTTATGCGATGTTTCGAACGATGCCCGCTTTTTTGAAGGGTGCGATGACAAAACTGCTGATTGAAATCGTTGCGTATGTTCGTGGGTCCGTAACGATACGTACATCCTTGCGTATGCATCGAGATTCATCGCACCCGTCAAAGAAGCAGGCATCGTTCGAAACATGGCATGTACAAGTCAAAAATATAGTGTATTTTGATTTTGTTTCGAACGCGTTAGGTATATCGATACCGATGCGTTAAAATATTTACTTTAAGTGTCTATTGATTGGCAGTGACGACGTATATCTGTATATCTCAGGCAAAAATATATAGGATGTTTAGACAACAAACTAAAAAACTCATGTTATTAATTCTCAGTGATGTATATTTCGGACAAATATATATACGATGTTTATTTCCAAAAGATATAATCATAATAAATTTAAAAAAAAGTATAGCATAAATGAATTGATCCTACAATTTAAATCATTTTAAAATGTTTTTTTTTAGACAGAAGATCATCCCAAAGGTCCACGCCTGATGAGCAGTCTCAACCCGACCTTCAATAATTCTTCATTTAATTGTAAGCAAAATTATTAACTTTTCCATTTTTTTTAAACATTTCGAACTTTAAGAGAAAGTCGTAGGTGCGAACCGGTTGTAAGAGGCAAGTATGAATTTCCGGATTATACTTAAATTTTCATATCAAAAATGCTATGACGTCATGTATTAGCTGACATGAACAGAAAAAAATCATCATGTTCGATGCCTTGAGAATCGGAACCAGCCTATTTTGCCGGTTCAGAATAGTTGCGGTTCTCAAGATATGGATCTTCCAGCCAATAGATGACTTCATAGCATTTTTTATGTGAAAATTTAAGTATAATTCGGAAATTCATAAAAATTAAAAACTTTTGATTATTTACACATGTAAACATAAACAATTATCTGTAAATTTAAACAATATTCAAAGATATTACACAATCGAGGTCTCCTTCTTTTGCTTATACTTTTGGGAAATTTTAGGACCAAGGTTAACCGTAACCGCTACAAAAACAAAACTCTAGGGTTTTGTCCCAGCAGGAAAATTTATTAAAAAATTGGAAGCCGAAGGAATTGTGTCTTCGAACGATTGCGGGAGAACGAGTGGAAATCAGTCAAATATTTTGAATAACCATTTTCTATTCAAGATGCGCGTAATGATCGCGTAGCTCATCCAGCTTTATTGGGTGAGATGCTTGATCATGGGCGAGAGCTACACGTTATCTTGAATCGAGATGAGGTCCAAAATTTGTTAATCCTCGACCTTGGTGACGTTGACAAACGTCCTCCTTTAGCCGATAAAGAAAATTTTCGCCAACCGGAATTTGTAATATTCCTAAAAAACGTTCCAATAAACTTGCCATTGTTTTGGGGTCCAGTGAAGGGGCGGAAAGAACGGTCCCGATTTTTAATTTGGGGGGAGATTTTTGAAAGGGGAACGGATTCTTTCCAAATATTCAAATGGGGTGCTCGAATACAATGCATGTTGCATATACGGCAACATAAGGACACCTCCGCTTAGGGCGAGTCCGTTAGAGTTGGAGCATTTATGGACCGACGAGAGTCCTGCTTTAACTACTTTTAGGGATCAAATTAGGTCGGTTAACAGTTTGTTTGCTTTGGCTTCTTTCAAGATAAAGCGACCATACTTAACCGGGTGGGTGGAAGAGAGGGGATATCATTTTGCTAACGATATACACTTCTCAACACATAAAACTGGTACAGCAGAAGGTAGCTGCAAATACGATTTTTTATATTTTCCTCTGTGCAACACTGACTTTTTCACTTTGTCATTTTAGGTTATATTTTTAGCATATATAAACTTTTAATAAGGAGACGGATTGTTTATTTTTTACTAATTCAAAATATAAGGCCACTAAAAATAAAAACTACATTTCAAAAAAGCAAAAATGTTTTATAAGCTAAACAAAAGCTACACAGTAATTGGTCTATTGGACTAGCTGATCATGAAAGAAGTCTACGATAGTAACCATAATAAATCGATTTCAAGAAGAAGAAACTCTCCCTCGAAAGGATGCACCGGTTTGACGAAAGTTACTAGCCCAAAACAATTAAGAAGCCAGATCAAGTTAACGAAATAAATTTTAAAAAATAACAAAATTAAAAGCATATAATAAAAACTTATTTTTAATAGCGTTAATAATAGAGCGCCATGTCTTCCTGCACGGTGTTCGTTTCCAGCAATACATCGTTCTTCGTATCGGGATCTTGGCAGTCGATAAACCAGAATTTGTTTTTTATCGCTGTTGGACTTACAGATCTTCTCATCTGTACCTGCTGCTTCGTCATTCATAAAATAATTCAACGCAAAAATTAATCGAGACTTTTCCTCACTTAGTTTAATTTTTTTTGCCGCAATGTTTAATCAACCTGCCTAATGTTGTTATGGAAAATTTGATTCAACTTTTACTTCTTTCCAGAAAATTGATTGCTTCTTGGTCTTCCTCAGGGCTACTAACTTTCGTCAAACCGGTGCCTTCCTTTCGATGGATACTTCCCTCCTCTTGAAATCGATTTTTTATGTTTACTATCGTAGACTTGCTTTTCCCATAATGAACAGCACTTGCCGAATAGACCAACCACCGTCTAGATTTACTAAGATTAGAACTTTATCAAATTCGGAAAGATGCGGCAGCATTTTTTTAAATTGGGATGACACTGACATGCAAAACATGATGTTGTCAGGAATCTATGACATTGTCACTTATAGGAAGACAATGCCGTACTATAAAAATTTTAAAAATTAAGCAGGCTGCTAACTTCTGCTGTACCAGTTTTATGTGGAAAGAAGTGTACACTATCGGCATCATAAAAGTGGTACGTGATAAACATAGATATAGACTGGTACTAAAATGTGAAAATATTGACATTAGAGATTGCTTTCAAAAATAATTTTTATATTACAATAATACGCTAACGCATAAAACAACTGTAACAAAAATTAAAAAACACCACTGTATCGAAAATTATAAAACAATTACGCCATTCACCTCAATTATACCGTTTAACCTTTTTGGTAGAGGATCAGCCAAAATTTCAAAAAGGTTTTCATTTTCACCAATCAATTCTTCATAAGCATAGACTATTAACTGGACCAAGTGATGTTGATTTCCCGGCACAATATTAAAGCTTTCCAGCTTTTTTGAAATTAAACCCCAGATATTTTTCATAGGATTGGCGTCTGGGGTTTTCGCAGCTGCGTAAAGCGTAAAGCTGTGCTGTGAGCCTTCCATTGATTCGAAATAGAGCAGCATGACCTCTAGCAGAAATCCAACTCATAGCGCGTTCTTGGTGGACGATATACCCGAATTTGTTTTCTGTCACTACAGGACTGGAAAACTTTTTCATCGGAAAATATTACCTTTTGCCAAAACTCTGGTTCCTTTAGAGAGTAATTAAGGGAAAAAAGTAACCTGGCCTGTTTTTTTTTCATTCGTAAGTTTAATTTTTTTAGCGGCTACACGACATCTTAAATTAGAGCGTTACCTTACGCGATTTCGTGCCACTCTTACAAATCCTGGAAATTGGGTTAATCTCTTTGCCTTTTTTTCATAAAAGCGATAAGGTCATAATCTTGTTCATAAGTTGAAACTTTCAATAAACCAGTCCCTTGTTTTCTCTCTATTGTCTGATCTTCTTCCCATCGTTTTTTAATTTTTATAATCGTGGTTTTACTGCGTCCATAATGTCTAGCCACGTCCCTAATTGACCATCCTAGTTGTAGTTTGGCCAGGAGTTGGGCTTTATCAAATAAAGAAATTTATGGAGGCATTTTTTATTTATTTGTCAGACTGAAATACAGAATGAAATACTTTGACAGTTTAAGAAAAATACAATAATGGGTGACTTTGTTTGCAAAAATATACCAAGGTATTACAACTAAAAGTATTGTGTACCACTTTTATGATGCCGATAGTGTACCTCTTTCAACGCCTCAACCACACGAAACAATACAACATAATCAATATTATTTTGTTACGCGGCTGATACGATTTAACGTAATAGATACGACAGTTACGTGTTAAATGGTTTGAAACTATTTGGAGTTTGGCGAGTCTGCGCAGATATGCACGCGACCAATAACCATACTTTTATATTGATTTTTATTTTTTAATTTGTAATAGGACCACTAGATGACTCACGGTTAAGTTCCCGATAACCGCACTATTGACTTTTTGTTAGTTTGTAATATGACCACTAGATGGTGCTCGGTTAGAATTTCCGTTTTTTTTTAAATTTGCAAGCAATTTGTGCTTAGTTTTTAAAAATATGCTTTTTTGCTAGACACAAAACAAAATTGTTAATTATGTTAAGTTAAAATAAAAAAGCATATTTTTAAAACATAAATACAAATTACCCATAATAATGCACTTATAGTACAAAACCTCTGGTTGTTTTATTATAAAAGATTATGGCATATATTTCAAAACAAGTTAGTTGATATTTTTAATAATAAATAAAATATTACAATATTATCTTGTCTGTGCTTTTTTAAATATTAAATAATTTTCTTGAAAATGTCAATGTTTATCAGGTTTTTAGTACATAAAAAAACAATAAATGCAACACTTTTGTATTCCAAACTAAATTGGTGAAACAAAAAAAATAATTGGAAACTCAAAAAATTTACTATATATATATGTAGGGCAATTTATGGTTAATGCACACATTAGGAAAAATCTTGGTGTAAATCGAGGTAAAAGTATAGCCACTTCTTTTTTTTCCCGTTAGTTGCCTTATTATGACTTATGACATGTGAGATCCAGGTAAACATTGGTTTATTTATGGTACAGATATATAAAATCTAACGTATGTACACTATCGGCACCATAAAAGTGGTACACAATACTTTTTGTTGTAATAACTTGGTCTATTTTTACAAATAAAGTCACCCATTATTGTATTTTTCTTAAACTGTCAAAGTATGTCATTCTGTATTTCAGTCTGACAAATAAATAAAAAATGCCTCCACAAATTTTTTTATTTACGTGGCTAGACATTATGGACGCAGTAAAACCACGATTATAAAAATAAAAAAACGATGGGAAGAAGATCAGACAATAGAGAAAACAAGGGACTGGTTTATTGAAAGTTTCAACTTATAAACAAGATTATGACCTTATCGCTTTTATGAAAAAAAAGGCAAAGAGATTAACCCAATTTCCAGGATGTGTAAGAGCGGCACGAAATCCCGTAAGGAAAGGCTCTAATTTAAGATGTCGTGTAGCCGCTAAAAAAAGTAAACTTACCAATGAAAAAAAAACCAGGCCAGATTACTTTTTGCCCTTAATTACTCTCTGAAGGAACCAGAGTTTTGGCGAAAGCTAATATTTTCCGATGAAAAATTTTTCCAGTCCTCTAGTGATAGAAAACAAATTCGGGTGTATCGTCCACCAAGAACGCGCTATGAGATCGCGCTGGAAGATTTTCGGTAAATATGTGGGGTTGGATTTCTGCTAGAGGTCATGGTGCTCTATTTCGAATCAATGGAAGGCTCACAGCACAGCTTTACGTGGACATTTTAGAGAACACTATGCTTCCAGCCGTCACAGAACTTTATCAAGGCCAGTTTATTTTTCAACAAGACAACTTGTAATAATTTGTTTCTATTGCTTTATAATTTTCGTTACAATTGTGTTTTTTAATTTTTGTTACAGTTTTATGCGTTAGCGTATTATTGTAATATAAAAATTATTTTTGAAAGCAATCTTTGATGTTAATATTTTCACATTTTAGTACTAGTCTGTCACAAAATATAATCCAGTAGTTAACCATACACTTTAAAAAATACCTATGTTTATCACGTACCACTTTTATGATGCCGATAGTGTACATAAAACAACATAAAATAAAATAAACAAACTTAAAAATGCAGACTCGCACACACTCACCCTACTTTCATAACTTTATCTACATAATAAAAAAAATCTTCCAAACCTAACTCTTCGGGGATTGTTCCAAGCACAGACGCAGCATTCCCACGCTGTATGGCAATTCCGACCTTCTGGGTGATAAAACTCCGAGCCCTTTTATCCGGTAATTTTACGCCTATTTCAGCGACCAGGCTCTTTGCTTCATCACCCCAAGGGCCGAAAGTCTCCGCAGCAAATGGAACAAAAAAGTATCTGTCGTTTAGGTCTTTGTATTTTTTATGTTTTTTTGCTCTCCAATTTATGCAGCGCCCCTCCTGCAGTTTGAGATGTTTTTTCTATGTATGGCTCGCTTTCCGTCGCTCCGAGAAACACCAAGCGGCTAATCTTTCTGTGTCTCGAAACACGACCTGCGCTTTTTTTGCAGCTTAGCCCATGTGAGCCGTAAGCATCTGCTATTTCGCCGCAAACGCGGGTGTGTTCCACACACACACAGGAAGAAGTCTCAGAGGTATGGAAATTCTAAAAGTGATATCCATACTTTTTGGAGTCAAATACACATTAAAATTAGCTGAACTTTGAGGAAGGCACATTTTGTAAAACCTGGAGACACGGCTCGGAGGACTTTTTTCAGTTTTTGCCGAATAAGCTAAAATTTCTTTATAAGGCCACCGATTCGAAATATTCAAACATTTGATTCGGTGGCCTGAGAAAAGAATTTTAGCTTATTCGGCAAGATATCAAAAAGTTCTCCGAGCCGTGTCTTACTGTTTTATGTGCCTTCCATTCAAAGTTCAGCGAAAAATTTATTTCACTCCAAAAGGTATTAGTCCCAAATATTGTTCATTTTGTGCAGAAAGCATGAAATTTAGCACAATTATTCTTTAGACAATTCTTTAAAATTTTGGTTGAGGAAATCGATGATCGGATGTATAGGAGCCAAGATGGCGGCGATCTTTTCAAAATGGACGTCTATTTTTTTTTAATTGTAGGTTCGCCATCACAACAAGATTTTACTCGAATTCATACAATTTGATAGAGAGGAATTGAAAAAAAATGGTTTCACTGACGTGTGACCTTTATCGTCCTTGAAAAGTGACATTTTATTTTTTTTAAATGCATTTTGAGAATTTTTATTTGATAATTTTTCATAATTTAGTAAGCCGCGACAGGTCTTTTGTTGTAATTTTATAATTTAGAAAGAATATCAAAATAACTTTTCTAATTGACTTTTCGCTTACAGGGTGAGTGGTTTAGTTATACCAGGCTAGTCAAGGTACGATTTTTAAAAAAAGCTATATTATCATCTTTTTTAGTTTTTGAGGAAAAAATGTCAAATTCGGCAAGATTATTACAATTTTCAAGGTCAACTGATATTCTAAAAAAAATTTGGATAGGTGGCGCTGCGGACGACGTGGCACCCAAATTTCCTATTTTAAATTTGATAAAAGTTAAGATTAGATATGAATATTTAATAAAATAAACGATTATGTATAGCTGAGGAATGTAGATTTTTATAAAAATAATTTTAGTTTGATATGGTCATTGGTCGCCTTAATTTTTTGAGTACCTATAAAAAACGGGTTTTTCAACGTTTTCTTTAATTCTTCCTAGCGACCAAAAATTTGGTAGGATATACACGTTGATGGCTTTTAATGAATTAGAAGGCCCCAACAAATCGATTCAGATCTGAAATTCCAAATTCTGTCGGGCCATTTTTACGCTATAGACCAGTAAAGTTGACCTAACATGTGTTTAGTCGCCCCGAATAGTACTCTATTGTACCCTATTGTTCATTTGTTGCGGAAAGCCCCAGATTTGGTACGCTTACTTTTTTAACAACTTTTTGGGATCGTAGTCAAGAAAATTTATGATCGGATGTACAGAAACCAAGTTGGCGGCGAATTCTTCAAAATGGCGGTCTGAAATCGAAAGTTACTTTTAAAAAAATTATACTTGAATCTATAGAACTTAATGAAGAGAAATTTGACAATACTAGTTAAATTGACGTGCAACCTTGGATGAACTTGAAAAATGTTATTTTATTCAACAAAAATACTTTTCCAGATCCTTTTTTTTAAATGTTTTATAATTCTGAAAACGGCGACAGGTTTTATAATTTTAACATGACATCAACACATCTTTCCTAAGTGACTTTTTGCTTACAGTTTGATTGGTTTAGTAAGATTTTTTAAAAAAGCCACATTATCATCTGTGTTTTTTTACTTTTTAAAGTAGAATTTTCAAAATTGTTACGATTTGTTAATGCTACCTTATCAACTAAAATTTTTTTGGATAGGTGGCGCTGCGGACGACGTGCCATAGAAACATCCGGTATTAAATCTGATTAAATATTTTTTAATTAAATTTAATTAGATTTTCTTAGGCACCCACCGGATGTTTTGCTACGTTTCCATATATAATAAAAAAAAGTTATAGTGCGTTTATAAAAATATAAGGTCATCGAAGGTTGCACGTCAATTTAACTAATATTGTCAAATTTCTCTTCATTAAGTTCTATAGATTCAAGTATAATTTTTTTTGATAAGTAACTTTCGATTGAAGGCCGCCATTTTGAAGAATTCGCTGCCATCCGATCATTAATTTTCTTGACCACGATCCTAAAAAATTGTTAAAAAGTAAGCGTACCAAATTTGGTGCTTCAACAATGAACAATAGGGTATATTAGAGTACTATTCGAGGCGACTAAACACATGTTAGGTCAACTTTACTGGCCTATAGCGTAAAAACGGCCCGTTAGATAGAGTCGATTTGTTGGGACCTTCTAATTTATTAAAAGTCATCAACGTGTATATCCAGCCAAATTTTTGGTCGCTAGGAAGAATTGAAGAAAACGTTGAAAAACGCGTTTTTTTTACATACTCAAAAAAAAAATTAGCCGACCAATGACCGTATCAAACAAAAATTATTTTTACAAAAATTTACATACTTTAGTTATACATAATCGGTTATTTTATTAAATATGCATGTCTTATCTAGACTATTAAAAAAATATGAACTTTTATCAAATTTAAAATCGTAAATTTGGGTGCCACGTCATCCGCAGCGCCACCTATTTAAAAAATTTTTAGAATAGTAGTTGTCCTTAATATTTGTAATAATCGTACCAAATTTTACATTTATTTTTCAAAAAAATATAGCTGTTTTTAAAAATCTTACTTTGACTGGCCTGGTATAACTAAACCAATCACCCTGTAAGCTAAAAGTCATAAACCTGTCGCGGCTTACTAAATTATGAAAAATTATCAAAAAAAAATTCTCAAAATGCATTTTTTTTAAATAAAATGTCACTTTTCAAGGACGATGAAGATCATACGTCAATGTAACCATTTTTTTTTAAATTCCTCTCTATCGAATTATAAGGATTCGAGTATAATCTTGTTTTGATGGCAAATCTACAATTTTTAAAAAAATAGACGTCCATTTTCAATTAATCGCCGCCATCTTGGCTCCTATACATCCGATCATTGATTTCCTCGACGAAAATATTAAAGAATTATCCAAAGAATAAGCTTGCCAAATTTCATGCTTTCTGCACAAAATGAACAATTGGGGACCTAAGCCGGAAGACTATATGACACATGACCCGTTTTGAACGTCACTTGGACATTTCCTGAGCTAAGGTCACTGACAGAAAAAAATAATCTCTGCTCTTAAACTTACAATCTTTTGTTCTTTGAGCGAATCCAGCGCCCGCTGATGATCCTCGGTCATATATTCGATTTGGTCGTCGATTTCCACGATCTGAAGCGCCACCTTGCTTTGCTCATCCAAGTCGACTGACTTTTCTGCAAGTACAAAAAGTTTTGTCAACAGTTTTTACAGCAAAATTTTAGCTTTTGTTGGGTTCTTTGTTTATCTGTTTTTTTATCAAAAGAATTTAGCAATAATGGAGTTACTGCGCATTTTTTGAAAAAATCTAGACACAAAAAAATAAACCGCTCTGTTTTTTCTTATTATAGTCGTGGCTTCACATTTTATTTGGCCAACAGGCTATTCACCGTCTACTTCGCCATTTTTGTTATAGTTTGCGTTTGCTTACGATTAAATGCACAAAATGGGGGTTGGTAAGCTTTGGTGGGCTGGGTCAATCGGATAATAAGATAAAATGGTGTAGTTTCTTTTGCAAACCCCGTTAGTTAATAATTTTTCAGTCAGTCAGTTTTTTCAACTCTTCTGGAAGTACCTCAAAACCCTTAAAAGTATCACAACAAACACCCACATTACCTGTCAAGGCCTCCCTGTGTTCTTTCAGCTTGTCAAACTCCGTGCGGAAGGCGTAGGTCAACTCGTACTGCTTGTAGTTTAGAATGCTCATAATGAGTTCGGTCTTGTCCACAATGCAGATGTATCTTTCCATCGTTCGTTTCAGTTCCTCCAGATCTTGCACGATCAAATTGTGGACGTTTTGGATGTGACTAATGTCGCTAATAACCAACAGTTTGTTCAGAATGAATTAGTAGAAGACATACAATGAGCTTCAGCCTACTGCGAACATAGGAGGAAACTAGTCCAATTTACTCTCTTTGTGCCGTACGACCGAAGTGGAGTCGAAGGACGATGCAGTGTTATCTTTTGGAAATTAATTTTGTTTTTATTATTTTATTTTATTTCTGCCTTGCTCGAGTTGCCGAAAAAGTGCAGATGATCAAATGGTACCATCAAGGCAGATCATTGAGACTTATTCAAGAACTTTTTTTAGAGAATTTTGTAAATCGCCCAGAACCTAGTTTATCAACGATTCATAGGTTTGTGCAGAATTTAGAAAAGTTTGGTTGTGTAGCGCCAAAAAAACATAAAAAACCACTGTTTTGAATCACGAGCAGGAAGTGCGAGATGTGATGATTGGCGCTGCAGTGGAGGAAAATCGAAAGTTAACTAAAATAGCCGAAGCAGTTGACACGTCTTCAGCCACTGTCTTACGTGTTCTCAAAAAGAATGGTTATCATTCTTACAAAGCGTCAAAAACGCATCAAATTTTTCCGGAGGACAACTATCGTCGTATGGAATTTTGTGAAACAATGATAGAAAGGGCTAATCATGATGAAAACTTTCTGAGATCTATTCTTTTCACAGATGAAAGCACCTGTCCATTATTGAATCGTCATAACGCAACACACGTTCGATATTGGTCGAGGGAAAATTTGCATTTGTATTTTGAAGTAAGAATGCAGTATCCCCAAAAACTAAATGTATGGGGGGGGGTATTGTAGGGGAACACGTAATTGAGCCATTTTTTATTGACAGCAATTTGAATGATCCTAGATACTTGGATCTACTGCAGCAGCATATTATTCCAACTACTAGGCAGTTGTTAGCTATGAGATTTGGGGAAACATGGTTTCAACAAGATGGTTTTCCCGCTCACAATGTTGGCCTTGTTAGGGAATAAATCTTAGCAGTTAAAAATAAAAGGCTCTAATTTATAAGTGACAAAAACTAACAAATTTGCGTTATCAAAATTTGCGTATTTATTAACTAAATTCCGGTTTAATCGACTACGCTCCACATCGCACCGTGGTTAGAAGCGTACCAAACGCGAGTGTTGGGTCTAACTTTTCTGAGGTTGAGGTTGGTTGCTCCACTGATAGATGTACGGTGTCCCTGCGCTGGCAAATTGGACTAGTTTCGCCCTATTGTGGAGAATCGAAAAGTTAAAATCAAATTATTTAATTTAAAAAAAAGTTTATTATTTTTGTTAAAAAAAATATTATTTCAAAAGTCCTCAAAAAAAACTTTAAAAGAAAATTTCTTTTAAAATCCCAAAGTTATAAACAAATTTAAAAGTAATTTTGTTTTTATTAATTGACAAACTATTTTTTTTCCACAAAATGTGCAAACATAAGAAAGTGAGTTCATTTTGTTTACATAATTTTATTTTAAAAGAAGAAGAAGAAAAAAATATTTTATTTTTAAATAAAATTAACTTAACTTTTTGAAAATATATCCTTTTCAGCAGGCAACCAAAAATATTGTCATTCTTTTTCATAATAATTTTACTTAAATAATTTCAAAATCTTAAATATTTCAAATATTTTTGTTTTTTATTTCAAAAGTTGTAAAATAAAAGATTTAAAATATTTTTCAAAATAATTAGTTTTAATAAAGTTTCCAAAATAATTTTCAATAACATTTTCTTGTGTTAGAACGGGAGATTTATTTTAAACAAATATTTCTTACCCAAAATAAATAAGAAGTATTTAAATCCAAAAACAATCCAAGTATTTTCATAATCACCAAAAAAAAGTCCACACATCAACTATTTTCTAGGTGTTTAGCTAGCGCGCACTTCCCGATGACTCTCGTTCAAGAAATTCTTAAAGACTAAAATTTGATTTTGCTCACCTAATTAAAAAAAATATATTTGCTCACCTAATTAAAAAAAAGTCACGTATTCGCATCCTTATTTTGTCTCCGCGCTAAAAGATTATAGGTAAACGAATTTTTTAATTAAAAAATATTGCTTTCGGCTTTGACCAAATTTGTAGAAGGCACGTAATTTCTTCGAAATCCAATCATTTGTCATTTTTCTGCCGAACCAAGAAAAATTTGAATAAAAAAAAATACACCTTAATTAATTTGGCAAAATTCAAGTTCCACAAAGGCAGAAAACAGTTGAAATCAAAAACGAGTTCCAAGACTCATCTTAAAACAGTGCAAGACAGTTCAAAAGAAAATAGTTAGAATGTAAAATGTTGTTTTGTGAAAGTATTTCAAAATTTTGGAAACCCGGTATAAAAAATTTCTGGAAGTTAAGACCCAAACCAATAATTTAAAGTAGTGTAGTGATTAGGCAGGATGTAAGCCGGAGATTTCCTGACTATTGTATCGTCCAGATTTTGTGTAATGGTAAATTTTCATGCAAAATACTTGTATTGGTGTAGGACTTGATGTTTAACCGAATATTATATCACAATGAAGTTGAACTTCAATAATTGCAATAAAATACACTATCGGCATCATAAAAGTGGTACACAATACTTTTTGTTGTAATACCTTGGTCTATTTTTACAAACAAAGTCATCCATTATTGTATTTATCTTAAACTGTCAAAGTATGTCATTCTGTATTTCAGTCTGACAAATAAATAAAAAACAAATTTCTTTATTTGATAAACCCCAACTCCTGGCAAAACTACAACTAGGATGGTCAATTAGGGACATGGCTAGACATTATGGATGCAGTAAAACCACGATTATAAAAATTAAAAAACGATGGGAAGAAGATCAGACAATAGAGAGAAAACAAGGGACTGGTTTATTGAAAGTTTCAACTAATGAACAAGATTATGACCTTATCGCTTTTATGGAAGAAAACCCTTTTGCATCTGTTGCCCAGGCAAAGAGATTAACCCAATTTCCAGGATATGTAAGAGTGACACGAAATCGCGTAAGGAAAGGCTCTAATTTAAGATGAATGAAAACGAATGAAAAAAAACAGGCCAGGTTACTTTTTGCCCTTAATTACTCTCTAAAGAAACCAGAGTTTTGGCGAAAGGTAATATTTTCCGATGAAAAAGTTTTCCAGTCCTGTAGTGACAGAAAATAAATTCGGGTATATCGTCCACCAAGAACGCGCTATGAGGAAAGATATTGCTGGTAACAACGATCGCGCTGGAAGATTTTCGGTAAAAATGTGGGGTTGGATTTCTGCTAGAAGTCATGGTGCTCTATTTCGAATCTATGAAAGACTCGCAGCACAGCTTTACGTGGACATTTTAGAGAACACCATGCTTCCAGCCGTCACAGAACTTTATCAATACCAGTTTATTTTTCAACAAGACAACTGCCCTGCTCATACAGCCAGAATTTGCCAAATTGGTTTCAGGAGCAAAATATTGAAGTTCTTCCTTGGCCTGCGAAAACTCCAGACGCCAATCCTATGGAAAATATCTGGTGTTTAATTTCAAAAAAGCTGGAAAGCTTTAATATTGTGCCGGGAAATCAACATCACTTGGTCCAGTTAATAGTCAATGCTTATGAAGAAGTTATTGGTGAAAATGAAAACCTTTTTGAAATTTTGGCTGATTCTCTACCAAGAAGGTTAAACGGTATAATTGAGGTGAATTGCGCAATGACTAGATATTAAAATTTATATACCTAATAATTTGTTTCTATTATTTTATAATTTTCGTTACAGTTGTGTTTTTTAATTTTTGTAACAGTTGTTTTATGCGTTAGCGTTTGATGTCAATATTTTCACATTTTAGTACCAGTCTGCCACAATATATAATCCGGTAGTTAACCATACAATTTAAAAAAATACCTATGCTAATCACGTACCACTTTTATGATGCCGATAGTGTACCTATTATGTTTCTGAAAAATCGAGTTGTCTGTTTGTACATCCCAAAAAAAAAAAAAAAAAGTTTACACTATTACTATGCACCCTAAAACGCTCATGTCCAAAACAGTGTAAAAAAAATTGTGGCGTCTCTTAAGAACTTAACTTAATTTTGCGAAAAAAAGTCGTAGCGATAATAGGGACTAAAAGCCAAATCACCACGTAAATGTAACAGAGCTCTGAAATCCAGCGATGTCATTGGTCAGATCCGACAGAAGTTGTCAATCGAGCGACACTGATTTTCATGAGATTTTGGTCGCGTCGCCTGGGGTCCTATTTTCGAAACCATGCGAAATTATTCGCATGCGACTGCTTCCGTCTCTTTCTATACCGTATATAATAGGAGGCAAAAGACATGCCGATATGCTGATTCGTGGGTAGTACGTGAAAGAATAACCGGTTTTTCATGCGAAACAATACGAATACCCTCCACCCACTCGTGCAATATTGCGTTAAACCAGTCGAATTCGAAGGCGGTTCACACATACCGGCTTATCTTTCGCCTCTCATTTCACACGGTATAGAAAGAGACTGACATAAAAATTGTCGATTATTTAGTAAACGTATGCGGATATTTTCGTATGGATTCGAAAATCAAACCCCGGAGCCGGTAGCTAAAATCGCGTTAGTCGAGGTGGAAACGCCCACCTCTGCTGGTTTTCTCCAATGAGAGCGCCGGATTTCAGAACTACGTTACGTTTACGCGGTGTTTTGGCTTTTAGTCCCTAATAATTCTCCTAATCAAGTTAGCCTGAAAAAACGCAGCGCCAATAACTGTTCTGGGCGCGAGCAGACTGCGTCAGGCACGCGCAGTAATTTTTTTTACCCAAAGCCAACCTGATTTTTTCATTATTTTCTTTGTTTCTCAATGTTATTATTGTTACACATTTTCCTATCCTTGGGCCATTATACTTTCTCATAGTTATATGGTAGAAGACTAATATGATGTTAATTGAAATGACGAACGAAGCTCTTGGAGATTTGGAAAGAAACATTTCTCGGAAATTCAAAAGTGTATATGAGGCAACAGGGCTCTAAATTATACTCACTTCAAAAGGGATTTTTCATTTAGAATTGATCCTGGTTCTGGTTAACATTATTTTGACAGCGGTTCTAAAACAATGACGTCATGTATAATCTTGTCAAGATATCTTTGATTTTACTCAAAAAAAGAATATCTAAGTTTTAAGGGTTATGTTTGCAAAACAACCTTCTAGCCTGGTTCTAAAATGTCATAATCGTTGCAATTGTGACGTCATTGTCAGGACCAAATGGAAACCGGAAATCCTTAAAAACTGGGAATGCACATTTAAAAACTTTATGATATTCCATGCAAGGATTGAACATTTAATGCAATGGACAGAGGAAGCAGCATTGCTATGCTATAATTTTTCTCACAAGATATTTTGGATGTTGCTTTTTCGTTTTATTCTAAAACTATAGAAAATGCCAATGTAACCACAGCTCAATTCAATGATATTCTAATCCACACGGTTTCTACATTGAGAAAAACGGTGGGCTACGAGAACTCAAATATGTGTTCTCCTAGACCCAGCCCTGTTGCCCATAGAGGACAGCCCAGACCTCTTGTCTGTGAGAACCAAGTTCAAGGGATTGCAGGGTTCGTGTTTTGTGGTAGCCCAAAATATGCATAAATATTTTTTTGGCCATTTGGGCTACCAGAACTCAACATCTAGGTTGTCTCAGCACCTGGGTTGTGGTGACTCATGATCTGGGCTGGGAGAACCCTGCCTTGTGGCTACCAGAACTCAGCACTTGGGTTGTGGTAACTCATGATCTGGGCTGGGAGAACCCTGCCTTTACCAGAACTCAGCATCTGGGTTGTGGAAACTCATGGTCTGGGCTGGGAGAGCCCTTCCTTTGGGCTACCAGAACTCAGCATCTGAGTTGTAGTATATACTAGTATTTTGAAAAAAAAACTTATTTTATTTTTTTTTATTTTTATAAGAAACTGCAAGGTTAAAAATGTTTTAGTCAAACAAATAAATGCGAATGCAAAGAAAAAATCTTAATTTTCATCTCCAGCATGAACGCTGCTAGGGATAAAAAAATTGCGTCAACTAGGGAGCATTAAAATGTGGATCGTGTTTTTCTAAAAAAAAAAGATTTTGTGATTTAAAAATAAAACAAAATCCAACGAACCCTTGACTCTCAGGTCTCCCCGGCTGACTGTATACAAAATATAATTAATAAATTAAACAAACAACAAGTATTGAATTTTTGACTTTATGTAAGATTAAATCAATGTATAAAGAAGTATACAATGATTAAATTAAAGGGCATTCAAAAGAAATCGTTACTTTTTAAAACACACACACATGAAACACCCTGTATTTTGGGTAATTTTTATAGCTAAGCAGGCTTTACCCTTGCCAACAATGCTAAATAACTCAAAAACTAAACTAGATTTTTTAAATTTCTCTTAAATTAAAAAAAAGCTAGCACACAATAAACATTGAAAACCTTAAAACTAAGAAAAATATAAACAAAATCAAATATTTTAATATAAATATGGGGTCAGTCCATATCAAGTCAACCAGGGTATTTTACCACACCATCTCCGATGTTGATGATTTTTAGTATACATGTTTTTCCTACCAAAAAACTGGAAAATCCAAAATTTCAGACTTTTTTGACCAGTTGTTTATTTTGAATTAATTTTTGAAAATCGAAAAAGTCACTTATTTGTCCTTAACATGTGCGCACAAAATTAGGAATATCCAAAGAACCACTTATAATAGAAAAGTAGGTGAAGGTTCATTTTAAAGCTCTTATAAAGACCTTTCATATGAGAATATTGCATAACATATATTGAAAAAAAAAATAAAAAAAAAAATTTTTGATTTTTTTTTTTTGAAAAATTTCAAAAAGGCCATTTTTAATTTTTTTCAAAAAATTATATTATTTTCTTTAAAGTGTTATTAAACTATTCACAAAATTTTGAGATGGACAAATCATGGGTTCAATGTGAAAAAATTTATTAAAAATGTCACATGCATGAAAAATCGCCTATAAATAGACAATGCATTTTGGTAATTAGAAGAATATAATGGGGTTTAAAGCGATATTATAAAAATATTTAACAATATTTTATTTAATAAAAAATTATATCCTACGTTTCATTCTGTATCAGTAATCAGATTAACATTGCCCCCCATTGTAATATTTACTTACAAAACCTCTTTTCCACCGGAGACGTACTATTGGATGTTCCAATTCTTAGGAAAATATGCCTGTATAAACCTGCCAATACTTTTGTGAAATACTGCCTGTTTATTCCTGTTTAACATTAAGGACACACCTCCTTCATTTTATTGGTCTGTTTAGGTACATTGTGGGGATTTGCTGACATGAAAATTCCTGCAGAAATTGATTTTAAATTTTTGGCAAGTATCTTCCTGATACAGCTCCAAATAATCGATACATAATAGTTCGACTGAAGGTTTATCAGAAGTCATCTCTGTGTAATTTTAAAAGTTTCAACTATGGGTGAGGCAAGTGGATGGACTAAATATAAAGTAAAGTGCTGTGATCCACTAGAGTTAAAAATCAAGCATTTTGGGAAATTAAGAAATGTGACCAAGTGGATGTGCAGTTACAAAAATGTCAAAATGGGAATGAAAATCTGTGATGGTTGTAGACTAAAGCTTTCAAAGGAGTTTAAGGCATCTGAAGAAGATGAGGCAGGGTAAGTAACAAATAGTATTTTTTAATATAAAATTAATAAACTAAACCAATTGCGTCAAGTACGGAGTGGAAAAATCTCATGGCATTATTTTGCATGGCATTATTTTGCATGGCATTTTGAGAATACAGACATTATGTACAAATTTCTTGGCATTATGTACACATTTTGGGTCAGCTGTTACCCCCTTTTTAAGTTCTTATAAAAAACTAACTTTTTAAATTTTTTTAGACCCAGTCAAGTTCCAGAAAATGATCCAGATTTTCAAGATCCTGCTGAATCATTTACTCTTTTAAACAAGTCATTGGAACTTCTTGGTGTGTCGCCGATTAAAAGAAAAAATGTATACAAAGAAAAAATTGATATTGTACAGCATACAATTGCGAAAGCATTTACAAAGGAATCAGATTCAACGCTAGTAAAGGAATGCCAGAGTGACGAAAGTGAAATGATTAAGCAGTTAAAGGACAAATTTTTAAAAACCGAAAAGAGGAGTGAGAAAATACTAGTTTTATCATGTTTACCTCAAAGTTGGAGTAGAAAGAAGATTGAAGAAGAATTTGGAGTTTCTCAATATTTGGCCAGAGCTGTAAAACAGTTAGTTAAGGACAATGGGATATTATGTTCTCCTAACCCCAAACCGGGAAAGACCCTTAGTGATAGAGTGGCCCAAATAGTGGTAGATTTTTACCAAAGGGATGACATTAGCAGGACCATGCCAGGTAAAAAAGATTATGTTGTTATCAGAAAATATGGAGCTGAAAAAGAATATGTACAAAAAAAATTAGTCTTAGCTAATTTAAAAGAAATTTATGCATTGTTTAAAACTGAGTACCCCAATGAAAAAATTGGGTTTTCAAAATTTTGTGAACTGCGACCCAAAAACTGTATATTGGCAGGAAAAAGTGGGACTCATACTGTATGTGTATGTACTATACATCAAAATATAAAACTAATGCTCAATGGCTCCAAATTAAATAAGCTATATGATGAAAATAACAGGCCTCTTGCAATATCTTATCATGATTGCCTTTATAAACTAATGTGTAATCCACCTTCAGTGGACTGTTTTTTAAGCAATAGATGCAAGCAATGTCCTGGAGTAGAACAGTTTAAAAATACGTTAATAGAAAAATTTGAGGAAGAATTAATTGATGAGGTCTCATTTAAAAAGTGGGTCTCAGTAGATAGGTGTACTATGGAAACCGTTGTTAAGAAAAGTGATGATTTTGTCCAGGAATTTACTGATGATCTTGTAAAACTTAAATCACATTCTTTTATTGCAAAAATGCAAAAAGATAGATACAATGAAATAAAAATTAACCTTAAACCTGGAGAGTCTTTGATCACTTGCGACTTTGCGGAAAATTATTCCTTTGTTATGCAAGATGAAGTCCAGTCTTATCATTGGAATAACAGCCAGGCAACCCTCCACCCTTTTGCCATTTATTTTCTAAGTGATGGTAAACTGCACAACCTGAATTATGTGTTTATTTCGGAAAGCTTGACACATAATACAATTGCATTTCATTTATTTTTAAAAAAATCAAAATACCAGGACTTAACAAAATTTTTTATTTTTCGGATGGATGTGCTGCGCAGTACAAAAACAAAAATAATTTTCTGAATATATGCCTGCATAAAAAAGATTTTGGTGTTGAAGCAGAGTGGCATTATTTTGCCACCTCGCATGGCAAAAGTGCCTGCGATGGCTTGGGAGGAACTGTTAAAAGACTTGCTGCCAAAGCCAGTTTGCAGAGGCCCTATGACAATCAAATAATGACACTTCTACAATTGTTTACTTGGTGTGAAGAAAACATATCTGGCATTGATTTTAAATATTGCACAGAAGCAGATTATACAAATCATGAAATAATTTTGAATAAAAGATTTGCGGAAGTCTTAACAATACCGGGGACACAAAAAATTCATGCTGTAATTCCTCTTACAGAAAGCACGTTTTTGGCAAAACAGTTTTCTACATGCTTAGAGGTCGAAACACATAATCTTTTTAAAGGTGGAAGCATTATTTTGCAAAATATCGAGTCAGGGTTTGTCACTGTAGAATATGACAGTGCTTGGTGGCTGGCTTGTGTCTTGGGGAAAAATAATGAGAGCGGAGAACTGAAAGTAAGCTTTCTTCATCCACGAGGACCTGCCTCATCATTTTTTTACCCAACACCTCAAGATATTTTAATTATTAAACCAGAAAGTCTTATAAAAAAAGTTGAACCCAACACTGCTACTGGCAGAACTTACAATGTCAGCAAAAAAGAAATGTCAGATTCATCAGAAATTCTTAAAAGAAAGTTAAAAAAATAAATTTAAGGTATATAGTTAGTCTTAGTGTTTTCTGTCTAATTGTTATCAACGAAGTAGAAAAGTTTGTTTATTTCTTTTGCGAGTTTAAAATAAAATAATTTGTAGTTAAAGCCTCTGGGTATTTTTTAAAATCTGTATCCATCCAACAAATTTATTTATTTTAATATCCAGTGCACTATTGGTGCTCCTAAAATATGTTAATTTTTTTAAATGCATGATTTTTAATGTACTTAATATTTTTGATATTTTTTTTGACATTGAACCCATCATTTCTCCATCATAAAATTTTGTGGATAATTAAGTAACACTTTGACCAAAATTATATATTTTTTTCAAAAAAATTAAAAATGGCCTTTTTGAATTTTTCAATTTTTTTTTCAATATTTTATTTTAATTTTTTTTTTTTGTTAAAATTATGTTGTGATATTTCATAAAAAAGAGCTTCAAAATGACTTTAAAATGAGCCATTTATTACTTTCCTAGTGTAAGTGGTTCTCGAGATATTGCTAGTTTTGTACATTCTTGTTAAGGTCAAAATGCTGACTTTTTTATTTTGACAAATTAAAAAAAAAAACTACGAATCAAAAAAATCTAAAAATTTGCATTTTCAACTTTTATGGTAATTAGAAAATATATACCAAAAATCATCAAAATTGGAATTGGTCGCGTAAAATTTTTGTGATTTTTTGGTTGATTTGATATGGAATGACCCTATGGTGTGTTTTAAAAAACAAACCTAAAGGCTGAACTATAACGCTAAAGCCGTCCCTAAGTCTAATTTGCTCAGGAAAATTACAGATATATATATAGTTGTAAATTAGGCTTAGGAGAGTTAGCGGCGTTAGTGAATCTCAGCCAAACTGTTTAAAATACAAAACAGACCATACATTTCGCACTCCACACTTTCATATTATTTAGAAAATACAATAAAACACGTTAATATTTTTCACTCGTGAACCTACCGCTGCACCGGCCAGGATACCGGCACATATGACCTACACTAAGTACATCACTACTGGAAATAAAGCTAGCAAGCATGGTACACCAAAAAGTAGTAAGGACACGGCAGTGTTGGAGAAAAATTACAGTTCTTGTTAGGCTGCGAGCGCCATCTACCCAGTGTGAAATAAAACAATTTTTGTGGATGCGATGAGCGTAGGACCTCCACTACTTTAACATAATTTTTCTTTGAACTTTTAGTGCAAAAGTGGACCAAAGTCGAAAAAAATTTTATTTGAGAATTAAGTGTACAACACTTCTAGCTTGGGTTACACTTTTGCACCAAGTGACTCATTTTTTCGTTTTTATATTAATCGAAAAAAAAACAACACAAAATGATAAAAAACATTTTATAAAGATATATATACACTGACAATAAATAAAACATACTACTTTAGTTCCACCCTAAATCTTAACTTAATATTAAGCTGTACAAAAAGCTGTGCCCTATCTAAAAATAGTGTACTTAAAAAAGTAAACTACAATAATTATAACAATTTTTAAAATAAAATAGGGCGACACATTTTGGTTATATCTTGAAATTTTTGTATCATGCACCCCCTTCGAAAGGTAAACCTTACCCCTAAATTTTGAATAGGGAAAGTGGGTCGAATGATACCTTGTTTTTAAGGTATCTCAAATGTCTTTACAACCGTGTAAAAATTTTGAAAATCTATCGAATCGTTTTTCAGATATTCATTTTCAAAATAAACGGGATTTCTCAAAAAATAAAAAACAAATATTTTTTTTTGCATTGGCTCTTGCAACTGTAAAAGTGAATATCTCAGAAACGAATCAAGGGACTTACAAAATTTTTACGCGATTCTAGACATTCGAAAGACCTTCAAAACAAGATATCACTCGATCGACTTTCCCTATTCAAAATATAGGGAAATTACCCAATATTTATCTAAAAGGATTTTCGTTTTACAATTGGTCCTGGTTCTGGTTGAACCAGAACCGCAACCGGTCCTTTCGTTTTAAAACAATGACGTCACGGTTGCAACACGGTTATGAAATTTTAGAACTAGCCTGGGTGGTTGGTTCGGCCCTTTGGTTGTAAACATAACCCCTAAAATTTTGCAAAATTATAGACAGTCTTTTTTTGAGTAAAATCAAAGATATCTTAATAATATTTTAAATGACGTCATTATTTTAGAACCGCTGTCAAAATAATGTCAACCAGAACCAGGACCAATACTTAAATCGAAAATCCCTTCAAGAAGGATTTTCGATTTAAGTATTGGTTGCGGTTCTGGTTCACCAGGACCAATTGTAAAACGTCGTTGTAGTCTTGACACCCAGGAACACAACAGGGCTTTGTTTATATCGCTTTTGAGGAATATTCGCCATCACTAAACGTTAAACCGTTAATTAATTTTTATAAAATAAAACAAAGTTTTACAAAAACCCAAAAAAACTAGAATAAAACCAAAAACTAGAAAATTTATGGGGGAATACCACACCACAAAATTACAGAAATGACGTACGAATAACAGTGCCGTTTTCTTTTTGTCGCGGTTACGGTTAACCTTGGTCCTAAAATTTCCCAGAAGTATAAAGCAAACGAAGGAGACCTCGATTGTGTAATATCTTTAAATATTGTTTAAATTTACAGATAATTGTTTATGTTTACATGTGTATATAATCAAAAGTTTTTAATTTTGTATGAATTTCCGGATTATACTTAAATTTTCATATCAAAAATGCTATGACGTCATGTATTGGCTGACATGAACAGAAAAAAATCGATGAAGACAGCGCATCCTGTCATGCTCGATGCCTTGAGAATCGGAACCAGCCTTTTTTTCCGGTTCAGAATGGTTGCGATTCTCAAGGCATGGATCTTTACAGGATGTGCTATCTACGTCCATTTGTTCTGTTCACGTCAGCTAGTAGATGACGTCATAGCATTTTTGATGTGAAAATTTAAGTGTAATCTGGAAATTCATAAAAATTAAAAAGTTTTGATTATATCCACATTTAAGCATAAACAATTATCTGTAAATTTAAACAATATTCGAAGATATTACACAATCGAGGTCTCCTTCTTTTCCTTATCCTTCTGGGAAATTTTAGGACCAATGTTAACCGTAACCGTTACAAAAAGAAAACAGCTCCTGACAGTTGCACAGAAAACCAAATGGTCCACTCCAGTAGTTGATAGTTGACACGACATGATTATAGAAATCTGTAGTATGGTCCTCCTTCTATCCAGTGTTTAATAAACCAACTATATTTGGCGTGAAAGGAGTATTTGTCCTTACTACTTTTTGGTGTACTGTGCAACAAGTCTAGCAACTGCTAGCAAAAGCTACCCGCAAGCCCGAATATGTGTAAAACTCGACATTTGGCAAGTACCGCCTATATTGGGATTCACGTGTGTAAATCCCTGGGTTTTACTAGACGGCGGAAAAAATAAACCATGATCATGAGTTATAACGGGCGAGTCTTTAAATCCACCGGTGCCAACAAAAGAGTTCATAAACTTTAGATGGATTTCACCAGTCCAACAACAGAGTTCCTAAATTTTTCGATGGATTTCACCAATCCAACAAATGTTGGCACCGATCGCCACCGGTTTCGGGAGTCGGTGGAAAATCGTCGTTGGATTAAACATAACCCGACTCTATGGCTATTTATTTTTTCCATTTTTTTTATAGCTTATTCAAACCAAGATATGTTTTATGCATTTTGGTTAATACAAGCTACAGGATGTTTAATGGAGTGGTGAGCCAGAGCTAGACATCATACTAAATTGAGGCAAAAACGTACTTACATTGAAAACTGTCCAGCATGAGTGCCTTTTAGGGCGGTATTCATAGTCATTTCTCAAGGCTCCTTCCTTCCTTCCTTCGCCCATAAGAATTTAAATTTCCCAAGGAAGAAGGGAGCCTGGGGAATGACTATGAATACGGCCCTTGAAAGTCACATTTCCGATTTTCTCGAGTTGAGGCTTCAATTTATTATTTTAAGTGTGGTTATTGGCACTCAGCTGTTTACACCGCAACACGTTATTTTTGTATTCGATGGAACGACATTTCATCACTGCTAGATGTCAGATAGATGTCAAACCCATCTGTCAACCGAATGTTGGCACCGATGTTCCACCGCTGTCGAAAAAATGTTGAATTTACAAACTCGCCCAACAATTCAGGCCCTGAGTTATCGTAGCCCAGACCCAAAAAGTTAATACATGAAACTGGGCTGGGGCAATCCCATGCCTGAATTATGGTAGCCCACGACTTGCTGAGTTCTCCCAGCTAAATTCAAATGGTTTGGGACAATCATACCGTGTGCTCTAGTAACGCACGGTGTGAGTTCTGGTAGCCCCAAATTTTCAACCCACGGTGGTGGGTTGGCCCCGTTTTCTCAGTGTACCTAGAGACCGTGTGTTCCACCTCTGCGTACTTAGACAGCACATTTACTCTCATTATTGTATCATTATGCGAACCAGTAATTCGGCAAAAATATATAATATAACTTTGCTAGATTCAGCAAAAATATGTGAATTAGAATAAGATACTGCATTTTTATTACTCACTCAGGCATTCTAAATTCTGCATCAGCTAGCGTAACCGGAGGCAGATTTTTATGCAAAGACTCTCGGATTTCCAACAACAGTTGGTCAATGTCCCCCTGTGGGGCCCTTGACGTCCTCGACATAGCACTTTGCCCTGGCCTGGACATTTTTTGTTACGCGCCAATACACCCTTTTGTAGAATAATGATATATTTTTTTAAAGAAACACAATAGTTGTCAGAAAAAATTGACTATTTCAATGCCGAAATATTTCAATCAAAATTTTCAAACACCCCGTCAGGCTTCAGTACACAAACCTAGCCCGGAAAAGTCACAGGTTCAAGCAAAATAAATTATTATTTGCGTATTTGGATATACAGCGGCGGTCCCAGCCATTTGAAAAGGGGAGGGGGGCGGTTTTTATACAAAAAAAAACTAGAATCAAATTTAAGCATAGCTTTTATGAGGAAGATATCAATATATGCAAACAAAATTTAGTAAATACGCGGATTTGGCCTCAAATCTAGGGAAGAGGGTACTCAGATTTTAAGTTGTTTATTTCATAAATTTTTGTTTTAAAAAATGTTTAAATGCGCCGAAAATTCTTGAGAAAATTACATTAAAAATGCAATTTTTGAGTCAAATTAAACTAAAATCGTAAATATCAAGGGTGTCATAAAGCCGCAGGCGAAAATTTTTAAGAAAATTGCACTGAAAAATTCATTTTTTTATTTAAAATTAAACTAAAATTGTAAATATATCAATGCGGTTTCAAAGCGCATCAGGCGAAATTTTTTAAGAAAATGACACTACAAATGCCATTTTTAACACAAAATTAAATGAATACCGTAAATATCAAAGGTGTTATTGCGCCGCAATTTAGGTTCTACTTTTGATTTTGTAAATGTTTTCGTAAAAATTTAAATACAGGGTGGGGGGTAATTATGTCAATTTCAATTTAATATGTCTGTTGATAGGCAGCAACGCTAAGCCCCACAGACGAATTTCCGTCATATATATAGTGCCTTTTAAGCACTTATGTCCTCAATCAAACATCCAAGAATTTGTTATCAACGGAAAAATATCATTACACTTGTTCATGCCTCGAAAACGTTATCATATATGAAATTAACTCTGTGTTTCGGACTTCCATTGTCTATATTTTATTTATACAGGACGTTTCAATTAGTAAAATCTCTGATCGTGTTCAGGTGCAAACTACAATCTATTCCTAAGGCTACGTACTTATATACTATGGGAAATCACTCCACCGTGAAGTTTAAGAAGTTGGCTCCGCCCAAGCAGGTGCTTCTCCTTGTGCAAAACCTTTGCTTCTGTCCACTTCATTCGGTGTTGTTTTGACCATGCGTGTTCGGCGATTCCTGATTTCGTTGTTTCACCTCTTTGGGTATTCGTCTGATGTTCTTTAAGCCTAACAGATAGTGCTCTTTTTATTTAATCTACGTATGATTCACCACACTCACAAGGAACTTGGTAAATGCATTTCTTATTATTTGTTATCCGGTTTTGTTTTACTAAGAAGGCTTCGAATTGTATTATTAGACTTAAAAGCTGTTTTAATATTAAAGTTGTTTGCTACTCTTGAATTGTAAGGAATTACAATTTTTTAAAACTTGTGCTATATGTGCCTCTAAATTTGGGTACCAAACGTAGCCTCTAGCTAAAAGTTTCATTTTAACGACTGCCATGTGTGAGTTATGCAACTCCTTTAATTAATGTTTTGGCCAACCGTTTTTTACAAAATTTATAACTTCCTGTAAAACTTTATCTAACTGCGTTTCATTTCTCAATTTTTCAAAATTTAATATTACTTCCGTATTATTTGAGAAAAAATAGCAATAATCTACATCTACACCATTAGTCTCTAAAAACTCACTTGGGCATTCAGCAGGCATACGTGACAACCAATCAGCATTATTTTTATGACTTTTGACATACTCTATCTCATAATTGTACCCTGACAAAATTACTGCCCACCTTCTAAGTCTGTTTGCCGAAAATTGCGGAATTGACTTATTTTCCCTAAATATGGTTACCAGAGGCTTATGATCCGTGACAAGTTTAAATTTTCTAAGATGAATATATTGATTAAATTTAAGTACACCATAAATTATGCTTAGAGCCTCTTTTTCTATTTGAGAATATTTTTTTTCAGAATCCGATAGGGTCCTAGAGGCGAAAGCTATGGGGTTTTCATCCCCTGAAGGGTAGCAGTGACTCAACACTGCCCCTATTCCCACATTGGAAGCATCTACCATTAATTTTAGCTCCACACTAGGGTCGTAGTGTGCAAGTACCGGCTCTGACTTTAAAATATCTTTTACTTTAGAAAAAGCTTGACTGCATTGGGGTGTCCAGACCCATTTTACATCCTTTTTTAATAAACTATAGAGTGGGTTTAAGAGAGTGGACATATTTTGAAAAAAACAGCCATAATAATTTATAGCTCTGCCTTATCAATTGCTGCTGTTTTTTCTTTGCAAGGGTGCAACCCGTCACTATTAATTTTAAAACCCAAATACTCTATGCTTTTTGAATAGAAATTACATTTAGAAAAATTGACTTTTAGGCCAGCATCTTGCAAAATACGCAAAACCTTTTTTAAATTATTTACGTGAGCTTTTTTGTCAACCCCCGTAATCAAAATATCGTCCTGAAAAATCGCAACCCTTGGTAAATGAGATAATAAAGAATCCATTATTTTTTTAAATTTGGCGGGTGCGCAAGCAATACCAAAAGTTAGTCTGTTATACCTAAAAAGACCCATGTGGGTGGAAACAGTCAAAAGCTCCTTGCTTTTGTCATCTATGCCGATTTGCTGAAAGGCTTGCGACAAATCCAACTTTGAGAACTCCTTTCCTCCCTGAAGCTTGCAGAAAAGCTCTTCTATATGCGGAAGAGGGTGCTTATCTATTTCAATATGTGGATTGAGCGTGACCTTGAAATCTCCACATAGTCTGACGTCACCATTCTTTTTGAAAACCGGCACTATAGGGGTAGCCTACTGACTGTACTCCACTGGCGAGATGATTCCTAATTCGACTTTTTGTTTTATAGCAAAAGGGATTGGTCTCGCTTTAATAAATTTTGGGGTCATATTTGTATTTTTTAAATAAATCTTTTCCAGCCCCTTACTAAAAAAAAACCCAAACCTGACGAAAACATTTGTGGAAATTCGTTAATTAAATTTTGTGTTGAATCATCCACGATATTTTAGAACGAAAATCCCATATTGTAGGCATTTAAAAAATCCCTGCCTACCAACGGTGGGCCACCGTTTTTCATAACAAAAAACTGTATTTTATTTTTCTTATCATTATAACAGGTGTTTAATTCTAAAATACCTAAAGGTTTCACCTGCTCGCTATTGTAAAACAAGAACGTTTTTTTCCGTTGGCTGTAAACAAAAAGTATTAAAATTATTTTTATAAAAATTTTCCGAAATACATAAAACTGCACTACCTGAATCTATTTGAAAATTTACAGGTTTATTTTCTACTAATGCCTCTATTGTATAGGGCTCTATACTGAAAATATTTTGTCCACAATTATTATAAAACAACCCCTCAACATCATCATTTAAGTTGTTGCCATCACAGCTATTGTTATTTTCCTCTAAAAAATTATTTTTTAACCTAGCATTATTACTAAATTGCCTTTTTCTACAAACTGATGGCCCTTATTTTTACAAAATACGCATGTAGCGTTTTTATAAAAGCACTTATCTTTTGTGTGGTTGGTCCTCCCACAAACCTCGCATTTCATCCCCGTTTGGTGGTTCTGTTGGGTATGGGTTGACTGTTTACTTTGAACGTACTGGTTGCTTTGGTTGGGTTGCGCATGCGGACTCCTGCCCGCTCCCTTACTGCGGAAATGGTCGATTGGCTCCTGTTTGACCTGGATTGCCCCTTGAGTTTCTATGGTGGCCATTTTGTTTGCAGCCAACTTGACGATTGCGTCAAAGGCGGCGTCGGCTTTTTCTTCCATCAATCTGTCCATGACGGGACCCTTGCCAAATCCAAAAATAAACTTGTCCCTTAACGCTGTGTTTAGCTCTGCAGCGGAAAAATCACATCCAACGGCTAACCCTCGTAATCTTGCGGCCCATTGAGAAGCGGTTTCGCCGCACTCTTTTTTGGAAAAATAAAACTTGTGTCTGCAAGCAAACGGGCTCAAAAACGGCCTAAAATGTTTGCTAAATTGTTCCACTATTTCTTTAAAAGTTTTACTTTCTGGTGTAGAAGGGCTCACTAAATCAAAAATTAATTTATATTCATCCTCGTCTAGCGAATTTAATAAAATTGCACGTTGTTTTGAACTGTCATTTATCGCATTTGCCTCGAAAAAAATTATCAAGCCTCCCTTTAAAAATAGACGTCTGAACTTTTTAACGAAAACTCGCGTACACATCCGTACACTGGTTCCGACATTTTATATTTTTAATTTTTTAATTTTTCACAGAAACTTACACCGCTACTTATTTATAACAACTCGTAGATTCGTAACTTGGACTGCGTAATGTCTTTTTGTGTACTTTATATACTTGATTCTAATAATTTTAGATTGCTCAAAAGAAACACGAATTTACTCATTTTTGTTTCATTTATTTGAACCGCCAAAATAGAATGCCTTACCGGGAACAACGCTCCCATATTCATACCTTAGCAATACCACAGTAAGAAGTGGGGAAGTTTGTGCGCATGACTCTTATTTATAAATTTTAAATTTTATACAATATATCACACAAATTTTCCCTTCATTTTCAAAATAAAAAATTCACATCCAACGCTAATAGGACACATGTAAGTCTAAAGATAACATTTAAATTATAAAGTTTTGCGCTAGTAAATTATCATTTTTTACAATTTTAGTTAAATTTTACACAATTTTTAGCAGCTACCAATAGCCCCGCTTATAGCATTAAAATACTCTGCCAATTCATGGACAAAGAAGCTCACACGTTTAGTATTTCCTATTTTGGTCCGCGATAATGTCCCCCTTATTTTTTGCCCCCCCCCCCCTCCTCCTTGAATGAATTTTATTTAACCCTTACAAAAAAAATTTGGTAAAAGTTTATCAGTTCACAATAATCTAATATCCGGTAGTGACTAAAGATGATGTTGTATTTTGTTATGCATTTGCTTATTTAAATGTGGAAAAAATTCTTGCCAAAGAAGAAATCCGGGAAAATTAAACAACAATCACTTTGGAAAATATAAATGGGGCAGACATGGCTTCATTTCTAGGTCACAATTGCAAAAGACAGAAAACCATTTTCATTATTAATAGAATTTTGTTTAAATTTTCAAATTTGCTACTTAAGAATTAAGAAGAATAAAAACGACACAATGACTTCAAACAATCTCATTATGCCCCAACTCAAAAGAATTAAACCCTCGGGATTAAACAAAATAATAAATATTTTTTAATTTAAATTAGTTAGTTTTATAGCAGGACTACATTTAACATTTTATTTGAAATTGATTTATATCATTTTTGTGAACTCTTAAAAAATGTTGGTAAGTATGCTTTTACTTTATATAACTTGAAATATTATTGAAATACAAAAATCGTTAACATTTAGTTCTGTTTTCTTTTATAACAGATCTAGAAACTGTTAAAAAATAATTTCAATTTCTTAAAATAACAAACATCCCGCCATACGCCCGTCAAACGTATCGGCTTCACGGTCGGCCATCTTGTTTTCGATAATTGGATTTCCGTAGAGGTGGTGTTGCGCCACCCAAAGAACAGAAAAATTTCTAGTTAAACGTCAGTTTACCAACAAACTTCGGTTTAACCGTTACCGACGGTCTGGGTGTGGGTTAAACTTCAATTTAGTGATTACCGAAAGATTGGAACCTCAAAATAGTTTTGGTTTTGGTAAAAAAAAACTGTAAGTATTTAGTGAAATCGCTATGATCGATGACTTTTAGAATTTATTTTTGATCAACTGGATGAAGATGATGACAAAATTATTCACATTGACGAAGCACCAAGAAGACTAAAAATTATTTGTCCTATAACAAATCCTTTGGAGGAGTAGGACGGTGTAGATTCTAAAAAGAGGTTTACGATTATCTAAAGAGACATGCAAAATTGTGCACGAGGAAACTCGAGGAAATGCGTCACTCTTTTTCGACTCGACACAATCCTTGTTTTGCTTTACTAACCTTACTAATAGGTCTATGTTTTCGTCAGAAAAATTACATGCTTGTTTATTAATTTTTAAAATTTCCAATATTTTTCATTTTATGACGTTTACAAAAAAATTAAGTTTATCAACAGCTCTGATTTTCTTCCTGGTCGTGGTCTAACTGCGACATATAAAATTGAGCGACTTGTTTACCAATGGTTTAATCCAAGGATTAAAATGAAGTTTAAACTATGGTTTAATCTGGAGTTTTACCTTTGGTTGTAAAATTAGCCCTTAGGTGGCGCTGGCTTACCTGTCCAACAAAGCACTGACTTTTTCCCTGACAAGAACGTTTGACACGCCAATGACGTTTTTTAAAACTTTAAATTTTCCTTGCCCGTTTGCGTTGTATTTTCGAATTTTTTGTTTTTCTTCCTCCAGGAAAGCGATGATTTCCTTTTTGGCGTTAAACAGCTTTGTTTTGTACTTGTTAAGTTCTGTAATTTGGTATCTTGCACTGCTTAAATTTGGGTTCTGAATTTTAAGGGCCATTGTGTACGTTTTTCTTTTTAAAATTTTGACAAGATTAAAGAACAAGGGCCGCGTTCGAGCTAGGGCAGTCGCGCTCTTTTTGTACAAGGACAGAACCCTTAAGTTTATAAGTATATGAAAACCCCCAAATTAAAGTAGGCCTCAAGTAGCACACATCTGTACCAAAAACGTCCTTGGGACGTCCGCCTCCGGACATTCGTACATCCCCGGGACCTCCGATTCAGGACCTACGCTGTCTTTAGGACGTCCCTGAGCGGTCCAATGTTACAAAATAATTAGTCCACAGGACGTCCGACTGGGACGTACGCCATCTACACAGAAAACGTCTGAAGGACATATTCACAGGACGTCTTAGGTACGTCCGCTTTGGAACCTACGCCGTCTTTAGGACGTCCCTGGGAAGTCTAATGTTACAAAATAATTAGTCTACAGGACGTAAGACAAAGACGTCCCTGGGACGTACACATAAAACGTTTGCAGGACATATTTACAGGACGTCTTAGGTACGTCCGCTTTGGGACCTACGACGTCTTTAGGACGTCCCTGGGAGGTCCAATGTTACAAAATAATTAGTCCACAGGACGTACGACAAAGACGTGCCTGGGACGTACATAGAAAACGTCTGCAGGACATATTTACAGGACGTCTTAGGTACGTCCGCTTTGGGACCTACGACGTCTTTAGGACGTCCCTGGGAGGTCCAATGTTACAAAATAATTAGTCCACAGGACGTACGACAAAGACGTGCCTGGGACGTACATAGAAAACGTCTGCAGGACATATTTACAGGACGTCTTAGGTACGTCCGCTTTGGGACCTACGACGTCTTTAGGACGTCCCTGGGAGGTCCAATGTTACAAAATAATTAGTACACAGGACGTACGACAAAGGCGTCTCTGGGACGTACGCAGAAAACGTCTGCAAGACATATTTACAGGACGTCTTAGGTACGTCCGCTTTGGTACCTACGCCGTCTTTAGGACGTCCCTGGGAGGTCCAATATTACAAAATAATTAGTCTACAGGACGTACGACAAAGCCATCACTGGGACGTATATAGAAAACGTCTTCAGGACATATTTACAGGACGTCTTAGGTACGTCCGCTTTGGGACCTACGACGTCTTTAGGACGTCCCTGGGAGGTCCAACATTACAAAATAATTAGTCCACAGGACGTACGACAAAGGCGTCTTTGGGACGTACACAGAAAACGTCTGCAGGACATATATACAGGACGTCTTAGGTACGTCCGCTTTGGGACCTACGACGTCTTTAGGACGTCCCTGGGAGGTCCAATGTTACAAAATAATTAGTCCACAGGACGTACGACAAAGACGTGCCTGGGACGTACATAGAAAACGTCTTCAGGACATATTTACAGGACGTCTTAGGTACGTCCGCTTTGGGACCTACGACGTCTTTAGGACGTCCCTGGGAGGTCCAACATTACAAAATAATTAGTCCACAGGACGTACGACAAAGGCGTCTCTGGGACGTACACAGAAAACGTCTGCAGGACATATTTACAGGACGTCTTAGGTACGTCCGCTTTGGGACCTACGACGTCTTTAGGACGTCCCTGGGAGGTCCAATGTTACAAAATAATTAGTCCACAGGACGTACGACAAAGACGTGCCTGGGACGTACATAGAAAACGTCTTCAGGACATATTTACAGGACGTCTTAGGTACGTCCGCTTTGGGACCTACGACGTCTTTAGGACGTCCCTGGGAGGTCCAACATTACAAAATAATTAGTCCACAGGACGTACGACAAAGGCGTCTCTGGGACGTACGCAGAAAACGTCTGCAAGACATATTTACAGGACGTCTTAGGTACGTCCGCTTTGGGACCTACGACGTCTTTAGGACGTCCCTGGGAGGTCCAATGTTACAAAAAATAATTAGTCCACAGGACGTACGACAAAGACGTGCCTGGGACGTACATAGAAAACGTCTTCAGGACATATTTACAGGACGTCTTAGGTACGTCCGCTTTGGTACCTACGCCGTCTTTAGGACGTCCCTGGGAGGTCCAATATTACAAAATAATTAGTCTACAGGACGTAAGACAAAGACGTCTTTGGGACGTACACATAAAACGTCTTCAGGACATATTTACAGGACGTCTTAGGTACGTCCGCTTTGGGACCTACGACGTCTTTAGGACGTCCCTGGGAGGTCCAACATTACAAAATAATTAGTCCACAGGACGTACGACAAAGGCGTCCCTGGGACGTACACAAAAAACGTCTGCAGGACATATTTACAGGACGTCTTAGGTACGTCCGCTTTGGGACCTACGACGTCTTTAGGACGTCCCTGGGAGGTCCAATGTTACAAAATAATTAGTCCACAGGACGTACGACCAAGGCGTCCCTGGGACTTACACAGAAAACGTCTGCAGGACATATTTACAGGACGTCTTAGGTACGTCCGCTTTGGTACCTACGCCGTCTTTAGGACGTCCCTGGGAGGTCCAATATTACAAAATAATTAGTCTACAGGACGTACGACAAAGCCATCACTGGGACGTATACAGAAAACGTCTGCACGTCTTTAGGACGTCCCGGGGATGTCCGGTGGCGGACGTCCCAAGGACGTTTTTGGGACAGATCTGTGCTACTTGGGATGGCGCACCGGCTATTCTTTTTTGGTTTTTTCCAATAATAAAATGATGGAGTCTGATTTGTTAATGTGCCAAATTCAGAAGAAGATTCGGACACTGCCAAGTAATTTTCGTCAAGTAGGTTATTTAATGGTGAGTTTATATATGAAAATAACAAAGGGTAAGATAACCCAGGAATTATCGGGGATAAAAAATAAAAACAAAGTTAGATTAGGTTTGTAAAACTGTCACTGAAAATGCATTTTGGCGATGGAAAAAAACATATAACTTTACGGTTGAACCAGTGACGTCACATTTTAAAATAACGCAAGCGCTGTGTTCTACGCCAAAAACCGCACTTATTAAATCAATTTTATGTTTTAGTTTATGTTTGAGTGGTTTAATCCGAATTTTAGTCCCACGTCAAACGTCCCCAGAACGTACATTTTGGACCTAGGGCGTCTGATCATTAATGGATTTTAACACTATAAACAACTTACAAAACCAAAAAAAAACAATTAAAATGGGACCCAATCAAAACCAGTTACGAAATAAGTATAAATCAATTTTATAGTATAGATGTCCTCGGGACGTCCTAAAACTGTTTGAGTGGTTTAATCCGATTTTTGGTCCCACGTCAAACGTCCCTAGTAGGTTTTGGACCTAGGTCGTTTGAGCATTAATGGATTTTATCAATATAAATAACTTAAAAAACCAATAAAAACCAAATAAAATGGCAACCAATCAAAAACCATCTCGAAATAAGTATAAACCAATTTTATAGTTATGCTGTCCTGGGGACGTCCTGAGGACGTATAAGTCATCCCAACCGATCTTTGGTCCCACTTCAAACGTCCCCAGGACGTACGTTTTGGACCCGGGACGTTCGGCCCTTAATGGGATGTTACTTGGGTATTTACATATAAATTAACATAAAACTATTTTATAAACAAAATTTACGACAAATAAGAAAAAATATTATTGTGATCGCGGTCAAAAATGCCGTCTGTCTGAGACATGTAGTAAACGTCCGTCTTTGATCAATCTTTCACTGCAAGCGCGAAATCATGTGCCACAGTACTTCCGCCTGTTCCCGGCACTGCCGTCAGATGGTAAAACGCTGTATTGGCGGACACAGCGTTTTAGACTAACACTGCTAATTTAATTTATCTCAAAGCGACCTCCCATCTAATGTAACTTTTAATTTATAAAAAGCAGTGGCGTGGCCCCCGAGAAGCCTGGTGAGAATTAGCACAATCAAATAACAGCAGAAATAAAAAATATAGGGAATAAAATACAAGAGCCTGAACTTTAATTTTTAACAAAAATGTAATTTTATCAAAATATTTGCTTGCGATTTGGTGTCAAAAATGTCATTTTAAGTGTTATTTTCGTAAAAATTTTCGCCTGCGCCGCATTTTACCATTTTTACAAACAAGGGTAAAAAACAACTCAAATTCCTAAAACCCCATCAATATTTACGATTTTAATTTAAGTCAAAAATTGCATTTTAAGTGTTATTTTCTCAAAAAATTTTGCCTGCGGCGCATTGAAGCATAATTTAACATCAAGTTTTGAATAAATAAATAATTTTAAATTCCTCCCCTCTATATTTGAGCCCAAGTCGGCGCTTGTAACCACCTGTTTCCTTGTATCAATTATGTTCAAATTTTTACTTCAAATTAATTTTTTTTATTACTTATCCTTATACCCCCCCTCCCCGAACGCAATTTCTGAGTGGCCACTGCGTGTACTAGTTCAACACCTATTAAACTGCCCCTCTCAGAGCTCAAGCAATAGGCACCTACTTACCTAATTTTTAAAAATTTGACACAGTTGATTTTATTAAATAATGAAACCCCCCCACAGTCGATTTCTGGCTAGGCCACTGTAAAAAGGAATGCCTTATTAATTTTAAATTAACTCGCGATATAGTAAACGATATCGATAACTATATCGATTTGTTCACTTTATCGAATATTTAAAAAAATCAATTAAAACAATGATTTTTTTTAGTAAAATAGCTTTATTAGCATTGGAAAAAAATTTACAAAAAATAAAAACTCTAATGAAAAAGTGGTTTATTGTTTTTTCTCAAAAAATGTGATTGTTTTCTTGAAGTTATTGACAAAAGTTCTGGTTATGAGAAAACTTTTTACCTGAGATCTTCAAGTAGCGAATACCAGAGCGCTTTTAATACTTTGTAACCAACCGCTACTTGTGTTAAAAGGCTTTTCCATTCGAGGACACTCTGAGTGTCTCAAGGTTTTCATTTTTAAGAAACAAAAGATCAAAAGATCTTGGGCGGAAATAAAGAAAATTCAAACTTAGATGAGCATCCCACAAGGAACACACAAAGGGCCAAAGTGAAAAGAGAAATGATTAAACGATGTTTGCCCTGAGTAAGCAGCGTGGGCTCATCAGTGGTTTCACTGGTCACCCGCCCCATACATCATTAAACACCATCATACACTTTGATTTCCAACCTTGAATCACTCACAAATAGGCATCGTTCCGCACTGGCACTTATCAGTTACCTGATACGGATTCGTCCTGGCGTGTTAATATTTCCTAAAGGATTATGCTGCCAAGGCAATTTGGAGGTTTTTTAACTTCTTTTTTTGTTTTAATTGGCTTAGGAGCATAATCCTATTGGAAATACTAACACGCCAGGACGAATCCGTATCAGGTAACTTTGATAAGTGCCAGTGCGGAACGATGCCTATTTGTGAGTGATTCAAGGTTGGAAATCAAAGTGTATGATGGTGTTTAATGATGTATGGAACGGATGTATGAGCCTACGCTGGTTACCCAGGGCGGAACATCGTTTAATCATTTCTCTTTTTGCTTTGGCCCTTTGGGATGCTAATCCAAGTTTGAATTTTCGTTATTTCCACCCAAGATCTTTTGATCTTTTGTTTTTCAGTTGAAGTATCTGATTAGGAGGTTTTTTAACTTCTTTTTTTTGTTTTCATTTTTCCTAGTTCAGCAAAAGTGTTGTTGACTCTTTTTTTAAAATTTTTACCCTTTCGCTGCAAATAGCGCATATATACAGGGTTCCTAAGATTTTCCTTAGGGATAGGATTTCAATAAATCAAACAGAAATGGCATAGAAAGTTTTGCGCGCACAAAAGAAACAGGTATATTGAGCAATGGTGCCAGTTTGTTATGTTTGTTTGTTACAAGATGTCTGCAAATTCCGCTAGATGGCGGCCACACCATGAGATGATCGAGGAAAAACTGGGATTCACAGGCATTGCATTTTTATTTCCTTTCGAGTCGCTTCAGTTTCGTAAATTTTGTGTTTTTAAAATGCCGTATACTCGAGAATAAAAGATTTTTATTATTAAAAACTACATAAAAAGTGACAGTGCGGATGAGGTCATTGGACTTTTTGTTTTTGCGTTTCCAGATCGACCGGTTCCTGTGGCTCAAACTGTCTACAACATTTATCATCGTTTTGAAAGGTACGGGTGCATAAATGGTTGTAGAAAGTGTTACCACGACGGCGAAATACCAGAGCATCCCGTTCTTCCACACAGGGTGGAACGAGACGAAATGGTATGCGCTTACGTTGAGGCACATGAACCATGTTCGACGAAACCGATTGCGGAGGCACTGGATATTCCCAACAGTACTTGCCAATGAATCCTAAAAAAATATGGCTACAAGTCGTTTAAGATTGGGAAGTCGCAGGAATTGCAACCAGGTGATTATTTTCGCCGGTTAGAATATTCTGAGGTTATGAGGGATAAATGTGACAGGAACGAAAATTTCCTATTAAAATTTTTGTTTAGTGACGAGAAGACATTTGAACTTCATAGCTCTCACAATCCACAAAATAGTCGCTATTGGTCCCGCGAAAATAAACATCTGCACGCAAGTGTTAGAACGCAACATCCTCAAAAATTAAATGTTTGGAGCGGTATTGTCGGGTATCACATTATTGGACCCTTTTTCATAAAAAATTTTCATTTCATTCAAAAATATGTTGATCTTCTCCAACACCAGGTTTTACTACGGTTGAGGGAACTCAACATAAATGTGGACGAATTGTGGTTTCAGCAAGATAGCTGTTCATCCCACAATTCACGCCAGGCTACAAATTACCTTCGTCAGGTATTTGGTGATAGAATTATTTCCACGTATGGAAATATCCGATGGCCTCCTCGATCACCAGATCTTGCGCCAAATGACTTTTTCCTATGGGGTTGTTGGCACGACAAAATTTTCCAACACCCTCACTTACGGCCTACGACTATACAGGAGTTGAGGGCGAACATTTTGGAGGCGGGCAACTCTATCACCCCTGAAATGTTGGCTGCTACGCGCCAAGAGTTTTACAATAGATTGGGATATTGTGAGGCTCAAGAAGGGGACAGATTTGAACATCTAATCTAATTAAAAATAAGATGTTTTCAGGTCCAAACCACAGCATTTTCTTGCTTAAAGGAGGCGGCAGGGTCCATTATTTACGATACTGAGCGATAAACTCTTGAGGTTGTTAACATTAGAAAGAAATACCTTCGCTTTTATTTAAATTTCTTTCCATTCTGTTCTACTAGTGACATCTATCCGGAAACGGCCCACTGTTTTTCCTGCAGAGCTTTTTGCTTGCGATATTATTGATTTTAAATAAAGCTGGCCCTACACTACATTTGATATTTTCGAGGTGTTTTATGACATGATCTCGAAACATGTAGCGAACCAATTCTTCAAAACTAGCGGGAGGGTAAAAGCGAAAAATAAGGGGCTACCAATATTTGTAACACCCAAAAAGGGGTGAAAAGATTTGTTTTGCTCTGTTTCTTTAAAAAAAAAGTTTTTTTTAGGAAAAACTTGAGCTCTGCCACTTTTTATTTTTTTCTTCAACTTTCTCGAAATTTTCGTCATACCGTAGAAAAAAATTATTTCCCCCATGTTTATGACTACTTTTATTCGAAAAAATTTAGAAACAGAGACGGGATCAGTTTTCCTAAAACGGGGGATCTTGGTTTCGAGTGAGAAGATAAAGGGCGCCGCAGGCAAAAATTTTTCAATTAAATTAGCCGAACGCAAAAATGTTAGAAAAACAAAGCACGAAATAAAAATAAAACTTTTTCAAAAATTACGTAATTTCGGGAACGCAAAGAAATAGGTCTAAAGAGTATAATTTTTAAGAAAAAAATATCAATTTTCTCGCCCTCCTCCACTGGGACTACAGGGGACGTGCACAAATTACGTAATGGTCATAGGGGGGAAGGGGGTTACAAAATTTTACGTAGGGGGGAGGGGGGTTTTCGACAGCGTTTGCATTTGTGTGAAACTAAGATAATTTGGAATGAAAATAAGTGAAAAGTTTTTTTTTTGGGGGTGGTAGTGGTCTTGAAATCGTTACGTAATATTAGGGGAGTGGCGTGCCAAACCGTTACAAAACATTACATAGGGAGGGGGTCAAAAATTGGTAAAATCAACGTTACGTAATTTGTGCACGGCCCCACATCTGACTGTTCCTCCTTTTTGATTTCGAATCAAAGTGCAAACGAAGGCGTCAACCCGTCCTATTTGCTTGATAAAGTTTCTACGGAAATATCTCAGTCGATTTCTCCCGCCGTGTATGAACGCTTTAGGTTAGGCATTTGCATGTATCTCAGTCCCCAGCCTGTAAACAGTGCGTAAGGACAATGGTTACAAAATGAAAAGCCGAAAAATATTTTTTTTTTACGGTATCTTTCATCAGTTTGGTATTAAAGTTGAGCAAAAACAATTTTTTATTCCAGTCCTAAAGGTATGAAAATGGAAAACATTAGAAAACAACAACCTGGAATGGATTTACTACGTGTAAGATGTAGTGACAACATCGCCCCATGCCCATCCTTTTCTGCCTAATGTGCTTTTCCGTTTGTCTGCGTCTTATACACGGCTGCTTGGCCCCCTAAGGATTTGCTTAGGAACCCTGTATAGTAGACTTCGCAACACCATATTCTCGAGATAGGAGAGTCAGTCTGACACCTTTTTTAAGTCCTCCAATATCTTGGCTTTGTCACTTAAGCTCAAAGTTTTCTATTTTTTTCTTAATTGCTCAAAACACACGTGACGCGACCTGATGTAAGCAATTGCAAGAAACTAATTGATCAAATACGCGAAATAAGAAACAAAACATCTAAAATCGTTTTTCTGTTATAACATGTTTGTTTTAGTTAAAAAGCAATGGGGTTCCTTATTTCGAGAGGGAGTTTGTTCACTCTACAGAATACATTTCAAAAAAATTTCTGTTCACTATTTGGAGTATGTTCATTATATCGCGATTCTACTGTATATCCAAAAAACTTAAGAAGAAATTTCCTCAAAACAGGTGTTTTCAAGATACAGCGTTTTACCATCTGACGGCAGCGCAACTGCCCCTACCTAATTTTTGAATCTTTATGACACCGGTTTCCAATCACTTTTAAACTATGATTTAAAGATCGCGAATATTCGGTTACTTCCGTGAGCCCTTCTCTCTCTCGTCATGCACACTCAATGTCGTGTTGCTCATGTTGCTATCTCTTTTTTTATATGACAAGTCACTGAAGCCTTATAAAAATTTTAGAATTATGCAGTTTACCCTTTTGAAGCTACCTAGTAAACATGCTTGCTACGGGAAAAGTCCGGCCCAGTGAAGGACACTCCGGGGGATGGTTGCGCCACACTTTGCTAGTAAAAGCCTTTTGGTTGACACCCGGTGATATCCCGACTCATTTTTTAAGCAAAGGCCCTATAATGATCCGCAGTTTGCAGAAAGTCTATTGTTGATCCTCTGAGTAAGATTTGGATATTTTTTTGACCGGGTAGTAGATAAAAGGCCTGTAACCATTTTCTGACAGATATTTATGTAACAACTTAAAGACCAAGGGCATATGCTGGCCCGCCCTTAGTTTCCCAGTTGTTATTACTTTTTATTTAAAATTGCTGTTGGACAATCAAAATCTTTATAACGCAATCCAAAATTATAGGTATAAAAACCGTTGAGCTCTTAAGAGGTAAAATCGAAGTTTTTTTGTTGCCGCTCTTTTATTTTTAGAAAGCAGGATTTTCTTCATAATTTTTATAATCTGTTTTTAAAAGGACTAGGCACCATTTAGCTTTCCACCCTTTTTTAGTTTTCATGTTCCATTAAATAACTAAAACGTTCAGGTTTACTGCCACACTTAAGCCGAACATACAGACGCATACTTGTCGCACGATTTACTTGTATAGTGTTAAGTCATCATGCAAGATACGAGTGTGTGTGGCATCAAATCGCCCGTCTTAGTACTGAGTACCATTAATTGTTTGACATGAATGGACGATCTCACGGATTGGGATATTGGTGGTCTAGGTCAGGCATGCCGGCAGAAAATGCCGGGGTCCCGGACCGTCATCTTTATTGGCCCGAGGGAACATTTCCGTACTTTTTATGGACCGAGGTCCCATATACATGTTGTCAAAAGGTCATTTCTAGCCTAAGGCCTATTGTAGTTGCATTGACGGACTCACAGATTGGGATAATGATGGTCTATAGCAGGCATTCCTCCGGGACCCCGGACCGGCATCTTTATTGCCCCGAGGGGACATTAGTGTACTTTTTTTGGAACGGGATCCCATAAACATATTGTTAAAAGGCCATTACTATGACTGTAAGTTTTAGTAAATTGTTTACTGGTAGTTGGACCTAAGTCCAAAATAAATTCACGAAAAGTTTTTCTAAAATTCTAACAGGTATTTATTCCTTTAATAAGCATTTATCACAATAAACTTTTATAATGTAACAAATAACAATATTTTACAATAAAAATAAAACTAAAAAAATACTAAAAACTTTTCTTTTTACATTTGATTATTATTTTGTCGTCGAATATAAGAACTATTTTTTTAGTAAAATTTTTTGCTATTTTTGTACATAACCGAAAAATTCAGATATTTGGTAGACAAAATAAATCTACCCTTATGAAAGCGACATCTAGATGTCGGGCACGAAAACTAAGGTGTTGCGTGTCTTCATAGTTAGTACACATTGCCTGGAGTCTTTAAAAAAAAATTTGTAAGTTGGCCTATACCTTTATATACTTTATTCTTTAAGTCATTTACTACACTGAGAAAACGGGGTTAACCCACGACCGTGGGTAGAAAATTTGGGGCTACCAGAACTCACACCTTGCGTTACTATAGCACACGTTATGATTGTCCCAAACCATTTCAATTTAGAGAACTCAGCAAGTCGTGGCCTACCACAATTCAGGCATGGGATTGCTCCAGCCCAGTTTCATGTATTAACTTTTTGGGTCTGTGGTAATTTACGGTCTGGGCTACGATAACACAGGGCCTGAATTGTTCTAACTCACAATCATGGTTTATTTTTTCCGCCGTCTAGTAAAACCCAGGGATTTACACATTTGAATCCGATTATAGGCGGTAGTTGCCGAATATCGAGTTTTGCACATATTCGGGCTTGCGGGTTGCTTTGGCTGTAGAGATGGGTAAATCGATCATTTTTTTGCACTGAATGAATTGATCAGTGATTCGTTTCTAGAGTGATCGAATCTTTTGAATCGATCATTGAATCAATAATTTGAAATTAAATTAAATAAAATGGTGACCAGAAAAAAAAAGGTCTGCAGGATGCAACTAAAGACATAACCAAAAAAATCTAGCCCGCGCGCAGGAATTCGAATCAGAAGAACGAATGAACGAAACGATCGATCTATTTCCAACTGATTCAGTGTATCGCCACAGTGGGTCAGTCAGTCGTTGATCCGTTCCGATTTGATTCACTAGTTTGATTCATCCTGTCTTCGTCGGTCATTTGACTCATTTGACTGATTGAATCATATCGAGCAAATATGATTCGATCACTCAATACTCGCAAGTGATTCGATCAGTGAACGAATCGTTCACGAATCACACATCTCTATTTGGCTGGCGGTTGGAGCCTTCATTTCCAGTTGTGATGTAGTTAGTGTAGATCATAAGTGCCGGTATCCTGGCCGGTGCAGCGGCAGGTTCACGAGAGAAAAATATTGTGTTTTATTGTATTTTCTAAATAATTTGAATGTAGGGTGTACGAAATGTATAACGTCTGTTTTTTATTTTAAACAGTTTGGCTGATTTACTAACGTTAAAGCTCGTATCCATCAAAGTAAAAATTCCCCGATTAGGCTTTAAACGTGATTAGTTACTAATCGGTGTTTAGTTGTTTTTTGTTTTGCCAAATCTCATTCCAAACTCCGATTAGTGTTGATTATGATTAAACCTTAATCGGAGAATTTTCACGTTGGTGGATATGGACATAACTCTTTCCTAAGCTTAATTTACACCTATATACAATGAGCTTCAGGCTACTGCGAACATAGGGGGAATCAAGTCCAATTTACTCTCCGTGCCGTACGACCGAGGTGGATTCGAAGCACGCTGCAGTGTTATCTTTTGGAAATTTATTTTGTTATATTTCTGCCTTGCTCGAAAAACAGATTGGTAAGTTCTTAATTGAAATAATACATTTTTAAAATTAAAAATGGATATCTACGAAGTTGTTGAAAAAGTGCAGATGGTCAAATGGTACTATCAAGGCAGACCATTGAGACTTATTCAAGAACTTTTTTTGGAGAATATTGTAAATCGCCCTGAACCTAGTTTATCAACGATTTATAGGTTTCTGTAGAATTTTGAAGAAGTTTTGTTGTGTAGCGCCAAGAAACCATAAAAAACCCACTGATTTGAATGACGAGCAGGAAGTACGAGATGTGATGATTTGCGCTGCAGTGGAGGAAAATCGAAAGTTAACTAACCACCAAATTGCCGAAGCAGTTGATACGTCTTCAGCCACTGTCTTACGTGTTCTCAAAAACAATGGTTATCATTCTTACAAAGCGTCAAAAACGCATCAAATTTTTCCGGAGGACAACTATCGTCGTATGGAATTTTGCGAAACAATAATGGAAAAGGCTAATCGTGATGAAAACTTTCTGAGATCTATTCTTTTCACAGATGAAACCACTTTGCCATTATTGAATCGTCATAACCCAACACACGTTCGATATTGGTCGAGAGAAAATTTGCATTTGTATTTTGACGTAAGAACACAGTATCTCCAAAAACTAAATGTTTGGGGGGTATTGTAGGGGAACACGTAATTGGGCCATTTTTTTATTAACGGCAATTTGAATGGTCTTAGATACTTGGATCTACTGCAGCAGCATATTATTCCAATTGCTAGGCAGTTGTTAGGTGTGAGATTTGGTGAAACATGGTTTCAACAAGATGGTTGTCCCGCTCACAATGTTGGCCTTGTTAGGGAATATCTTGATAATGTATTTCCTAATCGGGTTATAAGTACACGGGGAACTATTTTATGGCCAGCTCGATCACGATTATATCAAAAATAAAGTGTACGGGCATGAAAGGGCTAATAATTTGAAAGAACTTCGGATTAAAATTGAAGAAGCTTTTCAAACTATCACCCCTAACATGCATGGAAACGTTAGAACGGGTTTTTATAATAGGCTCGGATATTCTCTAGCCGAGCAATTAGGACTTTTCGAACATTTGCTCTAATTTTTTTTTGACTGGGAGAATCTTTTTGGTTTTTAGAATGTATTATTTTATTTTGAGAACTTGCTTTTATTTTGTTTCTCTTTATTATTTTCATTGTAACACGTTGTCAGTGATAAATCTGAGCAGTTGACAATAAAACGCTCCTATTTATCAGTGACTAAAAATAAGAAAATTACGGTGTAAAAATTTGCGTATTTATTGACCAAATTCCGGTTTCATTGACTACGCTCCACACGGCACCATGGTTAGAGGCGTACTAAACCACAGAAAAAAAATTGGGTTCGGTCTGTCTGGCAGATGTACTAAACACCAAAGGCAAGTAACGCAAGTGGTGATCGCAAGCCTGAGTATTGGTTGCTTCACTGATAGGTGTGCGGTGTCCCTGCATGTACGTACACTGACAAATTGGACTTCTTCCGGCCTATGTTCGCAGTAGCTTGAAGCGGTCTGTATATATATATCATTTTCCTGAGCAAATTAGACTTGGAGACGGGTTTAGCGTTATAGCTCAGTTTTTACGTTTTGTTTTTAACACACAATATATTTATTTATATTTTTCACAGTCAAACATTTTCAATCGCGATATTTTAGATGTTTTTAAAAGTTTTATGTATATGTAAGGGGTTATCCATTTTAGAAACCTTAGCATCTTTATATATATATATATATCATTTATAATTTACAAATTGCTTAGATATGTTTTGTTATTTTCAACGTAACACCTTGTTCATTGTGTGCTTCTTTTGAATTTAAGAGGAATTTAAAAATCTCGTGTAGTTTTTGGGTTATTCAGCATTTTTGGCAAGGAATAAAGCAGGCTTAGCTAAAAATTAGATAAAATACAAGGTGTTTCATTTAAAGTAACTAAATACATTTACACAGCCTAAGTATTCTAATATCAAATTTGTCAGAAAAAGTGATGATTCCTTTTGAATGCCCTTTTAATCTTAGATTAAGAGTTAAAAATTCTATACTTGTTTATAATGGATAGCGCCGTATAATTAGCTATTTATTCATTATACTTTTGTATACAGTTAGCCGGGGCGACTTGAGAGTCAAGGCTTCGTTGGATTTTGTTTTAGTTTTAAATCACAAAATCTTTTTTTTTAGAAAACCACGAACCACAATTTTAATGCACCCTAGTTGACGGTATTCTTTTATCTTTAGTAGCGTTCGTGCTGGAGATGAATATCAAGATTTTTTCTTTGCACTCGCATTTATTTCGTCGACTAAAACATTTTTAACCTTGTAGTTTTTTATAAAAATAAAATACAAAATAAAAATAAGTTTTATTTTTTTTCAAAATACTAGAACAGTCATTTGCGGTAACTTTGAACCACTTTGGGTAACTTTGAGCAACTTGGGAAATTATATGTTGGAACTTTTGAATTTTCCAAGTGGCTCAAAGTTAATCCATAATGGTTCAAAGTTTCCCAGACTGACTGTACTACAACTGCTGTTGCTACAATGCTGAGTTCTGGTAGCCCAAAGGTGGGGTTCTCCCAGCCCAGACCATGAGTTACCACAACCCAGGCGCTGGGTTTTGGTAGCCCGACAGCAGAGTTCTTCTAGCCCAGATCATGAGTTACCACAACCCAGATGCTGAGTTCTGGTAGCCCAGAGGCAGGGTTCTCCCAGCCCAGATCATGAGTTACCACAACCCAGGTGCTGAGTTCTGATAGCCCAAAGGCAGGGTTCTCCCAGCCCAGATCATGAGTCACCACAACCTAGATGTTGAGTTCTGGCAGCCCAAATGGCCAAAAAAATACATTCAGTGTTTATGCATATTTTAGGCTACCACAATACACGAACCGTGTTTCTCGGCAATGGACTTGGTTCTCACAGCCCAGAGGTCTGGACTGTCCTCTATTGGCAACACGGCTGGGTCTAGGAGAACTCATATTTGAGTTCTCGTAGCCCACCATTTTTCTCAGAGTAGAGTTGTTTCACCACTGAAAAAATGCTCCAATCAACCTCGTGCGACAGCCTATTAGTGGAATTATAAAGTTATTGAAAAGGTGTTAGGCTGTAACCTACGAACCAAAAAAAACTTAAGTTAAATTATTAATTAATAAAATAGTTCTTATTCAACGATTCTAGGTTGCTTACCATTACCCCTAACCTAAAAGGTATTCTGTTGATTATACTCGCATAGACCTGTATACCAAAACAGCTGATCGTCTTAAAACAAATAAAGGCATATCCCACAGGCTGTCATGATATTTTAAAATTTACTTTTCTTGCTTCCTAACTGATTTTTTGCATAAAATGAGTAACGTGCAAGTTTTTTTAGATTTTACACGTTTTCTTTAAAAATACTTTAACCTATAGCTACGTAATATTTCTTATTGGAAAAAACCTTAGTGGAAGAGAGAAAAATTATTTTAAAATAACAAGCAAATAGGCAATATCTTCGTTTGGCCTCACACGGCCATTGAACAGCTGACCATTGTTTTTTAGACAGCCCATTATTATTGTTGCTGTGACTTGTATGGGATGACCCTATGGTCTGTGTCTCCCCAGTTCCGATGGACCTCGATGTTACACTCGTGACAATAGAGGTCGCCACTACAGTCTAGACACCTACAGAAAAAGTTTAAGGCCAATCAGGCTAGATATACAGAAGTTGTTTTCCAATCAAATTGGGTTACTTTGTTTTTAGTTTATTGAAAAGGGATCCGGAGAACTTAAAATTAACTATAAAACCGAGGGGTGGCTCGATAGTCAATTTTTGTACACAAAAAGGAATATTTCCTTAGTATTTTAGTCCCGCATTGACAAACTTGCACAGTATAATGTATTTTCTCGGTAATTCCTGTACTTCTTAGTATTTTTAGTAATTCCTGGTTATTTACGTAGCGCTTCTGGGTACTTCCTAATAATTTCCTGGCCTGTAAATCAAAAGGAATTAGGGAGCTACCCCGAGGGGTAACTGGATCGTTGATTTTTCCACAACAAAAGGAACTTCCTTTAGTACTTCTCTAAAACTTTCCAGTAATAAACTATTATTTCATTTTAATTCCTTGTATTTCCCGGTAATCCTCATGAGTATTTGTTTAGGCAACATAATTTTTTTAAATCCCAAATATCTCAAAAACTTTAGTAATTCTGGATACTTCCCAGCAAACACGGTTCCCTCGGACCTTCGTCGGTCCGATGTCGACTTTCAAATTTGTCGTCATCGGCACGACGTCGATTTACGACATCGGACCAGCAGTATTTTTTGTCCCCTTTGCGATGTAGGCCCAATATATGTTTGCCGACGCAGCGTTAGACTGTAGCCCGCCGTCGGACCAATGGTTAATTTTACTTTTGCTGACAATCGGCATACCGTCGCGTAACTGCTTAATTTGGTCGGTCTAACGTAGGCAAGCTGGTCTCGGCCCGATATCGGTAACTATTCAAGTCCGACATTGGTTTCCTAAATCGGTCCAACGTCGGCGATTGACGGAGGTCCATCGGTGGTAACTTAAAGCGGCTCGACATTGGCAAACTACAAAGTTTCGATAATGCGGGTGCTTAACCAGTCGGGCTGGTTTAAGTGGCAGAAGAGGTGACTCTTGTAGAGAAGTACCACCATCTTGTCAAGTCCGCATTCTAGTTTTGAAATATCTTTGCTTATTATATATATAATATTATCTTCCGCTGTACAGGGAACATAGTGACATTAACGCCATCTCTACATACTAGAAAAAAACTATTAAGCAGCAAAAATTTTAAGGTGACGTTATCGGACCATCGTCGGTTGCCGATTCTCGACCAATCAAAGAAAGTTCCAATCGGACTATCGTCGGCCCTAAAGCAGATTGTAATGTTTTTTTAGTCAAAACATTACAAGTCAAATTAATAAAAGCAAACCTACCAATTTTCTCAATACCTCAACCTGAATTCCTACACTAATCTTGCTATTAACTCCAGCATGCTACAAAATCGTCGCAAAGCCGGTTTTTACTAGCCTAATCAACGTATGCGAAAGCCATCCATCTAGTTGTCTTTGTCGAACATACGTAAAAAGGTACAGGAATCACATACGTCGAAGCAGATAATGCGAGAGAATATCTATCCTTTTTCATCTTTCTCCATGTAATAAAGACAGCCTACGTAGAACGGTAATCTTTACTATTTAAAATTTTAATATTATAAATGCATTTAAAGTGTTAAATTCGACGAAGCAGTCGTCTTGGTTAGTGTAAAAAATTTAATAAAAAACAGTCAAGTCGGAGTGTAGTTGGGGAACCAGTGAATTTTAAGGGGTCCCGGGGTAAAGGGAGTGACTACTATAAAATAGAAAGACACCAAAAGATGAGCTCTTTTCAACACTAGAAATGCAGCACTAAGTGGTGTCCAAAAAAAATTAACAACAAAGTGAAAAATGTAATCTGACAGATTCATAAGCCAGAACAACCGGTATGTTTTTCTATTTTCTATAAGCCTAAATTATTTTTTTGATTTCTTACTATTACTTACAAAATTGAGGATTACTGATTTTTGAATTATATTATTTTTTTAAATAGCTCAAAACCATTTTTTTGAAATTTTTGTAAAGTTTTATTAGGTACCTTTAAAACTGGTCAGTGTGCAGTTCACTTAATTTTTTATAATATAACAAGCATATTTTTATAGTTCATTAAATTTTATTTTTTATTTCTGTTAGAAATTGGTAGTTAGAGCAGTGTCATAATTATTCAAATCCACTGCACAGTTTGTAAGACCTAAAATATATTTGGAAGAAAACAAGATTCAAGGAATAACCTTAAAAATCAGTAAGAAAAATTTGTAAAAATTAATTTTTTTGTAAACCTTGATTTTTATTAACTCATAGAATAGTGGGGGCTGATGTAAGTTTTTTATTAATAGGCTTTAAGGGCGAACCGTCTACCAACTTTAAGGGCGAACCGTCTACCAACTTTAAGGGCTAACCTTCTACCAACTTTAAGGGCTAACCTTCTACCAACTTCAAGGGCTACCCTTCTACCAACTTCTAAGATCACCTTTCTACTGACCACACTTCTCATAATGACCACCTAGGCTTAAACTGCCACATCATGGTTTAAAGCCTACGACCAACTCTTTAACCAGCGTTTCCGTCAAGCTACTTTCCATCTTTTTACTTCTACGATGAATTAAGACCAAGTTCAGAGATTTCCAATCCAATCATCCAACTTCCTGTGTCCACCCGGAGTTCTTGAGTTTCCATGTGGCATGGATTGCGTCAGCAGTTTTATCGAGAGTCCAGGGAGGGGTACTGATGTCTGGTGCGATTAGGATCTACGGTTAAAAGCTAAGTACACCTGCTTTTATTCTTACTAACTTTCCTTGCGTCTTAATTTCTTCAACTCAAGCGGTCAACATGGTCAAATTTGCCTTTTTCACAATTTTTTTGATTTTTTTATAAATTTTTTTGGCACTTATATTTGGAAGTGGTGAAGCCAAATATATTTAAGTTTCGTTATTTACGGAGTGTAACTAACTATTGTATAGTTTAGTGTGTTTACCTACACCCATAAATGTTGGTTTATAATTCCTTCAGAATTATAAACCGTGTGACCTTTTTGGTTTTATTTAACCTTTGTTTTGGTAATGGTCAAATTTGCCTTTTTCACAATTTTTTGGATTTTTTTATAAATTTTTTTGGCACTTATATTTGGAAGTGGTGAAGCCAAATATATTTAAGTTTCGTTATTTACGGAGTGTAACTAACTATTGTATAGTTTAGTGTGTTTACCTACACCCATAAATGTTGGTTTATAATTCCTTCAGAATTATAAACCGTGTGACCTTTTTGGTTTTATTTAACCTTTGTTTTGGTAATATAGTTTTGCAGTTTATTACTTTTTTTGATAAATGGATACTGGGTGGAGTTATATACTTTTAAATTTAAGTAATTAACCTAGAGTATGACTATTTATAGTGTGTCCATTCATACTCCTAGGGTTGGTTATGCCAACTTGGTATAGTGCGTTAATATGTTCTTAAGAAGGCATATGCATGATCTAGTATCACAATAACTTTTCATAATTCTGATTTTTGGAAGGCCAAGGATGTGTTTAGCACGTTACAGATTATGTAGGGGTTGTTGATGTGCTAGATTGTTTCTTTGGGCAAATCTGCCTACCTAAATTTGCTGTTTTAAGATCTGGCAACACAATATTTTCTATAGTCAAGTTTTTCTGTACTACAGAAACTAGGTGTTTAGCACGTTATTTGACTATAAGAACTTATTGATGTGTCAAGATTGCCCAGGCAACTTATTTTTGTCCTTAAGTTGTTTTCCTTTGCCTTTATTGGTTTTAAACCATGTTATGTATGTTTTTTTTGTGGAAAGACCACACTTCTTACCTTGTGTAATATATTTATGCATTTTTTTGTGGAAAGACCACACTGTATTATCTTGTGTAACATATAAGTTTCACTTTACATTTATTTGGTGGAAAGACCACACTTCTTACCTTGTGTAATATATTTATGCATTCTTTTTGTGGAAAGACCACACTTTATTATCTTGTGTAACATATAAGTTTCACTTTACATTTATTTGGTGGAAAGACCACACTTCTTACCTTGTGTAATATATTTATGCATTTCTTTTTGTGGAAAGACCACACTTTTGTGTTAAGTTAACTATATTAATTAATATGAGATTTTAGTCATTGTAAATTATTTATTGATTTTTTTTCAAATCTTGTTAATTTTTTTTATAAAATTATTTTGTTAATACATTTACTAGTTGAGATATTTTTGTTTAATTTCATAATATGAATCTTTGAAAATAGATTTTAAGAGGCTCAACTTAAAATCGTACTCTGAAATAAATATTTGAATAAATTGAGCAGTTCAATTTTCTGTCTTTGCAACTAATAGACAGGGCGCCCACAAAATAGTTTGGTAAAAGATAAAATTAAAGAAGATACAACCTGTTACTTAAGTAAAATTTTTCAAAATTAATATTAAAAATTCTTATTTCAAAATTCCTTTTTTTATATTTGCAACTTAGGTTTGAACCCACGCCCTGTGCTCTCATTACAAAACATTGAGTCATACCTAGGCATTTAATTAAAAGAAAGAAGGAATAAATTCATTTTTATTATTATAAAATACAAAGAAAAAGAGTCAAATTTTAACAACAATTTTTCCTTTTTCTAAATAATTTCCCTCGAATAAATAATTACAAATGGCGCTGTAAACGTGGGGCGTTGTTTTTTTTTCCTAAAGTTTTTTGTAATCTTACAGGTATTTTTCTGAGTTTTTATTTCCCTTGAAAGGGGGTGTTTGTAATGCCTTTGTAAATTTAAAGACATTCCAAGTTTAAAGTTTACGTAGAACAATTTACTTAAGTACTTATAGTGGCTGGGTATCTTATACCAAACTCAACAAAATATCTCAACGTTTTAATTTAAATTTTTTTGATCATTATTGTTCAACTTTCATTAAATTGATAAAATTTTCCCTGATTTTCTATTACTGAGTTGTCTTTTATTCACATTTTTGTAACGATTTTAGATAAAATGGAACCCTCATACCTTTTGATTGACGAATTGGATTGGGAGCTGATGATCAGATCCAGAGACACTCAAGGTGAGCGGAAAGAAAAGAACAAGTTGCTGAGAGAACTTCGGAAAACGGAAAAAGCAGGACCTATCAACTACCCAGAAGTGAGCCTCGACTTTGACAATGAGAATGGCCTATGCAGGGATAAGCTGGAAACATTGGAGAGTATGGTAGTTAAGTTTAATCTCACCAAGCGCCATACTAAATATCGGGTTATAACAAATCGCCTAGCGCATATTCTAAACCGAATTTCAAGGTTCCCTGAAGCAAAATCAGAAACCAAACAGGAACTTTCTTCGAAAGTCTCCTTCCTCTTGACAGTTTTAAATCAAAAGGCCAAAGCCAACAAATCTTTATTATTATTAAAATCCCCAAGCTTAAGAGAATCTATAATTGAAGAAGATAACTATGAATCTGAAGTATATAAAGATAGTGAGACTGAAAGTGTGCATGACTCGTCAGATGACGAAAATCTCGAATTGGTTTTAATGTCAAGCACCCAACATGTTTCTCCTTTAGACGACGGTACGGAAAATCAAGTAGAGTCAACCCCCCAGAATATTTCTCAATTAGACCTCTCCCAAGTATTAGATAGAATTGCTAGTTATACCAAAAAAGACCCGAAACCTAACATTCAAATTTCAACCCAAAGTATACCAGGAACAAGTTTAACTCCAACAAATCAGCCCACATCGCAAACAGCTGGTACATCGGCACCAAACTCCATGTCAAGTCCATGTCAAAATATGTCAAACCCAAGTCAAACGAGTCAAAGTTTAAATTTTAATCAACCCTTGCAAACATTGCCTTTAAATAACCCCATTAATCCCATGGCCAATGTAAACCCAAACAATATAGGTCAAAATTCCATGTCAAACCCGTGTCAAAATATGTCAAACCAAAGTCAAACTGGCCAAAGCTTAAATTTTAACCAACCTTTGCAATCCCCGTCTATAAACAACCCGATCAACACCAATGCTAATTTAAATCAAAATAATTTAGGTCAAAATTCAATGTCAAACCAATGTCAAAATATGGCAAACCAAAATCAAACTAGTCAAAGTTTAAATTTCCATCATCCCTTGCAAACGCTGCCTATAAATAACACCATTATCCCCAACTTTAACTTAAATCAAAGCAATGTAGGTCAAAACCCGATGTCAAATCAATGTCAAAATATGTCAAACCAAGTTCAAACTATTCAAAGTTCAAATTTTAGTCAACCTTTACAAATTATGCCTATGAATAACCCCAATACAAATTTAAATCAAAGCAATGTAGGTCAAATTTCAATGTCAAATCCAGGCCAAAATATGTCAAACCAAAATCAGACTAGTCAAAGCTTAAATATCAACCAACCCTTACAAATACAGGCTATAAACAATCCAAACAACCCCAACGCCAACTTGAATCAAAGCAATGCTGGTCAAATTTTAAACTATCAATCCATGATGGGCTCAAATTTTTATCAACCATGTCAAAATCAAAACCTTGGTAATCAAAATATCAACTACCAACCTACTTTAAGTAGCGGTATAAATCCAGCCTCTAATTTTTTACCCAATTTAAATTTAAATTCAAACCAAAACCAGTTATATAATCAGACGTCAGGTTGTCCACTTAACCCTCAGGTCAATTTTAACCAACAATTATCAAACCCAATAGGTAATTATCAGACCAACCCAACCTTGAACAACTCACAGCATTTTTCCAACCAAAATTTAAACTTTCAGCCTGCTACCAACCAAATACCTAGTCAACAGTTTACCCATCAAACATTTGGTCAAACTCAATTAAACTCTCAGCATCAGATTTTATCCAATCAAAATTTTAATTCTCAAAATTTAAATACTAATACTTTTTCACAATTTCCTTTAACCAGTAACCACCCAAATTTTGTTCCACGTCAATACTTTCAAAACAACAATAATAATTTAAATTTTGCCAATCCCTTGCCTCAAGTTCCTACTCAACTACCCCAGTATGGGATCCAACAATTTTCTCATTCAAAAAATTATTCTGGTCAACATAGCAATGATGCGAATTTATTCAGAAAAATAGGTTATATTCATCAAAACAATATTAAATTTACTGGTAGTGGGAGTGTACTGACATTTTTAGATAAAGTCGAAGAGTTTGTGTTGTCATACAACATTGATAAAAATCAACTTCTAACATTTGCACATGAATTTTTTGAGGGTCAAATTAGAACTTGGTATCGACAAATAAAGCAAAGAATAAATTCTTGGGACGATTTGGTTAGGGAATTAAAAATAAACTTTTTACCGACTAATTTTGAAAATCAACTTTGGCAAGAAATACATTCTAGGACTCAGGGACCTAACGAAAGGCCAATCATTTTCATTAGTATTATGCAAACTTTATTTACTCGCTTAACGAGACAAGTTAGTGAATGGGAACAGGTCCAAATTGTAATAAAAAATTTGCAACCTTACTACCAGAATCATTTGGCATTGAAACAAGTTATGAACCTCGATGAATTGACTTATTTGTGTAGAATGATAGAGGAAACAAAAATTAGATCACAAAACTTTCAGACTCCTTCTACAAATAATAATATAAACTTAATGGCACCAGAATTAGCCTATCAACGACCAAAGAACAATTTTAAGATTAATGAAATTTCCTGTGATGATCCTTTTTACCAAAATCCAAGTCTTACCAATGAAAATTCTCAAGGTACAAGCGTTTCAACTTCTAATATTCAACTTCAATCAAATTCCCCAAGTCAAACTGAAAACCTTGAACCAAACATTAGTGCCCTAAACAGTTTAATTTGTTGGAATTGTGGAGAAAAAGATACCCATACTTTCCAAAAATGCACCAAACCCAGAACGAAATTTTGTTATAAATGTGGTTACAAAAATAAAACAGTGCGTGAATGCCCGGTGTGTTCAAAAAACTTGCCCAGCGCAGCTCCAAGGTCGGGTGGGACTGCGAATGCATAAAAAATACCGACCAAACTGGTCAAAAAATCATTACTTCCACTGTTTCCACTCAAACTATTTCCTTTACATCAGCGCAGACCCAAACAGAAAATATATCCCCTCAAATAAGTTCTTTACAACCCCTTGACCGTACACAGCATAAAAACTTTACTCACAATAAAAAAACTCAAGGTGACAAAAGTAAAACTTATTCTGACCAAAATAAAACTCAATATGATAGCCGAAATTTCTTCAAGCAAAATAAATGGTCAGAATGGCTTCAATTTGTTAAAAACTTTTCTTTAACCAAGAACCTACCAAATAACGACTTAAAATCCTCCCAAAAAGACCATTTTCTCAATAAAAATAAACCTTCAAAATTTCGAACTAAAGCTCAAAAACCCAATCATAAAGAATACTCCAAGCAAAACAACTGGTCGGAATGGCTTAATATTGTCAAAAATTTTTTTCTTAACAATCAAATTTCACCGCTTTTCCTTCAACATGGTAACGACTTGAGGCCATATATATCCATTCAATTCAAAAATTTAGATATTTCAGCTTTATTAGACACCGGAGCTATGAAATCTGTCTTGGGCAAATCGGGATATGAGTTAATGCTAAAAAATAAAATACAAATCTTGCCACATAATTACAGTTCTGTTAGCACAGCTGATGGGAATTCTCAAGAAGTAAAGGGTCGGGTTATTATTCCTATTTCTGTTGAAAATCACACAAAAAAACTTGAGTTTTTAATAGTGCCCAGTATAAAACACAAAATGATTTTAGGGATAGATTTTTGTAGAAAATTTAATTTATATCTTAATTTTGCGGATAATTCTTTTTGTTTCAATGAAACATCACAAGATAATCAATTATCATCCCTAAACAGTAATAATAAAATTAAAATAAATCAAAATTTGTCACCAGTCCCTCAAATTAGAAATACCCCTGGCCATTCTCAAATTTCATCAATTTCTCAACATAAAAACCCTAGCTTTAAATATGATTGTCAATTCTTATTAATTAAAGATATAGTCAACAATTTTTTTAAAAATAATCCTATCAGTAATGAAAAGATACACACAACAAACTTACTATTTCCTGAAATAAAATTTGAACAGTCGATCAATAAACCACCCTCTACTAATGACCCTATATTGGATTTACTAGACCTTTTACAAAATGAAAATTTTTTTGATGACATTGATGAAATTTTATCTCAGATCTCCATTGACGAAATTGTTGTTCAAGAACAGAAATTTAAAGCTTGTATTCAGTCTGAAAGTGATTTAAACCCTGAACAAAAAACGAAATTGGAGTTGGTTATAAAGAAATTTGAAACCTTAGTGTCAGAAAAATTGGGTTGCACTAACCTAATAACTCATAAAATTGAAGTTACCACCCCAGAGCCATTTCGCAAAAGACCATTTCTCTTAAGTCCTTATATGCATAAACATGTTAACGATGAAATTGACCGGATGTTAAAGTTAGATGTTATTACCCCCTCTCGTAGCCCTTACAGCTCAAACGTTCTTCTTGTGCCTAAGGCCAACGGGGAAAAGAGGTTATGTTTTGATGGTCGGGATCTTAACAAAATTACTAAGAAAGACCGATATCCATTACCAAATCTAACCAGAATCCTGGATAAAGTTAAAAACGCGAAATATCTCTCTTCTATTGACCTTAAACATGCGTTTTGGCAAATTCCGTTACATGACCAGGATTCAATGGAGAAAACAGCTTTTAGCGTGGTTGGTAAAGGTCATTTTATGTTTACAAAAATGCCCTTTGGTCTTTGTAATTCAGCGCAAACTTTACAGAGGCTAATGGATACCCTTTTTGACCCATCAATTGAGAATGATATTTTTGTCTACCTTGATGATCTGGTGTGTTGTACGGATACATTTGAGAAACATGTTGAAACCTTGACAAAAATTTTTGAAACATTAAAATCCGCGAGTTTTACTATTAACTTAAAGAAATGTAAATTTTGCCTTCCATCATTGGAATTTTTGGGATATGTAATTGATAGAAATGGTCTACATGCTAACCCGGAAAAGGTATCTGCTATTGTTAAATATCCAAGGCCTCAAAATGTCACTGAAGTTAAAAGATGGGTAGGAGTCACTGGGTGGTACAGACGGTTTATAAGGGGTTACTCTGATTTAATTTGTCCTTTAACCAAACTAATGCAAGGAAAGAATAAAAAGCAAAAAATTGACTGGACGGATGAAGCTGAAAAGTCCTTTCAAGAACTTAAAACCCGCCTTATAACCACGCCGGTATTGGCCAATCCCGATTTTTCAAAACAATTTATTATTCAAACTGATGCCAGCAATTTTGCGGTTGGCGCTGTGCTTGTGCAGGGTGAGGGTGATGATGAGAAAGTGATTTGTTATGCCTCTAAAACTTTAACGCGTACTGAGCAAAATTGGACGGTAACTGAGCGAGAGGCTTATGCAATAATCTTTGCCGTAACTAAATTCCGGCCTTACATTGAGGGAAGTTTTTTTAAAATTTATACTGATCACCATGCATTACTTTGGCTGTCAAGAATTCAACAACCAGTGGGACGGTTAGCTAGATGGTCTATCTTTCTTTCTCAATTCACATATGAGATCATTTTTCGAAAAGGTAAAAATAACATTGTACCGGATGCTTTAAGTAGAATTGAAATATCCTCCTTTGAATGTTACACAGACAGGTGGTATGACAGAATGTTAAAACAAGTATCTGATGACCCTTTAAAATTCCCAAATTACTCAGTACAAGAAAATCGGTTGTATAGGTATATAGAGTCTTCTCACGGGATTAATACCAACTTAAAAAATTGGAAATTAGTGATACCAAAGTCAGAGAGAATTAATATTATTAAAAATCATCATGATTCCCCTTTATCAGGCCACTTTGGCGTAAATAAAACTTATAATCGTATCTTAGAAGAATATTTCTGGCCAGACTTGAAAAAGGATGTAAAAAGATACGTTTCAAAGTGTGATATATGTAACCAACAGAAAGCTTCACAATTAGGCCGCCTTGGTGTAATGGGGGTTGGAAAACAAGTTGATATGCCTTTTCAATTAATATCTATGGATATCATGGGTCCGTACCCTAGGTCCAAGTCAGGTTTTTCATATCTGTTTGTCGTTGTCGATTGGTTCACTAAATTTACAATTTTACATCCCTTGAGACGTGCTACCGCTCAAGAAATTTGCAAGTTTGTCGAGAATCATATGTTTTTGACATTTGGTACTCCTATGACTATTGTCTGTGATAACGGGGCCCAATTCATTAGTAACGAGTTCAGGGACCTTATTTCACGGTATAAGATTAAGCATATTTGGTACAATGCAAAATACCATCCTCAGATAAATTTTTGCGAACGTTATAACCGCACTATTAAAACTTGTATTCGATGTTTTTTAAATCAAAACAAACATAAAGAATGGGATAAATATCTTTACCAAATCATGAGTGCTTTGAATAATTCAGTAAATTCAGTTACCAAATATAGTCCATCTTTTCTGGTGTTCGGGCGGATTGTACCGATTTACGGTGATTATTATGGAAAACTAGAAAATATGTATCAATGTCCCTATAAATTTGCTAACGCTGAAACATTGGTTGGTGAATTGGCTAAACTACCAGAGATATACCAAAAGGTTTCTGTTTTGCTTCAAAAATCACACCAAACGAATGAAAAATATTACAATCTCCGAAAGAGAAACATTGAATTTCAGGTGGGTGATACGGTTTACAAGAAAAATTATGTTCTCTCCAGTGCGTCTAAAGCTTTTGCTGCTGGACTTGCTCAGCGTTTTATTAAATGTCAAGTTACCAAGAAAATCAGTCCTTTAATATATGATCTTCTGGACGGTAAAGGTCAGGTTTTTACCCGGATCCATGTTAAAGACTTAAAACCAACCTTGAGTGAATCGGACTCTGAAAGTGAGCATCCCTAGCCTTTAAGTCAGTTAGTTTGTACTAGTAACTAAGTAATTATAAGAAAACCTAAATGATGTACCCTTTTAACTATTATTTTGTAAGTGTCAAAGGCAAATCTTATTTTTTCGTAGAAGGGGGGTATTTGTAATGTTTTTTTAGTCAAAACATTACAAGTCAAATTAATAAAAGCAAACCTACCAATTTTCTCAATACCTCAACCTGAATTCCTACACTAATCTTGCTATTAACTCCAGCATGCTACAAAATCGTCGCAAAGCCGGTTTTTACTAGCCTAATCAACGTATGCGAAAGCCATCCATCTAGTTGTCTTTGTCGAACATACGTAAAAAGGTACAGGAATCACATACGTCGAAGCAGATAATGCGAGAGAATATCTATCCTTTTTCATCTTTCTCCATGTAATAAAGACAGCCTACGTAGAACGGTAATCTTTACTATTTAAAATTTTAATATTATAAATGCATTTAAAGTGTTAAATTCGACGAAGCAGTCGTCTTGGTTAGTGTAAAAAATTTAATAAAAAACAGTCAAGTCGGAGTGTAGTTGGGGAACCAGTGAATTTTAAGGGGTCCCGGGGTAAAGGGAGTGACTACTATAAAATAGAAAGACACCAAAAGATGAGCTCTTTTCAACACTAGAAATGCAGCACTAAGTGGTGTCCAAAAAAAATTAACAACAAAGTGAAAAATGTAATCTGACAGATTCATAAGCCAGAACAACCGGTATGTTTTTCTATTTTCTATAAGCCTAAATTATTTTTTTGATTTCTTACTATTACTTACAAAATTGAGGATTACTGATTTTTGAATTATATTATTTTTTTAAATAGCTCAAAACCATTTTTTTGAAATTTTTGTAAAGTTTTATTAGGTACCTTTAAAACTGGTCAGTGTGCAGTTCACTTAATTTTTTATAATATAACAAGCATATTTTTATAGTTCATTAAATTTTATTTTTTATTTCTGTTAGAAATTGGTAGTTAGAGCAGTGTCATAATTATTCAAATCCACTGCACAGTTTGTAAGACCTAAAATATATTTGGAAGAAAACAAGATTCAAGGAATAACCTTAAAAATCAGTAAGAAAAATTTGTAAAAATTAATTTTTTTGTAAACCTTGATTTTTATTAACTCATAGAATAGTGGGGGCTGATGTAAGTTTTTTATTAATAGGCTTTAAGGGCGAACCGTCTACCAACTTTAAGGGCGAACCGTCTACCAACTTTAAGGGCTAACCTTCTACCAACTTTAAGGGCTAACCTTCTACCAACTTCAAGGGCTACCCTTCTACCAACTTCTAAGATCACCTTTCTACTGACCACACTTCTCATAATGACCACCTAGGCTTAAACTGCCACATCATGGTTTAAAGCCTACGACCAACTCTTTAACCAGCGTTTCCGTCAAGCTACTTTCCATCTTTTTACTTCTACGATGAATTAAGACCAAGTTCAGAGATTTCCAATCCAATCATCCAACTTCCTGTGTCCACCCGGAGTTCTTGAGTTTCCATGTGGCATGGATTGCGTCAGCAGTTTTATCGAGAGTCCAGGGAGGGGTACTGATGTCTGGTGCGATTAGGATCTACGGTTAAAAGCTAAGTACACCTGCTTTTATTCTTACTAACTTTCCTTGCGTCTTAATTTCTTCAACTCAAGCGGTCAACATGGTCAAATTTGCCTTTTTCACAATTTTTTTGATTTTTTTATAAATTTTTTTGGCACTTATATTTGGAAGTGGTGAAGCCAAATATATTTAAGTTTCGTTATTTACGGAGTGTAACTAACTATTGTATAGTTTAGTGTGTTTACCTACACCCATAAATGTTGGTTTATAATTCCTTCAGAATTATAAACCGTGTGACCTTTTTGGTTTTATTTAACCTTTGTTTTGGTAATGGTCAAATTTGCCTTTTTCACAATTTTTTGGATTTTTTTATAAATTTTTTTGGCACTTATATTTGGAAGTGGTGAAGCCAAATATATTTAAGTTTCGTTATTTACGGAGTGTAACTAACTATTGTATAGTTTAGTGTGTTTACCTACACCCATAAATGTTGGTTTATAATTCCTTCAGAATTATAAACCGTGTGACCTTTTTGGTTTTATTTAACCTTTGTTTTGGTAATATAGTTTTGCAGTTTATTACTTTTTTTGATAAATGGATACTGGGTGGAGTTATATACTTTTAAATTTAAGTAATTAACCTAGAGTATGACTATTTATAGTGTGTCCATTCATACTCCTAGGGTTGGTTATGCCAACTTGGTATAGTGCGTTAATATGTTCTTAAGAAGGCATATGCATGATCTAGTATCACAATAACTTTTCATAATTCTGATTTTTGGAAGGCCAAGGATGTGTTTAGCACGTTACAGATTATGTAGGGGTTGTTGATGTGCTAGATTGTTTCTTTGGGCAAATCTGCCTACCTAAATTTGCTGTTTTAAGATCTGGCAACACAATATTTTCTATAGTCAAGTTTTTCTGTACTACAGAAACTAGGTGTTTAGCACGTTATTTGACTATAAGAACTTATTGATGTGTCAAGATTGCCCAGGCAACTTATTTTTGTCCTTAAGTTGTTTTCCTTTGCCTTTATTGGTTTTAAACCATGTTATGTATGTTTTTTTTGTGGAAAGACCACACTTCTTACCTTGTGTAATATATTTATGCATTTTTTTGTGGAAAGACCACACTGTATTATCTTGTGTAACATATAAGTTTCACTTTACATTTATTTGGTGGAAAGACCACACTTCTTACCTTGTGTAATATATTTATGCATTCTTTTTGTGGAAAGACCACACTTTATTATCTTGTGTAACATATAAGTTTCACTTTACATTTATTTGGTGGAAAGACCACACTTCTTACCTTGTGTAATATATTTATGCATTTCTTTTTGTGGAAAGACCACACTTTTGTGTTAAGTTAACTATATTAATTAATATGAGATTTTAGTCATTGTAAATTATTTATTGATTTTTTTTCAAATCTTGTTAATTTTTTTTATAAAATTATTTTGTTAATACATTTACTAGTTGAGATATTTTTGTTTAATTTCATAATATGAATCTTTGAAAATAGATTTTAAGAGGCTCAACTTAAAATCGTACTCTGAAATAAATATTTGAATAAATTGAGCAGTTCAATTTTCTGTCTTTGCAACTAATAGACAGGGCGCCCACAAAATAGTTTGGTAAAAGATAAAATTAAAGAAGATACAACCTGTTACTTAAGTAAAATTTTTCAAAATTAATATTAAAAATTCTTATTTCAAAATTCCTTTTTTTATATTTGCAACTTAGGTTTGAACCCACGCCCTGTGCTCTCATTACAAAACATTGAGTCATACCTAGGCATTTAATTAAAAGAAAGAAGGAATAAATTCATTTTTATTATTATAAAATACAAAGAAAAAGAGTCAAATTTTAACAACAATTTTTCCTTTTTCTAAATAATTTCCCTCGAATAAATAATTACCAGCCAGCATAAAGTCGACTATAGTAAATCGGGCCATCGTCAGTTGCCGATTCTCGACCGATTAAACAAAGTTCCAATCGGACCATCATCGGCCCTAAAGCAGATAAAGTAGGCGTCGGCATAAAGTCGACTATAGTAAATCGGGTCATCGTCAGTTGCCGATTCTCGACCGATTAAATAAAGTTCCTATCGGACCATCATCGGCCCTAAAGCAAATAAAGTGGGCTTCGGCATAAAGTCGACTATAGTAAATCGGGCCATCGTCAGTTGCCGATTTTCGACCGATTAAACAAAGTTCCAATCGGACCATCGTCGGTCCTAAAGTGGTGCCGGCATAAAGTCGACTGTAGTAATGTGGACCTTCGTCAGTTGCCGATTATTGACCGAAAACTGAAAATCCCAATGCCGACGATTTGTGTTTGCTGGGTTTCTAATGATTCCCTTGCCCTGTACATCAAGAAGTTACAGAGTCACCCGAGGGATGACTGGATCACCTATTTTGTGCACCAAAAAGAACTACCTTTTGGAGTTTGTGTACAAAATTTACTTGTTTACGGGCTGTTAGTTTCCAGTATTTTGTAATTATTAATATAGAGTTATTGAATATAATAAGTTTCAAAAAATACAAATTTACGCCAAAAAATTGGACAAAAAATTGATGGAATTTATTTAAAGATTCGTAAAAAATATACAGAAAGTCCTGAAAAGTATGGCAAATCCTCGTATTTCCCTACGAGTTCCTACTAATTTCGTATGTCAAACTAATTAAAAACGATTTGATTCCGAGTACTTTCTGGCAGTTCCTCTAGACCGTACACCGAAAGGTATTACCGAGTCAACACCTTTTGGGCATCGAGTTATTTTAGAAAACTTGCATTTCTAGCTCCCCCTCTTAAACAGGGTTCCCACTCAAATTTTCATTCTAAATTTACTGACTTTCCAGGTCCATATATAATTTTTTTCACTGAATTTTTAAATTAAAACACACCATTCTGTTTTTCTTATTTTTGGAAATAACGCTCGGAACAAAAATTTCTATGGAATAAACTCTTATACCATCAGTGGTGGCAGCCGGAGATGGTGTATTGTCAAGGTTATTAGTCTGAGTCTTTAAAAACTTTCCTAATACATTGTGATTGTTAGTTTGGCAGCATGGATTGCTTTTTCCCGAGTTTTTGATTTAATATGGCTTCCCAAGCAGCATTTGGACGTTATCTTACGTTGCGCACACGTTGCCCTTGAGAAACGCGACGTCGGCTAGCGACATCGTTTCGACTGCCTTGACGTCATTGATCCCAACTAGCTTTACCAATTGCCAACGTTATTTTACGTTTAATTTCTCTCATCTAAAATTACTTACTAAATTTAATTACGTTTGGTTTTGTTTCGACTACCTAAAATACATAAAGTTTTTGTAAAATAATAAAAATGGATGCGTAGGAAATCCCAAGGATAAAACTACAGTTCTAGAAAAAAGTGGAATTTACGAAATTAGTTGCATGGATTGTGACAAAAAATATGTTGGCCAAACGAGACGCTCTATTCAAACACGATTCAAAGAATACTTAGCACACTTAAAATACGGAAGAACAGAAAAGTCAAGTGCGGCCGAGCATGCTTTTGAAAACAATCATAGATTCACATTAGATAACCTAAAACTTCTAAAAAGTGTATCAAACAAGACTTTTGAATGCATATGAAAGTATGGAAATCATTAAATCCAGAAATAGTTTAAATAAAGATAGAGGCTCCATTCCCTTTAGTACACTTTATTCTTTAGTTGAGAGGAGATAGGATTATAAAGCGTGACCAATCACAAATTATTAGTCTTATCTCACTAAAAGATAGTATATAAGATAGAGTGTAGGTTAATTTAGTTTATTGTTTATCGTCTCCTGATGATGCTAACGTTGTAAGCGAAACGCGCGTCGAGTGCAAAAAGTGTAGTTTTGGTTTGTGGAAAACAATCATAACTTTGTTAAATGTGATTAAGATACTTCGATCGAGATTTTTGTGTCCTACGATTCGTTCACTATGATCGAATCACGATGCGATTCAATCAGTCAAATGAGTCAAATGACCGACGAAGATAGAATGAATCAAACGAGTGAATCAAATCAGAATGGATCAACGACTGACTGACCCACTGTGGCGATACAATGAATCAGTTGGAAATAGGTCGATCGTTTCGTTCATTTGTTGTTTTGATTCGAATTCCTGCGTGCGGGGTAAACTTTATGAAAATATAGATTTTTTGGTCAGCAAACTATTTCGTATTTAGCTGCATCGACCTTTTTTTTTTGGTCACAACTTTCTTGATTTAGTTTCAAATGATTGATGTAAAAGGTATCATTCCAGAAACAAATCACTAATCGATTCGTTCAGTACACCAAGAATACCAATTCGGACCGGGTCTCCAAGTTAATCAGTAATTCGTTTCTAAAACGATCGATTCTTTTGAATCGATCATTGAATCAATCATTTAAAATTAAATTAAAGAAAATTGTGGCAGCAAAAAAAAGGTTGATGCAGGATGCAGCTAAATACAAAATACTCTACTGACCAAATCTATATTTTCATACAGTTTACCCCGCGCGCAGGGCAGGAATTCAAACCAAAGGAACGAATGAACGAAACGATCGAACTGATTCAGTGTATCGCCACAGTGGGTCAGTCAGTCGTTGATCCATTCCGATTTGATTCACTCGTTTGATTCATTCTGTCTTCGTCGGTCATTTGACTGATTGAATCATATCGAGCAAACGTGATTCAATCACTCAATACTCGCAAGTGATTCGATCATAGTGAACGAATCGTTCACGAATCACACATCTCTAAATCACATCCTGTGTCGCCCTAACCTCACAGGCGTTTGTTGTTTGTGGGAGGAAAATGGGATATGCTGGTTCCCTACAGCAAAGAAAGATATCCAATCGTATGTTTGAATGGTCGTTTTGGCATTTTCAAGAGCACTTGCAAATAGCAAAAAGCAGATCCTGGATCCAAAAACTCGAAGAAAAAAATGAAAACTTGTTGGGTTAAAATTTTCAAAAAAGTTAAGTCAGAACCAGAGAAATAAAAATAGTTCTTTAAGTTAGATCCAACGCCCGAAAATGGACGTGTTCGTTTTAGACGTCGGTAGACGTAGGCCAGTTCCAACGAGCTACAGGTTTTAATTTTCAACGGCAGGCAGACGTCGCTATCCGGCACGTTTAAATTTCCTATGTACTGAAGACGTCGAGTTTGCAGTAAAATCGTACACCGCTTTGGCCGACGTCAGTATATCGTTTGGTTTTGTAACGGTTAACTAAGAACGTCGCTTTTACCTCAAAAACGCATTTGATTGGAAGTCAGATTTTTGCTGCTTGGGTTATTACATCCATTCTCATTGCTAAAATTATTTTTATTTTGGCATAGTTGGAATCAAAACTGAGTTATCGTCACTCATAATAAAATTAAAAAATCAAAAAAATCGAAAAAAACAATAAAAAAATTGTTGTGAAATTAAATTCTAACCTCTAATTCTTATTTTAGCATTGGCTTTAAGCTGCTTAGGCTACCCAGCCAATGTATCTTTCTTTTACATTTACATTTAGACAAAGGTACTCACTCTTTCCAGTGCGATATTGTCATATGCAGTTATTACACAAGTCAATTGACAAAATGAACGGGAGTAGATAACCTATATTATCGTAGGAATCGCACAGCGTTGATTTTTTTTTCAGGATAATTTTTATTTTTTTGATTTTCCGAATGAAAAAATTAAGGTCCAACGCAACGAATTTACTGATCTTCACTGACTTCAAGCCCAATGAGCATTTTTGTCTATATAAAAGTTACAGCAAATAATATAAAACCTTCATAAAATAACCAAAAGTTAAATTATTTAGTGTTGGTGATAATTTTATAAATCTAATATATCTCTTAAATGAGTAAAAAAGACTTGAAAAACAACTGTTCAACACCAGCTTATAAAAATTTATGGTACATAGTAATGGAGAGAAAAACAACATATAGATTTTATAAAACTTCCTTATGAGCCCTCAAGTATAGAGATTATTATAAAAAGGTTTTACAACTGTTCTAACAACACTACATAACAAATTAAAGGTTTTTATGGATTTAGAAATATAGATTTTCCATCTTTCTTCCCTTTGCTTGTTATGTATTATTCTTTTTCTTTTTACAATAAAAAAATTTATAAAATGGTGTTTAGCAATCTTCTAAAATAAATAAAAATGAAAGAGAGATAAGCTGAAGCAGGAATATGAATATTTATATACTATAGTCAAATAAAAGCTGTTTTTCAAGTCACCCTACTCTGAAAATCAGCTGCTGTCCCGTGTGTACTGTATAGTTTTCGAATACACTCACGTAAATTTCATGGGCTCCAAAAATACTTGAGAAAACGAGAAAAAAATATTAATTTAAATATCGGTTTTTTTTTCATACGCGTTTTTTTCTTTCTGGGACAAATATTGAATTTTGTATGTTGTTCTTAACCCTAACAAGCAATATTTTGATTGAAACACATGTTGAAACCCCATAAATAACGTTTTTATTTAGGCCAAAAACCTATTTTTGTAATCCAAAATGGCGAAAATTTCCGACAATTCTATAAAAAAAAAACAATACAACTATACCACTGTTTACCTCGTCAACACTATTTTATAACCCTTTTAAAAAATGATGCTACTTGGAACAAAGGGCTACAGATGGCGCAGTGTTGAACACTGATGGTCTGTTTCTGCGAGCTTAACATAGTTACCATTGTTCTCTTTTCCTAAATGCATTCCTCGAAAGATCCAGCATATTACACATACCAGGAAAAATACCCGCCTCCACACACTTCAAGCCCGCATAACTATCTCAAGAATATAGTTAGATTGCGGGGTCGAAGGTTGTACAGGCGAGTATTTTCCGGGGTGTTCACATTTTCCGCCGACCAGCAGTATCAGCTTATGCGCTCGACGTTTCACGGTGCGTTTTTGCGACCTTAACACGGTTACTATATTGTTCTCTTTTTCTAAAACACGGTTCCCATCTATGCGTTTCTCATTCGTGGGTCCCCCAAATCAAAACACGTATCACGTGGTCTAAGCGAGATTTGCCTATACAAGTTCATGTCGGACCACGTGATGAGTTTTTTGAGTCAGGGTGACTGCGCATGGGAAACGCTGGTGGGAATCGGGTGTAAAATGCATTCGATCCCGATATCTGTCATCGGCAACTATCTCAAAAAGATTTGGATCTCTTATCTCTCTCAGATTGATGTAATTAAAACAAGATAATAATGGTATGGTATCTCGCAAAAACGTGCCTTTTGATGTCGCAAAACCGCTCCTTTTGAGGTCGCAAAAACGCGCCTTTTGATGTCACAAAATTAACCTTAAAAAATCTTGTTTGTTTTGTTTTTATAATTGCCAAAATAAATTAAAATTGTTTTTTTTTGTTCTAAAAACAGTTGTATTATAATCACTATATAAAGAAATTAATAACAAAATTATAGAAAAAACCTTATGGGCAAAAAAGGTTTATGAATGAGTTCATAAGAATATTACAGACACCAATTTATATAACTATTGTGTGTGAGTTCCCAAGTTTTTATAAGTGTCTCTCGAAATATTTTCAATCTTATCTTATATAAATTTGTTGTTGGTTAATTAAGTTTTATAAGTGGGTTGATAGCAACATTTTAAAAACCAATCTATTATATATCTTTAATTGATAGTTACTTACGGTTTTATAGGTGGGTTGACAGAAAGATTTCAAACACCAATTTATATAACTTTTGTCACTGATGACTTATATTATTATAAATATGTTGGTGGAAACATTGTTAACATTAATTGATAGTTACTTACGGTTTTATAGGTGGGTTGACAGAAAGATTTCAAACACCAATTTATATAACTTTTGTCACTGATTACTAATATTATTATAAATATGTTGGTGGAAACATTGTTAACGCCAGTTTTATGTTACTTTAGGGTACCATCAATTTAGAGCCTTTAATAAAACAAATATACAAACTCAATTCTTGTAGGAAACTTCTAAATACCCTAGGGTATCAATGGAACCCCCTTTATAATAATTATATAAATATCTGTCACCAGAAGTTTCTGAAAATGCTCATTGGGAGGTCGATTTTCGTCATGTACTGACTTTCACTGACAGTCAGGAAGAGTGGGAACCCTGTTGAACGAATACTTTCTTACCGAAATCTGGCGTCATTATTGCATAAAACACACCAGGGTAACTCGGGGCTGCCCCGACTCGCGTCATCGTCGTCGCTGGGTCGTTTCGCCAAGGAACCAGGCAGGGAGCAGCGGTCTTCCAGGGCCACTTCGTCCATGATCTGGAAAACGAAATGCGGTAAGCATAGTGAAATGGGCTATACAATAACGAGCAATATAATGGGGTTGCATAATCATACCTAATCATCATTCATCTCGATTAGGTTTCGGATGAATGACCACAAGAAATCTCCCCTTAATTCCGCTACACACCGGGTTATGCGTTTACCTCCGCAACATAGGGATGATGCTACTGTATTTTCTTCCCTGGACTTTTTACAACGTTTGTTTCAGATACAGACTGTACTGGAAAACCACGGGGGCGAAGTTCCACGTCTCCCTAGGAAGGTACGCGAAGGTGGCTGAGGTATACGCCATTCTCCAGGCAAGGATATTTACATTTGCTCAGATAGTAGGGCTGCACTGTCTGCTACCAGGTCGGACAGGGTTAACTCTACCCTTGTATTGGAGTGCAAACGTGTCTTGACAGCTATGGCAAGGCACAACAAGGTCAATCTCCTCTGGGTCCCGGAACATGAAGGTGTAGCGATCCGGTAGGTCCGGAATCCATACTAGGTATTCCGGCATGCCAAGTCATAACGGCCCTGAAAAGTGACTTAGACAGGCGCTAGATTAGCACACAGGGCATGCGACAAAACTCCTGATTGATGAGGTGAGTGCCAAAAAAAAACAAAGTCCTTGCGCCACCTAGGTAGGAAGGATATGAGACTGGCAATAGGGCTCCTAACGGGACACTGCGCCTTAACAAGCACCTAGAGACGCTGGGAATTGCCGAAGATTCAGAGTGTCGATGGTGCATGGAGGACGAGAAATCGTCCTTGCACGTCCTGCTGGAGTGTCCGGCTCTGGCCAGGTTGCAGACCAGAAAAATAGGTTTTTTCGCGAAAAAGGCAGGCTTCGAGGGCTAAACCATGGATAGCGGGCGTGCAACGAGCCCAGCAAGGTGGCCTACGTACATGAGAATTGTCTCGCACTCATTTCTACATTCAGTCATGCATTTAAACTCTCGACTTGTTTAAAAAATCTACAACATTTTATTTGGCTAACTTTTATACATCAAATAAACCAAGATTTGACTGAATAATCATAAACCACTAGAGCAATTTGACAGCGTTTACGGGCCCCAACACGTTTAGCCAACCGGAATATTGCGAGTGACATCATCCGTTTTGGGTTTTTGCTTTGGGTACTGCTTTTATAGGGTAATGAATTTATTAATAGGCAGTCTAAAATATTTAAGATTCTCAAAGCATAACTATCACTTTATTATGCTATTTGTTTACGGCAAACTAAACTTTCCATAAAAAGTCCATAAAGATGAATACTTATCCTAAAGAATCGTAGAGAATTGTCAGACGTAATGTTTCTTTTTAAAATTCTTACTAATAAAGTTGACTCTTCTGATATGCTGAGCAGATTTAATTATTTGTTTAAAGTACCCTTTAGGCACACAAATCATTCTCGGAACGGTCCTCTATGTAGGATGATTCGCGTTGCAAATATACTTTTTCTTGAACTTATATTTTTTAAATACTACTGAGCTTAAAAAGCAATCTTAAATCTAATCTAATCTAATTTTCTTTAAATAATTAATTAAATATATTTATCTTTCCCGTTTTTACATTTTTTAGTATTAGCGTAGTCTCTGCTTACAGCTTTCCATGTCTTACATATGCAAAATTTCGCTTGCAAGGATATTTTTGGCCCCAGATTTTTCTATCCAAATACAGAAATTTTAGTCTAATTTTAAAGGGCTAAATCTAGGTTTCTCTGGTAATAGTTTTTGAATATGGACTTTCATTTTTGTGAAATATGGATCCAAATATTTACCTGCTCATATCTGCAAGACTAGAAAAAATTGCAAAAAGTACCACTAGAGAATCCTAGATTCAAGCTTTATTTTTAAAATGAGACTAAAATGTTTGAAAAAGGTTCAAGAAAAGGCACAATTTAAGTATGTTATTGGGACAGTCCCCGAGACGATTTTGTGTGGTGGTGCCGATATCTACAGGGTCACCCAATAATAGCTGTCAAAGTTTGGGATGAGTTTATTATTATCATGCTTATATGGGCGAAAAAAGCATCAGGTCCCACTAAAAATGACAACGTTAAATTAAGAAATCACATTTATTTTGACACCTGTCAAACCCTGTCAAACTAATTAATGAACTTAAAGTTTTTGGAAAAGCGAATACCTTCTTTTTACTCTGTTGAATATATTGAATCGGAAACCGTAAAAAAAGTGATAGTGTTCCCCATGACAGTTACGACAACTGTCACTTTTTTTATGGTTTTCAATTGGATATTGTCAACAGAGTAAAAAGAAAAGGTTTTCGCTTTTCCCAAACCTCTATGTTTATAAATTATGTATTTGCCATTTTCACGGGGTTTGACAGATGTCAAATTTTGAGTTCATCGACCTGAATTTAGTATATGTCGAGTCCTCACTCGTAAATATATGTCATCGCACCAGTCACTTTTTTCGAAAAACTTCACGTTTATGAATTATTTATTCGTTATTTTCACAGGGTTTGACAGGTGTCAAAACTAATGATATTTTTGAGTTTATCGACCTTAATTTAGTGTATTTCGAGTTCACACTTGTGAATATGTGTCATCGCACCTGTGGTTTTCTCGGTTTTCTTCATGAAAGTAAATGACAGTTAAGACAACTGTCACTTTTTTATGGTTTCCGATTTAATATCTTCAACACAGTAAAAATAAGGTATTCACTTTTCCAAAAACTTCAAGTTCATTAATTATTCTTCCGACAGGATTTAACAGGTGTCAAAATAAATGTCATTTTTAAATTCAGTGTTGTGATTTTAGTGGTAATTGATGCTTTTTTTGCCCATATCTCTCATCATAAGCATGATAATAATAAGCTCATACCAAACTTTGGCAGCTATATTATTGGCTCACTCTGCAGATATCGGACCTTATGCTCATGCAAAATGCTGTCAGGGACTGTCCCAATAACATACTTAAACGGCGTTCAAATCCCACTGAGATTCAGTTTCCAGTTAAATTGTGCATGCTTCTTTCTGTATCTGGATCGAAAAGTTGCAAGCGAAATTTTGCATGACTAAGACAAGCAAGGAAAGCCTCCAGCAAAGACTATACTCTTAACCTAATATTTGGGGAAATTGAACTAGACCCAATATCGACTGGGGACTACTCCATTAAGGACCTGTACAAACACCCACAGGGTACAAATTTAATGGAGTGGTTAGCCTAGGAACCAAGAGGGTGCACAATAACCCAGTAATGGCTGCAGTACAGTGACTGTAGCTTACCACCAGGCAGGTTGGAGTCAGAATCGAGGGGTTTTAGTCGGTAGGAACTTGACACTACCCGGGCTCTTCTGGGGGAGGAGAAATGACTCTAGCAGGAAAGTAGTTTGGGCGTGTTATGCAAGATTTCCCCTTGAGACCCTTGGAAAAAAAATAAAATTTTATAATGTGCATACTCATGTGGTATTTGCATCCCACGCAGCGAGAAAGTTATTCCAAATGACTCAGAATATTTTCAGGATCCGTGCTTTTTTACGAAATGAGTAATATGGCTTTTCCTGTTGGTTTACTTTTTCATTTAAAAAAAAAACAGTACCTAAAATACTTACCTGTTCAAAAATAAGCGTCAAAAACTTTTCTTTCTTATTTCTTACCACAGTATTATTAAACATACAATTCTTTTTATAATAAATTTAGTTTTTAGTTTATCAATCACATTGTGATTTTCTCTTTAATTTTTGTTTTTCATTGACTGTAAATTTTGTTTAAGAGACGTTTGTACATTAAGTTTTTTCTTTTTAAACTGAACTCACTTGTTATAGAAAATTTATTCTTATAAACAATAAAAGTAACTTGAAGTTGAAGTATCCCTATGAGAAATAAATAAATAAATAAATATTCGAACCCCGACAATCCAATAAGATGAAAAAGTTCTTGGTCCACTTACAAACAAAAAACTCACCTTTTTAGTTATCCTGTCCATCTCTTCCTCAGACCCGCTCGAGTCGTGCAAATTTTTAATATAAGCTCCCTCGTTGGGTCTAACGCCCTGCCCCCGCAAAGTCGCCAGCCGGGCCTCGATTTCTTCTTGGGGATTATGGTTCAGTTCTATGTCACGTTCGTTCGAGAACTGCTCCAAAAGGGAGTCTACCTTTTGCTGGTCGGTTCGAAAGTCTGGAGTGAACTGTTAAAAAAGGAAGCATACAAATATGGGTTGTCGATCTTGACGTAAAGGGGCCGTCCATAAATTACGTAACACTATTTATACCAAAATTTGAACGCTTGTAACACTTTGTAACGTTTCCGGAACTCCCACTTCCCTTAAATTACATAACACTTAATTTGAATACCCCCCTAAAAATGTCAAAAATATTTTAAAATATTATTTATTTTAGCATTTTTGGGATAGAAATTTTACATAACGCGCTGGTTGCCAACCCTCCCAATTGAGACGGGAGTCTTCCTATTTTTTTTAGACACCCTATAGCGTAGCCCACCAATAACCGCTCAGCTTGGGGGTAATGTTAAGAAAATTAAAACAATATTTATTGAAATTTTGTCACATACTCTACCATCTAGCGTAATTAGATTAAACTATAGTAACGCAGCGGTGCTAAAGAAAATAAAAGAATTGACGCGACCATTCCCGAATATTCAAAAAAGATGTAGATAGCTCTAGATGAGTAAGGCAAAGACCAGAATGTTCCGGGTGAGTCGAGAGTGATGTCGGCGCATATAAATACGCCGGATAGCAGAGCTTCAGCAAGTTTTTAATAGGATAGAAAGAGAGTAAGAACAAGAACAGCGAATAGACTGTGAGTTCACGATTAAAAGTACATAATAAAAATACTGCAACTATGTTGGGAATTTGGAACCTTTGGTTGCACTAAAACAAAATTATGATTGTTTTCCACAAACCAAAACTACACTTTTTTGCACTCGACGCGCGTTTTGCTAACAACGTTAGCATCATCAATAAACAATGTTGTTTATCGTCTCCTGATGATGCTAACGTTGTTAGCGAAACGCGCGTCGAGTGCAAAAAAGTGTAGTTTTGGTTTGTGGAAAACAAACATAATTTTGTTTTAAAAATACTGCAAGTTAAATCTGCGTTTTTCTTTTAAAATAAAAATAAATTAAAACCAGGCTAAAATCTTGACAAGATATGGGCCCAAAAATACTCTAATGACAGAGAAGAAGGAATTAGTAATACCCAAACCAGGAGTGGACTCTGGAAGAAAAGGAAAACAAAAGAAGACGCTGCTGCCCAGAAGGACAATAAGAAGAAAGAAGTGATACCCAGACTAAGATTGATTCTGGAAGAAAATAAAATAAAAGAAAAATGTCCAGTGAAGAAATCAACCAGATTGAAAGTGGATTCAAGGAGCTACGAAATCTGGAAGTTTAAAGTCCAAGTATTCTTCAAAGCCAGTGCGCTATGGGATATTGTCAGTGGTAAAAGAAAATTGGAAAATCTGACCCAAGATAAAGAAATAACAGAGTGGCTAAAACAGGATGCCAAAGCCCAGAAGGTGATAATCACATCCATAGATAAGAAGAACATAATGCACATAATAAACTGTTCCAGCAGTAAAGAAATAATGTATGACAAGCTACAAAAAATTTTTGAAAAGGATACCGAAGATGAAAAATGCAATCTTCTCCAGCAGTTTTTTAATTACAAGTATGTCAACATACATTTAGGTTAGAAAACCTGGTGCATCGATTGAAGACCCTGAAGTAAGATATAAATGAAAGTACGGTTATCTCCAAATTATTATCCACACTACCTGATCAATATCGACATTTTGTCACAGCCTGGGACACATGTCGAAAAGGAGATAAAACCCTGACAAACTTAACATCAAGGCTCTTAGCGGAAGAGTCGAGAAACAAAGCAGAATTACAGAGCGAAGAAGAGGTAGCATTCAAGGCCTCAGAAAAATTCTGCAAAATCTGCTGAAAAAGAGGACATAGAAAGGAAACGTGCAGAAATAAGTAGGAAACAGACCAAAAATGATTACCAGGACACTATGCAAGGACCTGCAGACAAACCGAAGAAACAACAAGAAAGCCCTGCAGTATCTGTAAAAGACCGAACCATACTGAGCAAAATTGCTTTTATAAAGATTTGTCAAGGCAAAATAATAAGAATCAACAAGGAGAATTAGTGTTCGTGACCACAGCAAAACAAAATCGTGTGAAAAACAAAAGCATGAATTTTGTCGTCGACTCTGGGGCTACGTCACACATGATAAAGGTCAAAGAACCTTTGACAGAAATAAAAAGAAAAAGAAAACAAACCAACCTAGGCAAGTGCATTTTGCAAGAAGTTCTTTATGTGCCAGATTTGACTCAAAATCTACTATCGGTAAATGCATTAACAGAGAAAAATGGTGTGGTGACTTTCACCAAAAACAAAGTGATGGTGCAAAAGGAAAATCAGACCGTCCTAGAAGGAATAAAAACCAATAATGGCTTGTACATAGTAAATCTATGCAACGAAAATGAGGAGCACAGTTTTCTTGCAGAGAAGAGCAAAGAAAATGCAAATTTATGGCATCGAAAACTAGGACAGTTGGGACTACAAAATATGAAAAAGCTGACCGAATTGTCTACAGGTATGAACTTAAGTAAAAACGACTGTGACCACATAGATAAAATCTGCGAAATATGCCTAAAAGCCAAGCAAACACGATTGTCATTTAAGAAAGAGACAGAGCTAAAAGATCACTAGAGATAGACACACTGACTTGCGTGGTCCGATTGATCCTGTCACATGGAAAACGATACATACTGACATTCCTGGACGACTACACCCGTTTTACAATAATCTACCTACTAGAAAGCAAAGAAGAACTATGTCAAGGAATATGTGGAAGAAGTAAAATCTTTCAAAAACCTAATAATCTCCAAGCTAAGATGTGACAATGGGACAGAATATGTCAATAACAGACTAAAAGCTTGGTGTAGAAGCAAAGGAATAGTCCAAGAAAACACAATAGTATACACCCCGCAGTTGAATGGAAAAGCAGAGAGATTGAACCGAACATTGTTGGAAAAAGCAAGAGCTTTGATCTTTGACTCATGCTTAGATAAACAATTCTGGGGTGAAGCTGTACGTTTTGCTACATATCTTATAAACAGAAGCCCAACGGAGACCCTACCAGTGACACCAGTAGAAAAATGGACCGGACGAAGTACAAACCTGTCAAATTTGAAAGTATTTGGCAGTGAAGCGCATGCAAAAGTACTGGGTTATTTGAAAAAACTAGATGAAAGAAGCAAAAAGTATATTTTTATAGGATATGCAAGACATGGCTACCGATTATGGAATGAAAAAGAGAATAAAGTAACAATACACAGAGATGTTGTGTTTGGAGAAACAAATAAAAACAAAAAAGATCCACAGCCACAGCAACAACAGAATGAAACAGTAGTAGTAGTAGAGGACACCATAGACTAATCAGCAATGATTCAAACTTAGGAGAAGGTGTAGATCAATAGGAACAAATCCTTGAGAGAAAACAAACTAGAAGACCTATGTGACAACAAGACTATGAGATAGCCTATACAGTCATAGCTATGTTAAGTTATGAAGAAGCCTTAAATGGTAATGATAAAATCAAATGGCAAAAGGCAATAAAGGACGAAAAAGATTCACTGATGAAAAATCGAACCTGGGACTATGTAGACCGAACAGAAGCAGACGGCAAGAAAATTCTGATGAATAAATGGGTATTCAGAATTAAAGATGATGAAAAATACAAAGCAAAATTGGTGGTACGAGGCTGTCAACAGAAAAAAAGGAATAGACTACCAAGAAGTCTTTAGTCCAGTGTTGAATATGAATGCTTTCCATGATCTGTTTGCTATAGCCACAGTGAGAAACTATGAGATAAGAAAGTTTAACATTAAAACAGCCTTTTTATATGGAGATTTGGAAGAAAAAGTTTACATGGAGGTTCCCAAAGGGTTTGACAACAAGAAAAATAAAGTGTGCCTTTTAAGAAAATCATTATATCGATTAAAGCAAGCACCAACCAGAGTGCAATCAGGATGGTGAAAAATGAGCAAATGAATAGGAGGAGTAAACATATAGATGTAAGGTATCATTTTATAAGTGAAAAAGTAAAAGAAGGATTGTTAAAATTATATTACTGTCCAACAGAAAGTCAAGTAGCAGACATTTTAACAAAACTTCTTGACTGTGTTAATTTTACTAAGTTTAAAAATTGTTTATTAGTTTAAGAAGTGTTTTAGATTAAGTTTAATAAGTTTTTGAGTTTTATAAGCTTTTATGAGTTTTTTTTAATCTGACAAAATTTGGAGAAGGTGTTAAGAAAATTAAATATTATTGAAATTTTGTTACATACTCTGTCATCTAGCGTAATTAGATTAAACTATAGTAGAGAAGCGGCGCTAAAGAAAATAAAAGAATTGACGCGATAGCAGAGCTTCAGCAAATTTTCAATAGGATAGAAAGAGAGTAAGAACAAGAACAGCGAATAGACTGTGATTTCACGATTAAAAGTAAATAATAAAAATAGTGTAAGTTAAATCTGCATTTTTCATTTAAAATAAAAATAAATTAAGAGCAGGCTAAAATCTTGACAGGTAATGGGAGGACTAAATATTCACATTTACCCTAAAATTGGTAAAAGCGCAAGTCATATTTTACCGAGGTTTCACATTTAGAGTTTTAAAAATGTTCCACCCTGAGTAACTATTCTTGTAATCAGGGAGAAAACAATTATTTCCCTGAAACGCACAGATTCTATTGGTCTTGACTTGACAACAATTGTTGGGTTCAGTTCAGTTCAGTTATCGTTGTTGGCGCTGTCCTCACATCGAAGACAATTTGCCAGCTCTCCTCGTTTGACTCTAGGGTAGTCTGGCACTAAGCCACCCAGAATCAGTAATTTCTTCTTTTGGCTCTTTGACCTTATTTAACTTCTTTTCTTCCTTCTTCTGTCTTATTTCTTGCTTTTTTCTCTCTCTTCTTTTTTTTTATTTTCAAGACTTTTACACAAAAAAAAACACAGAAAGTATAAAATATATTAAACAAAAAAAATATTTAATTTTTCTTTTTTCCCTTCCCTTTTCCTTGTTTTTTATTTTTACAAACATTTATGCTTCATTTCTTGCTCTCTTTTTTACTTTTTTCCTGGTTAGTGACCGCCTTGTTGCTCAAACCTTATGTTGTTGTGAACCGCGCATTAGTGGAGAATTATTTTCTTTTCCCTGATCTCAAGAATAGCTACACTGAAAGAAAACTTAATGTTCATTCGAGCGATCCCAGCAGCAGTTTCAAAAATACATTTTTTTTATACCTTCATCAAAAACATGATTTTAGTAAATGTCTGCATATAACTAAAGCATGGCTTTTTTGGTTACCGATGCAAAAAAACTTTTTATGATCACGGGTGCAAAAAAGATTTGTGTCCGTATATAGTAATATTGAAAAAATCTAATTTAATTATTATTCATAATATTATTAATTATTCTTGCCTAAAATTCGTTTCCGCCAGTTTTCACCAAGTTTTTACGAAAAAATCATTTAAAAACATCTTAGAATATTGAACTACTAGAAGGAGCTTTTTTTCAGACCTAGGGGAGGGCGCTTGAGTTCAACATCTTCATCCTACATTGTTGTCATGTTAACCTAATACGTTTTCCCGTGTTTTTAATATTATTTAAAATATCTTCAATAATTTGTAGTTCCGTTTAATTAAATGGTCTAGATATAGTAATAAAAATCTATGTTTCTATAAAAAAAAAAACTAAAAATGTATTCAAGTAGGATGTACAACTATAAAAATATTCACACTGAAATTAATGACAAGCCGGCAACACAGATTTCCTGCTTTTCTTTACCAAGAATGGCCAAATATGACAAATTCTAACTGAATATTTAGTTAATATTTTAATTTAACGTACCTCTGAAACGAAATACGGAACCATTTTTCGCCACAAACTTTTCACAGAAATTCAATAATGACATTCCAGAAAAAATCGAGAAACCGCTACAAACAATCAATGTTGCCACGTTGACTACAAAAAAACGATGTTTAAGGAAAACACATGTTAAATTATCAAAAAACCTCGAAAGTTTTAATTAGGTGTGTAGACAAACGGAAAAGCACATTAGGCAGAAAAGGATGGGCATGGGGCGATGTTGTCACTACATCTTACACGTAGTAAATCCATTCCAGGTTGTTGTTTTCTAATGTTTTCTATTTTCATACCTTTAGGACTGGAATAAAAATTGTTTTTGCTCGACTTTAATACCAAACTGATGAAAGATATCGTAAAAAAAATATTTTTTGGCTTTTCATTTTGTAACCATTTTCCTTATGCACTGTTTACAGGCTGGGGACTGAGATACATGCAAATGCCTAACCTAAAGCATTCATACATGGCCGGAGAAATCGACTGAGATATTTCCGTAGAAACTTTATCAAGCAAATAGGACGGGTTGACGCCTTCGAACGTCCAACCCGGGTTTTGCACTTTGATTCGAAATCAAAAAGGAGGAACAGTCAGATGTGGGGCCGTGCACAAATTACGTAACGGTGATTTTACCAATTTTTGACCCCCTCCCTATGTAATGTTTTATAACGGTTTGGCACGCCACTCCCCTAATATTACGTAACGATTTCAAGACCACTACCCCCCCCCCCCAAAAAAAAGAACTTCACTTATTTTCATTCCAAATTTTCTTAGTTTCACACAAATGCAAACGCTGTCGAAAACCCCCCTCCCCCCTACGTAACATTTTATAACCTCCCTCCCCCTATAACCATTACGTAATTTGTGCGCGGCCCCTGTAGTCCCAGTGGAGAAGGGCGAGAAAATTGATATTTTTTTCTTAAAAATTATACTCTTTAGACCTATTTCTTTGCGTTCCCGAAATTACGTAATTTTTGAAAAAAAATTGTAAGTGGCGCCATTTTTATTTCGTGCTTTGTTTTTCTAACATTTTTGCGTTCGGCTAATTTAATTGAAAAATTTTTGCCTGCGGCGCCCTTTATCTTCTCACTCGAAACCAAGATCCCCCGTTTTAGGAAAACTGATCCCGTCTCTGTTTCTAAATTTTAATAAAAGTATAGTATGACCATGGGGGAAATAATTTTTTTCTACGGTATGACGAAAATTTCGAGAAAGTTGAAGAAAAAAATAAAAAAAGTGGCAGAGCTCAAGTTTTTCGTAAAAAAAACTTTTTTTGTACAGAAACAGAGCAAAATAAATCTTTTCACCCCTTTTTGGGTGTTACAAATATTGGCAGCTCCTTATTTTTCGCTTTTACCCTCCCGCTAGTTTTGAAGAATTGGTTCGCTACATGTTTCGAGATCATGTCATAAAACACCTCGAAAATATCAAATGTAGTGTAGGGCCAGCTTTATTTAAAATCAATAATATCGCAAGCAAAAAGCTCTGTTTCCGTTTCCGGATAGATGTCACTAGTAGAACAGAATGGAAAGAAATTTAATTAAAAGCGAAGATATTTCTTTCTAATGTTAACAACCTCACGAGTTTATCGCTCAGTTTCGTAAATAATGAACCCTGTCGCCTTCTTTAAGCAAGAAAAAGCTGTGGTTTGGACCTGAAAACATCTAAATTCATCTCATGGTGTGGCCGCCATCTAGCGGAATTTGCAGACATCTTGTCAACGGTTATTATTGCAACTATGATTTATGCTCACAATGAAAGAGTGGCGACAATTTTTCCTCATGAAAGCAGTCCGGAGATAATAACAAACTGGTACCATTGCTCAATATACCTGTTTCTTTTGCGCGCGCAGAACTTTCTATGCCATTTCTGTTTGATTTATTGAAATCCTATCCCTAAGAAAAATCTTAGGAACCCTGTATAATATATTGTGTATTAATTAATTAATAAATAAGCGTCAAAACTTAATCCAAAATTAATAAGTTTTTTGTTGCATTTATTTTTGTTATTAAAATTGGCAACACAGATTTCTTTCTCCCCTTTCCCCACTGTAGATTTTGCATTCAAACAACCAGTGTAACCAGACAGACCAGACTCCTTCTATCAGTTCAATGTTCTAAGAAAAATATCGTCAAAATATCAAACTGTCAAAGATTAAAATGTCGCAACAATGAACGTCACCGAGTAAAAAGGCATATCTCTATGGAAAGCGCATGTATGTTGTAAGAAGTGCTCTTCGTTCGAGATTTTTAAAAGTATTTTCCTGTTTTTCTTGGATTTTTTGATAAAGGTATTAAAAAAATAGTGTTAACAACTCGCTGCGCTTGATATTTCAACCAACGCTTGTAAAAAAAGCACTATTTTAGCCACTAGTTGTTAAAACTACTATTTTTATGTCGTCATAAAAATTACTATTTTACTATGTTTAAAACAAAGAACCAACCTGTTGTTTAGTAGGATCCTTAACATAGTTATTCTCCCCTTTTAGGGTATCTAGCCTCTTTCTTAGTTCAATATCAGTTGGGACCACCTTCTTCTCTTCTTTTAATTTTTCTAACCTAAATTTAAAATAAAAAACGATATATACTGATCTATGCTAGAGACCCTGTATGAAAGAAAAAGTTTACAATATTTTATGATTTTTAATATGACAATTCTTCATAAAGGTTTATAAGATCTACATGGAACATTCGAAAATAAAAAATTGCAGCTCAACTTTAGCAGTTGTAGTAGTAGTAATAGTAGTAGAAGTAATGTAAGAGATTAATATACAGTCAAAATAAACTATAACCTAACCTAAACTATAAACTATGACAACCTACAATATCTAATAGAAAATTGTTCTCGTATAAGTATTTATTTATCGCCAGGAGCTGTGGGAGAGATGTTACTTTGATAAATTTCTATGAGATTTCATAAGTCAAAACTATTTTTTTTTTACAAGCTTTTATTTAACTTGCAATATAAGATATAAAGATATGTTTGTTCAGTGGAACCTTGCAACTTAATTTTGACCAGCTCCCCGACATCCGATCGGCTTCAAATTTGGCATGCTTATATAGTTGCGGTGACAACACAAGAATATAGTGTAATGACCTACTCGAAGGGGGTGAAGTACAGTTGAAGTACACCCGATTTCGTTGAAATTAGGTGTGTCGGGACACTTGGGGATTATCAGATTTGTTTGACTTTAACGAAAATTATTTTATATTTAGTAAGGTTAAAAAAAAGGGAAATACTTTCTTTAAGCTTTGTCGATAAGAACAAACATGTTAAATGTAATTCTTGGACAATCAAGTATGTTTTGAATTGAATTGAATTGATTTTGAAAATTCAATATGGCGGATTCCAGATTTTTAGTCATCTTTTTCTAACCAATTTTAACTAACTTAAACAGAAAAAAAATATTTTTTTGTAGAAGTAAGTAAGTATAGTATATAGTATAGTTTTTTTTAATTTTAATTTTCAGGTGGTCGAAAAAACTGATAAAAATCAGGAGTTTTTTATGAGATTTAATGAGGTTTTTTTGGCAGGGTGAACTCATAAAAATCTATAAAATGTTGTAAATTGGTCTGACTATAAAATCTATTTAAAGACTTTGAAAAGAAAATTGTTTTTACCAACTTTACAAAATCTTAAAACATTATAAAAAACAAGGGTGTAATCATAGAAACCTATAAAATGTTATGAGTTGGTTTGACTATTAAATCTGTCAGACAACTATAAAAACATCGTTTTATATAATCCCAAAATACATCATAAAAGAAAAAAAATTGTATAAAACTTGATGTGTCGGTTTGATTATAAAATCTCCTAGAAAATCGTGCTTTTATAAAACCATAAAATATGTAAAAAAATATCTGCAATTATCAAATTTTATAAACATTTATAAGCCTGATTATATAGGATCAGATAAAAAACACACATATGAAACCACATAAATTCTTACCAAAATCAAGGACATACCTCATAAATTCTTACAAACTTTTATAATCCTAAAATTTTGACTCACAAAAGCTCATAGACCTTATAAAAACTGATAAAATTCAGGTGTTTTTTATGACGTTTTATGCGGTTTTTTTGGCAGGGTGGGGAAATGCTGTTCGTCTATTACAGAGAGTGCTTATTAAACAAAAAACTGCAATCAGGGGCAAAAAAGTAGAGAAGAATTCTGCAGGCCTTTTTTCAGAGAGCAAAAAATACACGTCCCAAATTAGTGCTAATTAAGTGCTAATTAAATGCCAAGTCACAATATTTTGTGCTCTTATAGTTTTCGAGATATGACCTGCACTGCTAGCTAGCCATTAAAGATAGCAGTGCACCATGCTAGAATGGTCCCGAAAAGTGGTAGGGTGGTCTGAATGGTCCGGAAAATTAAATGCTGCCATACAGTAAGAAAACACTATATTTTTTACTTTTTTTCTGCATATTTTTTAAAATTAACTTGGTGCACTGCTAACTTTAGGTCATACAAATACTTGAGTTCTTATGAAAGAAGACGTTGGTGTTATTGATATTGGAATAAATTAGTGCTATTTAGGTGCTAAGCTAGCAGTTAAAGATAGCAGTGCACCATGCTAGAATGGTCCAGAAAATTAAATGCTAATTAAATGCTGCCATTTCAAGTATAATTTTTTACTTTTTTCTGCAAATTTTTTAAAATTAACTTGGTGACTGCATATCTCGTAAACTATAAGAGCACAAAATTTGTTTACTTGACATCTAATTAGCACCTAAATAGCACTAATTTATTCCAATATCAAAAAACTATATACCAACATCTTCTTTCACGAGAAATCAACTATGTGTACGACATAAAATTAGCAGTACACCAAAATTTGCTTACTTGATATTTAATTAGCACCTAAATAGCACTAATTTATTCCAATATCAAAACACTATATACCAACATTTTCTTTCACGAGAACTCAAATATGTGTACGACAAAAGATAGCAGTCCACCATGCACGTTAATTTTAAAAAATATGCAGAAAAAAATAAAAAATACAATTTAGCATTTAAATTTCTGAATCATTTAGACCCCTCTACTACTTTTCTGGACCATTCTAGCATGGTGCACTTCTATCTTTAAAGGGTATTAGCTAGCAGTGCAGGTCATATCTCGGAAACTACAAGAGCACAAAATTTTGTGACTTGGCATTTAATTAGCACTTTATTAGCACTCATTTTTCCAATCATAAAATCTTTGCACTGCCGACTTTGTACTGCTAACTTTATGGACGTAAAAAATACTAACTCTTTTCGGAGAAATCATATTCAGTAAGGTGAAAAAAGGACAGCATCATAAAACTTAATCAAAACAGAAATAAAAAAATATTACAGTACCAAAACACCAAATTGAAAAAAAAATTTTTTTGCCTTCTGAAGTAAAAATGTTGCGTTTTTTTATGATGTTTGTACATATAGCTTAAAGGAGACATTAAACCGCAATCAAAAATGTTTTAGCGGTTTTTTAAGCAATATAGTGTTTATTTCAGTCTTTTCTGTCAATATGGTGTAATGGTCATGATCATTTTAAAATGTTTTAGTTTAGTTATAGTACATGTAGTCTTTAAGGTTTATTTTTTTATTCACATGTTAATAAAAATGTAAATTTTTTAGAACAACAATAAATTGAAATTGAATATCTCACACCTCTCAAAAAAGGAAATACTTAATTTTATTTGAATTTCGATTTGAATATTTAAAAAGGCAAAATTATTTACAAATCATGGATTTTGTTCAATTAAGTATTTTAACAGGGCCACAAGTGTCGCTGAATAGAAATCCCGACTATTTCCCTTTTTTTCGCAACCTATTTTTTAAAAAATCCCTACCTTATCCTCCTCTTCATTTTAGATTTGTTTCCAAAATCATGTCTTACAAATTAAACTAAGAATGAGATTTCTTACACATTACAAACTAAAATTTTATCAATCAATGACATTATAGCACCGCAATAAACATTTTGAAAATTAATCCATTTAATTTTTTTTAAATATTATTTTTATTTATGCGTTTTATTGGCAAAAATTTGCTAAAATCTAAATTAAAATGGTTACTATAATGAATGTACGCTATAATATGGCGCCGCAAGCAAACATTGTTGCAATTTACAGAAAATTCTTTAAAAATTTTTCTTTCTCACACTTTTTTTAGATATTTCTAAATAGGCCGAGTTAGCCGCCAAGGTTAGGTGGAATAACCATGTCTTGGAGAAAATTATAATAATAATTTTGAATGCTGTTGACAAAAATTGCTTAAAATCAAACTAAAACTCTAACAATTAATGGCGTTATGGCGCCGCAGGCAAAAATTTTTTGCAATTTAAACAAAAAATTCTTTAAAAATTTTGATCACCTTCAGATATTTTGTAAAATATTTAAAAAACTTGGGTTAAGTGAGGTGTAAAGGGGTTGCTGTTCAAAATATTTAAGGATTCCTAGGAAATTTCCCGTCTTTTTCCAGAATTTCTCCCGACCACACCGAATTCCCGACATTTTCCTGGATTTCCCGATCTTCAAGAATTGTGGCAACCCTGTTTAAGTATAAATAAATTATATTACCTATCGACTAATTGTTGATCTGCAGGTGACAAGCCTGATCGTAAATTTGAAATTTTTGGATCTTGTTTGTAAACAATGATGGGAGGTGCTGATGGATTTTCTAAAGCTTCAAGTCTCCTAAAAAATATAAGTTAAATTAAAACTTTTTAAAACCATTAACAATTTTTTCTAATTTTAAAAACTGCCCCCATTTGCTCTGCCCCTAAAATGATTTTTTTTACCAATTTTTATCGAACATATTTTCAGTTTGGCGCCGGAGAGGTTAAGAAGTTTATTTACAAACAAGTTCAAATTTTTCAAAGTAATTTTTAACACTTTTATGCTAAAAATAAAGCAAAATAATACTATGGGCCTTTTAGTTAACAGCCCTTAGTCACCAGTAATCAATAAAACAGGAAAAAAGTACGACGATTGTAAAGATATTTTTACATAACCTTAAAGTATGTCGGGGACCTGCATCACTTGCAATACAACAGTCACTTTTAAAAAGCCCAAGACTAAAAGCAATGATGTTTTTGGTTACCCCTGCGACCACTGTAAGAGGGTAATATGTCAAGCATGTGGTGATATCAGTGGACCCACAGAAATACGGGCTATAGTTCTCACAAAGAGATCCTTTCCGTTCTATTGCAAAGAATGCATGGGCAATGTCAAACAAATTCTAGCCTTAATGGATCGTGTATATGAATTAGAAAGGTGTGTAAAAGAACTGCAATCAAGCCTACCAGTCCTAGTACAGGAGTCAGTCGCTGCTGCCACTACCTCACTAAATGAGAGGGTAACCCACCTGGAATCTCTCGACTTGCAACCGGCGCCAGCGGTCCACAATGAGGCAACACCAACTCCTGCTTCTTCTAACATTGACACTAGCTGAGCTACACGATCGGCAAACCCGAGCTAACAACTTACTTTTTTTCAACATACCCGAGTCAGAAGATGATTATCAACAAGTATGCTCCGTACAGGTAATGTTACTGGGCACGCAGTCCACTATCCGCAAAGTCACTCGTTTTGGTAGGCCTAACACTAAAAATGCACGGCCCATAAGAGCGGTGCTAAAATCTGCCCTTGACGTACAATCCACATTAAGGAATGGCTACAAGCTCAAAGGTAAACACATATATATTCGCCCGATTTGACCCTCAAACAAAGAGAACTTGAGAAGACTGTCACAGAAGATCTCAAAAAACGACGTGAACAGGGTGAGCAGAATATCCAGGTACGAATAGTGAGAGGTACACCAACAATTGTCCAAAAAAACATGTCATGGGGTCAAGCACCAGACAAACAAACTCCAGCAGAAAACAATTAAACCTTAGCTTATATTACCAAAATGTTAATGGTGTCAGAACCAAGTTGGATCAGCTTCGTTGTAGCATTGCAGTGCATAATTACCAGATAGTTGCTTTTTCAGAGACGGGGCTAAACGATCAATTTCATACAGGTGAGCTTGGGTTTGATTCATACAATGTTTTTCGTTGTGATCGATCAGCTGCCACAAGTACAGCAGAGCGGTTTGGAGGTGTACTTATTGCAGTGCATGAGTCTATTACATCACGTCTAATACGATCATCTGACGATATTGCAAATGATAGTTGGCTGCTTATATATACCGCCCAGCTCACCAATAGAAAAATATGAAAGTTTTGGAAACAATCTCAAAGAAATATCGCAGCAGTTAAGCAATGCCAGTCTCTGCATCACAGGGACTTCAATCTTCCAAAGGCCACATGGATTGTGGAAGATCTATGCTCATCAGCTCAACGTCCACAAGATGGCTACCTGTCTCCTGCTGAAACCGGTAAAATACAATTTATTTCAGAGATCTGCTCATTTCACAACTTATACCAGATTAATGACATTCGAAACGTAAATAATGTCATTCTCGATCTGGTTTTATGTCATTCAAAGCTGCCAATCACACATCCTGACACTAAAGATTACCTGCTACCACTGGACAAACAACATCCACCATTGCTACTAAAAATTGATTTAAATCCAAAGCACAACAAGCCAAATGCCCAGGGTGATGACTGCTACTACGACTTCAATTCAGCAAACTTCCATGACATCAATGAGTACCTGGGACTCTTTTTGTGGGACGATCTGTTTGCTGGGAAGACCGTTGAAGAGATGTTAAAACTGCTCTACGATATATTATATAATACATTTGACATTTTCATACCAAAAAATAAAAATGCTAGTAGAAAATTTCCCAAATGGTTCTCGCAAGACCTGAAATCACTCACAATACAAAAAAAGATTGCTCATAAAAAATTTAAGGTAAGCAGACTTCCCCGCGATTACCAAACATATTAATTTTCTGTCAAAGCAGTGTCTTCAAGGCTATATCACAGAAACGGAGGCATCTCTTCGGCACAATCCCAAAGCTTTCTGGTCGTACACAAAACTCCAGTAAACAACCACCCAGCTACACCCTGAATGAAAAAACAGCTCCCATGGGCCAACAGGCGGCTGAACTCTTTGCCGAGTACTTCGGCTCGGTTTATACAGACAACTCTCTGGATATGCCATATCAACCCTCGTTAGGACCCCACAACCTTTGCAACCTCACTATCACAATTTCAGAAATCTACACTGAACTAAAAAATATCAACCCAGACAAAGGGCCTGGACCTGATAAGGTTCATCCACTGTTTCTAAAAAACTGCTGTTTTGTTCTGTCTCGACCTCTGCATATTATTTTCAATAAATCACTACAGAGTGGTATATTTCCAGACTTCTGAAAATCTAGTTTTGTTGTACCCATTCACAAATCAGGTGATTCAGAAAATGTGACTAACTATCGCCCTATAAGTATCCTCAATGCTATCCCAAAAATATTTGAAAATATAGTCACAAAATTCTTAACGTTTTGCCTTGGACCTGAGATTATACACCAGCAGTTTGGCTTCAAAAAACACTCTTCTACTGAACTAAATCTCCTCACTTATGTGGACATCCTGACGAGCGCCTTGGAGAGAGGTGAAGAGGCACACTCAATTTACACCGACTTCTCCAAGGCGTTTGACAGAGTGAACCATGTAGTTTTAATTAAAAAACTGGAGACCTTGGGCGTTTCAGTTTCTCTCCTACAATGGGTAAAGAGCTATATCACGGGAAGGGCTCAAATGGTTCACCTTAACAACTTTACATCTTCTCAAATCTCAGTATCATCAGGCGTCCCCCAGGGTTCACACCTGGGCTCGCTATTATTCAACATCTTCATCAATGACATTTCATCTTGTTTTCAGCACAGCCTTTTTCTTCTGTTTGCTGGCGATTAAAAGCTGTTTTTAAAAATAACCACTCCAGAAGACTCTTTAGCACTTCAATGGAACTCAATGTTCTGAAATGCAAGGTCATTAAATTCCACAAGTCAAGAAACTTCAATAACTTTGTCTATCACATTGATGATAGTCCATTGGGCTGCGTTGATCAAATCAAAGACTTGGGTGTGCTATTAACCTCAGATCTAGATTTTTCAGCTCATATTGACAATGCAATCAACAAGGCTTTACGCATGCTTGGCTTTGTGAAGCGATGTACTACTAGTGTACTACTCCTATGTCAGATCACACTTAGAGTATGCTGCTTCAGTTTGGAGTCCTAGTTATGCATGCCATATCCATCAAATTGAAAGTGTTCAGAGAAAATTCTGCAGATACATTAACTATAAATTTTACGATAATAATGAATTTCATTATTCTCACTTATGCACATCATTACACTTAACAACTCTCTCCTGTAGAAGAAAGCAGAGAGACATAATGCTGATTCAAAAACTCATTAACTCTAGTATAGATTTTCCCTATTTAACTTCCAGAATTAGATTGCATGTTCCATCCCGGAACACTCATACTACACAAACTTTTCACCAACACTTTCACAGAACTAATTATGCTTTTCACTCATTCATTTCTCATACCCTCAGACTGTGCAATGAATTATCTGAATTAGATTTCTTTGGTCATTGTGAACCATTTGTGAGAACTGTCAAAGGCCTAACTTTATAAAAATGAAATTGTTGTTTCTTCTTTATTTTTTTTTTCTCTCCTTTCTAAAAACTGTTAATAGCAGAATTGTCTTTAACATTGATTTAAGTACTAAAATAGTATGTTAACTTTATTTAGTTTCTTTATCTTACACTGTAGGTAGTTAATTTAATTTAATTTATTTTCTATTCCATTGTTTTGTTTTATGATTTTCAGAATTCTATAGTTTTAGAACTTGTTATTGTTCTTTTATGTTATGTAAATGGGCTTGACCCATCAATAAATAAATAAACATATCTAAGTAACTCAAAACAAAAAAAAACTGCATCAAAATCGGTCAACTGTTTCATGTGCATAGCGGCACGATCATTGAGTTCCATAAGCCAGAGAGTATACAAGTCAAGGGGCATGAAACACCTAAAACGGTAGTTTGCAAAGAAAAATACCAATTAGTATTTTTCTTTGGTATTTTGTGATTTCACTGATTTTTCATAGAGTTTAACTAAATATTATAGTTTTCTTTTATAACAGTGAAATATCAATTAAAAGACCAAAATGCCGGATTGTGCCGTGGCTATGTGCAAAAATACGAATTGGTATACCAAAGATACAGGGGTCAAATATTAATAATATTCATATATTTTTGTATACTTACTTACAGTTTAATATATGTACCAAATAATTCCTGAATAAAGTTTTTGATATTAATAATTATTATTAGTGTATATTTTTAACGTTTTTCATTTCTCTCCAACTCCATATATCTAATAGAAATTATCTACCTATATTGTGGATTCTTATAACAAGGTAATAGAATTAAAGCATTTTTATTTACCTAGATAATGTGTTTATCTGTTTTAAAAAAAGTAAATAGAAGCTGAATTTTAAGTTGAGGCATTTTTTTCAACAGCATCTAAAAATCAAATAGACAAACAATATTTCAGCTTTTTTTTTTAAAGCAAAACTAAATTAAATTGTGAACATTGGGAAATGTCATAATTCACACAGTGGCATACCCAGGAATTAACTTCGGGGGGGGGGGGGGGGGGGGTTGAGGATAAATAATAAAAAAAACTTAATTTGAAGTAAATATGATACAATAACAACCAGGGGTTAACCCCAAACCTCCCCCCCTCGGTGCGACACTGATTCACAGTAGTCTTCCTGTTAGTTTTTTTTTGAGTATTGATAAATCTGGAAATATTAAGTTGGTCTAATGGATTTCTACATGCTGTGCTGTTGCCAAAATGTCTCAACTCGAAATTCACCCTGTATACATGTGATAGGTTCGTTAATCTCTCAAATAATATTTTTAAATCCAATCATTCTAATCATATTTAAAAGATCTGATCTTACTCAACAGAGTAAGCATTATTTTCCTTGTAGGTAAATTACTCCCTGCCTTATGTGAGATTTTATATAGTATACTGTATTAAAAGATGTAATTTCATCACATTTTACATTTGCAAAATCCAATTGGTTACAAAATACTCTATATTTCCAAATAAAAGATCATATAAGATGATATTGAAGATTTCAAATGATGATTTCAACATGACGTCGCATTGTGCGAGAGAGATAGCAAGACCCTGCACACTGGCATACCATGTTAAGTGTATCATGCACAGAGGCACACACACACACCCAGACTTGGCAGTCAAACCAAAGATGTTAGAGAACATCTATGACTCAAACTTATAACACTTCTCTTGTTTCGCATTTGCGTCGATGGTTAAAAATATAAGTCTAACTATGTTTATTACTTTAAAAATATGTCTGGAGGATTAATCATGTCCTGATGGTCGGCACTGGGTCCAGAAGCCAATTTTGAATAACAGATTCGGCAAACGTTCAGCTCCAAGGTTCCTTTTGAGGGTATTTTACATTTTTGCTTTAGACATTTACTGCAGAAGGACATTCCGCAGTTGGCACATCCCAGCTAAAACAAAGTAGATTTTATGAAAATGATGAGGCTTTTACTATACTCTTTGAATCTTTATAGTCTTTACAGGGACAGATACAGATTATTTATCGGGTTTCCACAATATTCCACTCTAGTCATGTTAAGTCAAACAAAAAAAATAGGTTAGGTACTTTTCTCCAATTTTAGCACAATTCATATATTTACAAAAGAAAATTGAAAAGCCCCAATCCAAATATGGGGAGAAAATATATCTATAATAAATTTTTTGTATAAATTTTGGGTAAATTTATTGAAAGATAATAAGCCTGGTTATAAGTCCTAAAATTATAGGGTTGTCTAGAATTTCTTTCTCTAGTTAGCAGTAACTTTTGATTACTGTTTTGGTTTTAGTACTGACATTCAAGAGATAACACAACAAATCAAACAAGATATCTTAAAAATAGAACAATGGATGAATCAAAATCTACTTGCACTCAATGAAAAAAATGTCAACATATAATAATTAGCAAAAATCAAAATATTACTAACAACAATACTGAAATCTACATAAAAAATGCCAAAATGGACCGCAAATTGAATTGGTCTCTACCGAGATCTCCATATTTAATTAGTAGATTTGTATACAATATCCAAACCAAGCTTAGCGGAATTATATGAAAAACTTAATTTTCTATGCATATGTAAACCGTTTAATTTATCCTACTTGGCCCCCATTTAGGTAATCAGTTTTACAAACCAAATTAAATGAGCTACAAAGAACCCAAAACAAATTGATTAAATCATTATACAATCTGCATATATATATATATATATATATATATATATATATACACCTAGAAATTAAATTTTTAATTGTCAGGAAAATTTTTTAAAAATTAATAAAATAATTGAGTTTGAAAGTATGAAAACAATTTACAAATGTGACTAATTTCATACTCTGCACTATAATAAATTACCAAATAACCTAGAAACCACTAAGCAAAAATGAAAAAAAATGAACTTCTTCCAATTAGATAATCTAAAAAACTGTTAATCAAATTTGTACCACATTTTGTACGGTGAAAGTTTAAAGTGTATGTAACTTATTTATATAAACTTAATTTATTTTACTATTTACCATTTTAAGCAAGATTTTAAGTATTTACCCAAGTAAGGTAAGGTTAGAAAATTTTCAGTCAGGTTCGGCCGACTTTCGTAGTTCTTTGAAAAAAATTTCGAAAAACTCAAAACAGATAGACAATCAAAGTCTGCATAAATACTAATCGGGATTAGTTCATCAGGACTACGTTCAGATTACATGCCGGATGTCGTCGGGTGATTTTCTGTCTCTCTCTGTGAATTGCAAAAAAAACGTTATTTTAATTTCATTTAAATGTCACTATAACGTTTTTTTTTTCATTGCTTAGTGGAGAGCTATAGTTTTAATATTTTGTATGTTTTGACTTTTGGAAAGTTCTCTTTATAAATATGTTTATATGAATGTACTTATAAACTTTTACTATTATAATCATTAGTTTTAATATCCTAAATATGTCCTGGTAATGTACAATTACAAATTTGCTAAGTACTTAGTCTGAAATCGTTTATAATGTCTCCAAAACAATACCAAAAATGTCCCAGAAATGTCTCAATTTGTGTCTAGGGATGCGACATCCTTAAAACATTACTGGAATGTACGTCTTATGGACATCTGGTTTTGTAACAAACAATGTCCTAAAGACGTCCTTAAGACGTCGAAAGTCCTAAAATGGACGTCCCAGGGACGTCCGAATGTCCTGAGAGGATATGCTATGGACATCATATCGTTGTCTGCAATAGTATTGCAATAGTTGTAATTTTTCTTATAAGGCATGCTCCGTCACTGTCTTTCTTGTTAATAAGACATATAAGTCTAACTATGTTTATTTATTATATACAGAGCGTGTGTTATAATAAAAATTATGGTAATTATGCAGTATACGGTTTTCTGCCATTTTTGATTTTTTTTGAAAAATTCTTTATGAGTGCACCTTCTAGGGTCCCTAGAACCCCAAATCCGCCTATGCCCGATTTTTTTTTTTTTTTACGAGAAAAAAGGGGGGGGTTGTAATGTTATTTTTATTGTTTTGGGTTGGTTTGAATTAGGTTGGGTTGGACTGTGTTGGTTTGAGTTGTTTTAGTGAAAAAAAATTTAAAAAAAACAAAAAAAATTAAAAAAAAACCAACCGGCGCAGACGGATTTGGGGTCCTAGGGACCCTGGAAGGTGAAGAATTTTTCAAAAAAAATCAAAAATGGCAGAAAACCGTATACTGCATAATTACCAAAATTATGACTATTGCAATGGCTATTCCAATTATGAACAATACTTTAGTTTACTAGGTCTTATGTGTCTTAATTATAATGTTCACACTCAGTAGATTCTTGGGCACAATAGACCCACTTGAGGCCACAGTGCCTGTTTAAGTTTTTATTAAGAGAGCTATAACCACCACATTGAATTCAAACATACATACATACATATATATACACACCTCTTTATGAAAAAAGTTAAATTTTGTCCCACAGTGGTTGCAAGACATTTCCTCCTCTAGTATACCCAAAGTTCAAAACAGCACCCACATCGCCCCCAATTTATCACCGTCCAGTAGTACTTCGTACTTTTTAGTGGAGTTTCATATAAAGTGAATGAGATTGCTCGACCTCGGTTAAAAATGAATGAAACACTCTAAATAGAAAAAATATGAATGGGAGTTGCTTTGACATTTTTTTGACAGATAGGAATGTGTTCCTCATTTTACCCCCAACTAGGGCGGGGCATATAAATTTGTTATTTTTCGTTGGTCATTCACCCAATTACCTGCTGACCGTCTCTAAAAAAAGCTCCATCATAACCTTAAAACTCAAATTTAAAAATTTTAATTTTGTTTTGATTTCTAATAATTTAAAAAGTTCTTATCTAAAGAAAATTATAAGAATTGATTAATGTATAAAGAAACGGTCAGTCGCAATTTTTAGTGTGGCGTCACACGCGAGTGAACAATGTTAGTTTCCCGATTTCTCACTAAAGTCCCTAAAAAAAATGCTTCCAAAAAATTATTTCACTGTGACATTAAACTCAATAAGGAATTCGAAAACCCTTTCTGGAGGACGGTTCGTATTTTAGGCCAAGATATTGGGATTAAAAAGAAGCCAAAGAATGAGAGTGATGTTAACCAGTTGATGGTAGATGAATGCCCCAGTCATGTGGATATTGCAATCATTGGCGGTGGAGCCATGGGTAGGTCTTAAAATTTCGTCGAGATACTTAAATTATAAATAGATAGATCATTAAATAGATAATGAATAATTATCAAATAAATTTTCTTTGAGTAACACACTTAAGGTATGTAAGTACCTCGGTAAGTGCTATAATGAAAAGGGATAAACAAACCTATAAGTTGTACATACATCAAAAAAAATAATATTAGGCTGTATCTTTTTCCTTTAAAAATTATTAAATCTTATGTATTCAGATGTAGGTGTTCATGCTTGTTCCTTTTCTGTATCTTCTTCCTTATGCTTTAAGAAATGGAAAAATCGTATTGTGCAAGTGCAACTGGAAAAATATTTGTTGACATTTTTTAACCTTAAAATTGATTTTGTTTTTTTTTAATATTTCAAGCAGTAGTTATTACAGCTAGAAATGGATATTGAGCATAATAGATTTGGTGAAAGAGTTTCCACATTTGCGCAACAAGAAGAACCCCAAATTTTATAAACAAAAGGCCAAAATCAAAGATTAAGACTAAATCAATCAATCAATCAATTTCAATATTAAAATTAGCTTTGCTTAAGTTATGCCTTAGTTAATCAATAGTTAAGTCAGTAACCTATGCTAAATAAAACGAAATAAAATTTTATTTAATAATAAATGAAAAAATGAAAAGTTTTTTTTTTATTGAACCAAGAAATTTACAAAAAATTTATACAGGTTCTTACAATAATAAATAATTAAATCAATTAATCTACTAAAATTTAAATATGAAAAAGAAGAAGTATGGTTGGTGCCTAATATTCTGATACATAGAGGTAATTTTTATATTTTTAAATAGGATTTTAAAATTAAAATTTTATTTTAAGATACATGCTTAAACATCCTAATATCACAAGTACAATAAGGAAAATACATTAGTTTAAAAACTAGAGTGAGAGAGAGGAATGTCACATCAGTTTTACATATTGTTTGATTCTATTTTTAAATGTTTGACCCTGTAGACTTTTTATCTCATTGGGCAGTTTATTATAAAATGATACTCCAGAATGGAAAATAGAATTTTTGCCATAATTTGAAAAAAATCTGATTGGTTGACTATTATTATGCATCCTAGTTCTAGAATTATGTATTTCATTTCTAAATGTAAGAACTATATTGGTATGTCTGGTTTTATCAATAGATCTATGAATGTAATTACATATTTGATACTTATAAATTTGATGCAAGTTCATTATGTTGTAATTTTCATACAGCTGCCTGGTGTTGTACCTATACGATAGACAATAAATATTTTTGACAGTTATATTTTGATGATAAAAATATTTTAAAGTAAACACTCAAAATTATATAACATCAACATCATTATTAAAACATTTTGACACAACAACATTTAAAATTTTACATATATCCATTTAAGTAAAAGTTGCACAATAGGATAAAAACATCACTCAGGCAAATACATGATAAAACAACATGAAATAAACGTTAAAAGTTATATATCATTAAAGTATTCAGCAAGACTATAGTATACCTTGTCTAGTAGGAACTTTTTGGTTTGTTTTCTGAACTTAAAGTTAAGGGAAAGGAATTTTACCATGAACTAGCTGTTTACTTACAGAACAAGAAAAGTTAGAAGTTAAACAAAAAGGTTACAGAAAAGGAAAAAGAATTTAAGCATAAACCAGCCTTTACTTACTGATAGCAAGAAACTTAAATATATGAAAAGTGGAAGCCATGCTTGAGGCCATACCTTAATTCAATTTGGTAAAGTGTTAAAGAATAAATATCCATTATAATAGGGCCCTTCTGGTAAAGAGCTGTAGAAAGTTTGTCACTACAAAAATTATTTTTCTTTCTTGTTTCATATTGGCATAAATAATGTTAAAAAAACTTAATTATATTTTAATGATATTTTAAATCAAAAATTTAAATATTAAGAGATTACTTGCATTTATTTTTCTCAAAACATTAGGCCTATGAATGGAAAAAATTAAAATATTGAGCAACAACAGTTATTTTAATTGACAAAAAAACATAAAACCTAACTTGGTATTGGTAAAAATGAAAAACCAAGATAAGAATGTAAAAACCGTTTTGCTCTATCCTTAACTGTTTTGATGTTACTGGCTGTCAAATTTCAAAAATGTCAATTGTCACCTATGAATATTTTAAAAACAGTTACAGGACATTATTCATACTATGTACCTAAAATATTTTGTAGAATCCAAAAATGCAAAAATATACAGGGTGTTCTCTTTAAAATAATAAAGTTGTTGCCAAGTTTTCCTGCAAATTGCAACACTGCAAATATGAAAGTATTTCATAAAGATAGTTTACTTATGTTGGAATAGAAAGTTTGAAAAGTTTCCATTGCATAGTTTCCAAAATATTCTAATAGGCCACTCACCTTGGGACACCCGGTATACAGTGTCAAAATTTTAAAATAGCACTTAAAAAAATCTATAAAATTTGCTTAGACAATAAGGACCAACAAACCATCAAGAAAATCACTGATACAATAGTAACATTTTTCAATAAGGTAGCAATGTAGCTTTTTTTAAATCTTTTTGTCTGAACTGATGCTCTTTATTTTGTCAGTCATTCTATTGTAAGAATAACTGGCAAAACATCTTAGCCTTTTCTTATAAGTTAACAGCTGATAGTTTGGAATAAAGAAATTTCCTATTTGTCTCTAGTATTGTAACCATGACATGAGAATACAGCAGGAAATCTGTTGCTAAGTCTTCTAACAAACATGACTGCCTCAAGTATCAAAATGCTATAAATTGTGAGTAGTTTATGGTTTTCAAAGCTAGGTTTACATGATTCTACTGGACTCACAGAGAAAATTTTTCTTAGAATATGCTTCTGAAGTATGAAAGTTCTGCCTACAATGCAAGATTGACCCCAATATAGAATCATATATTTAAGATGGCTGAATACTAATGCGTAATATACATTTATAAGTTGTTTGATTGAATTGTTTTAGGTAGTTCTATAGCTTACTGGCTAAAAGAAAAAACAAGCGAAACTGCGTTAAACATAGTAGTTATAGAACGGGACACAACCTACAAGCACTGCACAACTGCCCTCTCCTGTGGTGGTTTGAGGCAACAATTCTCACTGCCTGAAAATGTACAATTGTCACTTTATGGTGCCGAGTTTATGAGAACCCTAAAGCAGAGGTTTGGACCTGATGCTGATGTCAGTTTTACACCAAATGGTTAGTATTGTGAAGTATTTTTTACCGCTTTATGAGCAACACTCATGAAATTAGAAAAATGCAATGTGGAGGTTAAAAAAATACATGATTATGTAGTAAACTTGATTTATATAACTAAATATGAAACCGAGTATGAAACATGTCCAACATCTATACTGCCGTCCGAAGGAAAAACCTCACAACCCACGAATTTTTCGAAAATGACTTTTTTGGGTTTTTGAACTTACTGGTTGGTTTAAAACAGGTTAAAATTAAGGAAAATATATTTTTTTATATTTTTGACTTTCAAAAAACAATATGAAACAACATATTTACAACCCTTTTATGACTCTACTAAGCATAACCACGTATATCGTTAGTGAAGAAGAAAAAAACACATAAAGTCTGTGGATTTACCTGGATCTTTCTTAGTTTTTATGACTTTTGCCCAGCAGGACTGCCCGAATAGGATATCTTATTTTATCGTATGTGCCTTATTTTATCTGCAAAACGCACAATTATTAATTATAGTGTTTTATTTTTTGGTATTTTAATTCAAATTTGGAATCTTTATCTATAGCAAAAAAAATCATTTGTCTGTATTATACATAGAACGTTTTAGAGACTTTATTGCAATTCAAAGCTTCTTTTCTATTTTTCCAGAAATACAGTTTACGTCGCTCACGGCTGCTAGTAAAAGAGACAGAGAAGTAAAATTTCACATAATTAGATGGTTTACAAAGAAGTATCTTTTTTTGGATGCTGATAGCGGCCATTTATTAAGGGGGTGGTGCTAGGGCAGAGACAACACTTTTTTTAAATGAGATACCCTGTATATTTCCCAAAATTTGAATAGAGCTTTTCATTCTGTTTCCGAAAATACTGAGAGGCTTGTCACTCGGACTTTTGCGTACGATTTATTTCCCTTTGACGTTTATTTCTCCTATTTCCCACATATTTCAGGCATTTCACCCATTTTCCATGTATTTCCCTCGCATTTCCCGTATTTCTCACGCATTTCCCGCATTCCCTACGCATTTCCCGTATTTCCCACGCATTCCACACACTTCCCAGATATTTCCCGTATTTTTCCCTTATTTCCCGCATTTTCCCTTAAAATGTACAAAAAATTTTCCACTGGCAAGCTGCTCGAAAAATAGTTTTTAAATAAAATGATAAAAACTTTTAAATAAGAGCAATGATTTAGACAAAGAGTCACCGAAGGCGGTTTCTCATTAGGAGCATATGAGCACGTGCACCCCTACACAAAATAAGGAAGTAATAATTAAATAAAATTTCTGATTTATATTATTCTTTGCAATGTTTCCGAAACTTCCTATGATTTATTATCAGCCCTGATTATTATGGCACCGCGATAATTTACCACACCCTAATATTTCCAGCCACGTCTTTTTCCGTCTCGCGCGCTCTTATTGCCGCGTCCGTTTATTCAACGCCGTTCCTGCTACCAGCTGCTCTCACCGCCGAATGAAATGAACCTCTGCTTGATGACGAGGAACAGTCGCACATACAATGAACTAGGTGGAGCCTAGTAGGATATCTGTATGTTTTCAGTGGGCGAGTAATGGATGATATCGCGAATTTCAATAGAGAAAGGCGCACACATTTGGTGTCCGCTTGCTTTGCCTTGTTGCTGTGACTTCAACAGAAAATTCAATTTTTGAAATTTGTGAACCTCCTCTTTATAGATCACGAGCCGCCACTGCGCCGAATATCTGTTTTCCTTTTTAACTCATTGGTTTTATGGAGATGATTTTCCCATTTTATTTAAAAACTGTTAGAGAAAAAAGTACCATATTTGGTGTTATTGGAAACAGAAAGAAAAGCTCTATTTAAATTTTCCAAAATATATGGGGTATCTCATTTAAAAAAGTATCGTCGCCGTCCTAGCTCCGCCTCCTTAATGACGGGTGAGATGATGTGAAAGTTTACTTCTCTGCCTCTTTTGGTTTTGGACATATTAGGGTGGACTCGAACTTTTGGGACACCCTGTATAATAAATCTGTTTGTTTGTTCCAGCATCATGCAAAAACTACTGAACGGATTTTGATGGGAGTTTCATTACTGGATTCCTTGGAGTCCTGGGCAAGACAGGCTTTTTCATCAAAATCGGTTCACGAGAACAAAAGTTATGATATAATTAAAGCAAGAAATACAGGTGAAATCGCAGCCAAAGCGGGGTCTTGTAGGCTTCTAATTAAACCATATAGATACCAAAAATCCAAATTTGACAATTTTTGTCAGTTTTTTCATCTGTTTGTACCAGCAACACGTGAAGGACACGAAACGGATTTTTTCATCAAAATTGGTTTACGGGAAAAAGACTAATGGTCATTTAAAGCCTATGATCCATGAGCAACGCACCATCAGGAGCGCTTGAATGCGTCCTAAACCTTCCTCCTCTACATCTAGTCTTGGAGAAAGAGGCTATGAAGGCAATGGGGTGGCAAGGCAAGCCAAGTAGTACCAAACCATTTAACGCGGGTAATTGAGAGCCACTGCACTCTAGGGCTGCTACCGGATCTAAGGTCCGCAACAGAAAACAGCAACAAGCTATACAACACCATTCTCTCAGATAGGACATGTCATCCAACAAAATAAGTTTCTCAAGTGAAGAAAGCTGCTGGTACACTGACGGATCCAAAATGCCTTTAGGCATTAGATCCGGAGCTTATTGTAGCCAGGAAAATGTCAGGATTATACATAGTCTTGGACAGTTGGCTACAATCTTCCATTGAAATGAGCGCACGATGGATGATAGATCATAACTGGCGCAAGAGGTCAATGAAGGTACTCTCTGACAGTCAAGCGGTCCTTAAGGCTGTTGAATCCTATAGCTGCTCATCAAGAACGGTTAGGAGCTACCCGGGCACACTGAATGCACTTAGGTTAGTAAACACTGTGTCGCTGGTATGGATTCCGGGACATTCTGGGCATCGGGGAAATGAGACTGTCGACCAGCTGCCGCGCGAAGCGGCCTTCGCCGTCTTCGTTGGCCCCGAACGAGCCCTTGGAATAGCATACAACACAATCAACACTGTTCTCTCAAACTGGAGGGAGCATAAGTTCCACCAATACTGGAGAGAATTGCCAGGACTGGCACATTCCAAAGAGTTCATTACAGAACCTTGCAGGAAGAGGGCCGGGAAACTCATTGAGCTCACCAGGCAGGAGATCCGGATAATGGTTGATCCATATACCGGACACTGCAGGCTGAAAGTACCATTGCACAGAACGGTTCTAAGTGAGGACACCGAATGTAGGCTCTGTATGGAGGAGGACGAGACGGCCAGACATGTACTGTGTGAGTGTCCGGCCATTGCACGTCAGCGTTAAATTATATTCGGCAAACCACAGAGCGCCGCGCTGGATCTAAAAGAGCTTCACCAAAGCAAGTTGCGAGCCTCTTTAATTCGCTGAATAGCAACAAACAATCTCAAAAGAGAGCTACCGTAGACCCGCTAGTGGTCGCAGTGGACAGTGACGGGACAAAATTTTAATAATACATGTCTAAGAGTTGACTGGGATTGTGTAACACAGTCAAATGAGCCTGTAAACACTTCATTCAAAACTGCAAAAAGTATTTAATCAAAGCTTCCCATTGCGTATAATGAGAAGTCGAACAAAAACGAAATGTTGACTTAGTAAGGGAATTAAACAGTCAGCAAAAAATTTCAGAATTCTACATAATATTCAAAAGTTTTCTGATAATCAACATATAATAACCTACTGTAAGCTTCTAAAAGAATTTTCTAACAAACAAGAATTACTAAAGCTAAATATAACATTAGAGGTAAAAACACAATTAAATCACTATCTGCTAAAATCGAGCCAAATATTTTAAATAAATTTTGTTGTTCAATTGGTAAAAAAATGGTGGAAAACCTTAAACCTCAATGTAATCCAATGACTTTTGTTCATAAATATATAAATGAAAAGTTTGTACCAACAAGCACAAATGCATATGAAATATATGAGGTAATTAAGTGAATGAAAAATAGTACCTCTTCGGGGGAAGTTTTTTTGAATTTTAATCATAATATTTTGGAAGTCTTTTGTGGTGGAAGTGTTTTGAGGATGGTATTTTTCCAGACGTTTTAAAAATTGCCCTGGTGATTCCATTAGACAAAACGGGATCACTTACAGAGCCAGCAAATTTCAGACCCATTTCACTTCTTCCTACGCTATCAAAGATAATTGAAAAAATTGTTAAGAAAAGAATGATTTAATTTTTAGATAAACACAAGATTCTTAGTAAAAACCAATTTTGATTTCAAAGTTCAACAAACACCAACGATACATTGTTTTCATTTTTAGAAAACTATATATTAAATTCAATAATAAACATTGTGCAGCTGCGGTTTTTTGTGATTTTCTAAAGCGTGCGAATAAAATGTTTCAGTATGGCTTTAGAGATAAATATTTTTAATTTTTTATATCTTATTTGTCTTCTAGGTTTCAAACAGTTAAAAATGGACAGTTACTTTCTTCTTTACACTCTATTGACACTGGTGTGCCACAGGGATCAGTTCTAGGATCAATATTATTTTACAATTTTTGCGGACGACACTACCATCCTGTGACATCATAAATATTTAATTACTTTAAAAGAAATAGTATCTGAATATTGGAAAAAAATAAAATGTGGTGTGACAGCAATTTCCTTTGTTTTAACGCTAATAAAACAAAAGTTTTAAGTTTACATTTGATGACCTATACAAATCAACAAATTCAAAATAGTGAAAATACCAACATGTTTTAAACCTAAACAAAAAAATATCAATTGGGGCATATGCTATACAACAAATCTTTTCCGAGCTGTGCAATAGTATGGCAAAAACTGCTTATTTTGCATTAGTAGGCTCTCATTTGCGCTATGGAATATCATCACACTGCAAAAACGGTGTGTAAGGAAGGCTGCTGCGAACGTTACCTCTTTTTAAGAGTCATGTTACAGTGACCTTATACGTTTACAGGTTTCTTCTTTATAATCTGCTGAAAGGTACAGAATTCTGTATTTACGGTCTTCTGCACTTTTCAATTGTGATGTTTTTGTTTCTCAGTTTACTCGACAGGTGGCGCACACAGGTACTACGTCTCCGCGGATTACAAACGTTTTGTTTTAAATTCTAGAGGTGTCCATGGTGCCTGTGAAGCTTCAACTGCCAGGTATAATCCTATGACTCCCTGATGATTCCTAATAAGGATGAAAAAGGAATGTAGGTGTCTGGATTCTCCATTAGACATTGGAGGCCTGGTCGTAATGAAGTGAGAAACAAAAAACGCATCGTCTGATATGCCACGAGTGTTATTTTAATTTTTATTTGCGGACACGAGATTCACTTTGTTGTTTATTAAAATTTACAACAAATTACCACACGACTGAAAAATGCAGCATATTATTCCTTAGAAGAATATTTTATTGATACCTTGTAGATTTGTTCTTTTTTGTTTGTTTGTTTGACAAATGGTACTTTGTGGTTTTTTATATTTCTGTATTTTTATTTTTGTTTTACTCTATTTTTTTAAACAAATTTGTGTTTAACACACACACCTGTTTTGGAATTTGGTATTTTTTATTTTATTTTATTTTATTTCATTCTTATTATTCCATTTTAATTTTATTTATTTTGACTAAAATTTTAATTTGTTTTGTCTATTTTATTGTTTGTTTTTTATACCTATGTTGTTTGTACTTTTACTTATCTTTTAAATTTCTAATATTTTATGAAAATTTTAAAAATTGTGGCTTATAATTATACATAGTCAATTTACTTTTTATTTCATTTTTAGGATTATTATTATCGAGTCTAATTTTATACCCGGCTGTGTCTGTGAAATTGTTTACCGTATTCCGACAATAAAGCATATTTCTATTCTAGTATATTCTATCATCATCATTTAAAGCCAAAAAACGGAAAAAATCACAGATCGGGTGTTCGACTCGATTTAAGGGTTTAAGGGGCTGGAGGGGGCGGGTGTCTTTGTCTTTAGTAAGATTATAAAATGTTTTAAAAAAATATTTAATTTTAGTTAAACCAACAATACTAACAGTTTAGTTTTTATCAGTTTAAAAAGTTCAGGGGTCACATTACGTAGGTGATAAGAAAACATTGTAATTTTTAGCCAAAGGAATAAAAGGGATAAAGGGTACCACAAAGTCTTTGTTATTATTAAAATATTTGTTTGTCTTTGTGAATTGTAATTTTGATTTATTTTCTATGTTTAGGTTACCTCCTATTGGCCACAGAAAAGGGTGCCCAACAATTAATAGAAAATAGCAAAATGCAAAACGAGATGGGTGCTGTAAATAAAATTTTAACCAAGGACATGCTGAAAGATCGATTTCCTTGGATTAGCACGGAGGGCATTGAGATAGGTTGTTTAGGTAGGCTAATTCCTTATTCACAATCATTTGTAACCCATATATGTGCTTCGATTCAAATTATTATTTTTTTTAAATGGCTCAGTAAACGTAATATTTGCAGAATAAGTGCAACGTAAAAACTGATTGGTTTGATGTATTTTTTGAAAATTAATTTTGTAATTAACAAAATAAAAATGGTGATTTTTGGGTATTTTTTTAAAGTTTGTTGGTCGGTAGTAAGTATTTTCCAAATACACAAACTTGAAATTTTTCCTATGGAATATAGGTACTGTTTTTTTTTATTTTGCCTTGAAATTAATTATTAAAATTGCTTAAATAGTTTTGAAGATCAGGGTCAATTTTTTATATCTGCACTTAAAACTTGTGAAAGTCAAAAAAACCATCGAATTAGTCTCAGAAAGTTCAAACAACAAGCACTTAAATTAGTGTTCCTACATTAAGACCTCAACCTCCCCCCCCCCCAGTGCCATTGAAAAATGAACAACAAAATGGTTACCCACTTAAGAAGATATTTTTGTGTTACTTTAGGACTAGAAAAAGAAGGTTGGTTTGACCCTTGGAGCTTTCTTCACATGCTTAAAAGGGGTGCAATATCGAAAGGTACGCAGTACGTCAATGGAGAAGTGGTTGATTTCACATTTGAAGAAAGAAGAGATCTTTATGTCGAAGGTAAGTGCAGAGCAAAGAAAGTAAATTTTAATTTCTTCGATGCAGAGTGGTTCAAATTCTGTAGATTGTACTGGTACAGGCACTTGCACAAGCGTATTGGAGATATTAACGAGCCAGAGTGATACCTATCGTTGTTTGTTAGTTGTAGAGTGATACAGGTTTACGTTGACGGTTTGGTTATTCGGCGTTTAGGATATTTTATTAGTTTTTGTTTTTAATTTTTAAAATTAAATTAGTTTACTTTAGGCCTGATTTTGCGGGATTAATACAGCATACCGGTATGGCAAAATTAATGACGTCACGGTATGTTGTTGCCAGACTTAATTCGCCTTGTTGCCACATTGCACAATAAAAACTTGGATATTATAAACTGTTTTCACTAAAATGCGTTTTAATTAAAAAAAAAGTCGGCCTATGGTTTAAACTTGACACATTTATTTTACATCTGCAAGATTAATTTTAAACAATAATTATAATAAAATCATTAAAAAATATTTTTTTTTTTTAATTTTCATAAATATTAATTAGTCCTAACTAATTCCATATGACAAACAGTTGAAAGGTAGTTATATCTTTATTTCTGAAACCTACAATACACACAATCAACTTAGACTTTATTTTTTTTTTTTTAAATAGAAAAATTCGGTTTTCGAGGTATTTCAAATAAATTAACTATGTCATTCTTAACTAAACGGAAATTCTGTGCAAAATTTGGAAATAAATACTCTGACCTTTACGAATCAAATATAGGCACTCCTCAGGGTAGTGTGTGGGGCCCTCAAATTTTTGTTATATATAAATGATCTGCCTCAGCATATTCGAGAAAAAATATTTATTTTTGCAGATGACACGTGTATTGTCCTTCATGCTGTCGATCCAAAGGATGTATATGAAAGAGGCAACCAAGTTCTTATTGAATTTGGACTGGGGTGTAAACAGATAAATCTTATTATAAACTACAGCAAAACAGCTTGCGTAGAATCTTTCAATAGTCATCGATCATCTCACAACTTTCTTTTAAAGTTAATGACATCACCATTGAGACAAAGAATGACTCAAAATTGAAACTTGTCATTTGCAACACATGTTGATCATGTATGCAACAAACGAAGTAGGGCTCATTATGCACTGTCAGTTCTAAAAAGTTCATTGGACAAGACTACTTTAAGAACAACATATTTTGCTCTAGCACATAGTCATATATCCTACAACATTGCAATATGGGGACAGTCGTGTGAAGTTAATAGGGTTTTCGTTCTCCAGAAAAGAATAATAAGATTGATGTTTAACCTACCATACCTGCATTCATTTAGGGAAGCTTTTAGACAACACAAAATATTATCTTTTACAAAGTGAATCTCGTGTCCGCAAATAAAAATTAAAGTAAGACTCGTGGCATATCGGACAAAGCGTGTTTGTTTCTCACTTCATTACGACCAAGCCTCCAATGTCTAATGGAAAATCCAGACACCTACAGACCTGTTTTATCCTTATTAGGAATCATCAGGGAGTCATCGGATTATACCTGGCAGTTGAAGCTACACAGGCACCATGCACACCTCTCGAAACAAAAACTTTGTAATCCGCAGAGGCGTAGTACCTGTGTGCGCCACCTGTTGAATAAACTGAGAAACAAAAACCGCTTTGTCCGATATGCCACGAATCTTACTTTAATTAACTTTTACATCTATCTATTTACTAAAGTTGCTCACTTATATACAGAAAAACAAGAAAACAAAATATCTACAATTACAAAAACATAATCATATATTCTTTAAAAAATCACCAATATATGCTGGATGCTTTTTATTCAATATTCTTCCAGAAATATATAAAGAGATTACATCACAAAACAAATTAAAAAAATTACATAAGAGCTACCTAGCAACAAATATATTTTACGACTTAAATGAGTATATCAATTTTGGACATGTTTAGTTTTGTCTTTCTTTTTAAACATGGGAATTGCGTTTTTTATTTTTGTTTGTTATTCTCGTTATTTGTTGTTCTTATAGCTTTTATTTTTAATCTACAACTAGGTTATATGCCTCTATATTGATTATTTTAATTTAATCATTAGGTATTATTATACGTTCCCATATATATTTTAATATTTTATTTTGTATTTTACTGATATTTATATTTCTATAAGTTTTGAATTATTATTATTTGTTTGTGACATGTCTTATCTACATACACTGTAGCATAGCGTAAATATACTACTATACTACTACAAAGAAGCCCTACAAGTTGCATATTCACTCGTCTCAATCACAACTACGTTTACATTTGAACACATAAACCGTTTGGATCCGTTCGAGTAAAAAGTTACATCGCGCAATTATTGTCACGACCTAACCGCCTTTTGTGGTTTTACAAAAAAAGTACATAGATATGTATTTTTTTTTTAAATTAAATTTGTCGCAAATCAATATATCAATTTTTCCTGAGTGTCATCGGCCAGCTGATGGGATCGCTCTGTTTCCATCATTCCATATTTTTTATGCATTAAAAGTTATGAAAATAAGAAAATATAAGCTTAATTTAACTACTTAACCCTGCCAACCTGCAGATAAAAATTTGAATATATTTCAACTTGCTGAAACTGCATATACAGGGTTCCTAAGATTTTCCTTAGGGATAGGATTTCAATAAATCAAACAGAAATGGCATAGAAAGTTCTGCGCGCACAAAAGAAACAGGTATATTGAGCAATGGTACCAGTTTGTTATTATCTCCGGACTGCTTTCATGAGAAAAAATTGTCGCCACTCTTTCATTGTGAGCATAAATCATAGTTGCAATAATAACCGTTGACAAGATGTCTGCAAATTCCGCTAGATGGCGGCCACACCATGAGATGATCGAGGAAAAACTGGGATTCACAGGCATTGCATTTTTATTTCCTTTCGAGTCGCTTCAGTTTCGTAAATTTTGTGTTTTTAAAATGCCGTATACTCGAGAAGAAAAGATTTTTATTATTAAAACTACATAAAAAGTGACAGTGCGGACATTGGGCTTTTTGTTTTTGCGTTTCCAGATCGACCGGTTCCTGTGGCTCAAACTGTCTACAACATTTATCATCGTTTTGAAAGGTACGGGTGCATAAATGGTTGTAGAAAGTGTTACCACGACGGCGAAATACCAGAGCATCCCGTTCTTCCACACAGGGTGGAACGAGATTAAATGGTATGCGCTTACGTTAAGGCACATGAACTATGTTCGACGAAACCGATTGCGAAGGCACTGGATATTCCCAACAGTACTTGCCAATGGATCCTAAAAAAATACGGCTACAAGTCGTTTAAGATTGGGAAGTCGCAGGAATATCAACCAGGTGATTATTTTCGCCGGTTAGAATATTGTGAGGTTATGAGGGATAAATGTGACAGGAACGAAAATTTCCTATCAAAATTTTTGTTTAGTAACGAGAAGACATTTGAACTTCATAGCTCTCACAATCCACAATTTAGCCGCTATTGGTCCCGCGAAAATAAACATCTGCACGCAAGTGTTAGAACGCAATATCCTCAAAAATTAATGTTTGGAGCGGTATTGTCGGGGATCACATTATTGGACCCTTTTTCATTGAAGGGAATTTGAATAGCCAAAAATATGTTGATCTTCTCCAACACCAGGTTTTACTACGGTTGAGGGAACTCAACATAAATTTGGACGAATTGTGGTTTCAGCAAGATGGCTGTTCATCCCACAATTCACGCCAGGCTACAAATTACCTTCGTCAGGTATTTGGTGATAGAATTATTTCCACGTATGGAAATATCCGATGGCCTCCTCGATCAACAGATCTTGCGCCAAATGACTTTTTCCTATGGGGTTGTTGGCACGACAAAATTTTCCAACACCCTCACTTACGGCCTACGACTATACAGGAGTTGAGGGCGAAAATTTTGGAGGCGGGCAACTCTATCACCCCTGAAATGTTGGCTGCTACGCGCCAAGAGTTTTACAATAGATTGGGATATTGTGAGGCTCAAGAAGGGGACAGATTTGAACATCTAATCTAATTAAAAATTAGATGTTTTCAGGTCCAAACCACAGCTTTTTCTTGCTTAAAGGAGGCGGCAGGGTCCATTATTTACGATACTGAGCGGTAAACTCGTGAGGTTGTTAACATTAGAAAGAAATATCTTCGCTTTTAATTAAATTTCTTTCCATTGTGTTCTACTAGTGACATCTATCCGGAAACGGCCAAACCATGCAGCTAGCACTAGCAGCCAAAGAAATCAATAAACGGCGCTGTTTTTCCTGCAGAGCTTTTTGCTTGCGATATTATTGACTTTAAATAAAGCTGGCCCTACACTACATTTGATATTTTCGAGGTGTTTTATGACATGATCTCGAAACATGTAGCGAACCAATTCTTCAAAACTAGCGGGAGGGTAAAAGCGAAAAATAAGGGGCTGCCAATATTTGTAACACCCAAAAAGGGTTGAAAAGTTTTATTTTGCTCTGTTTCTTTACAAAAAACGTTTTTTTTTACGAAAAACTTGAGCTCTGCCACTTTTTTTATTTTTTTCTTCAACTTTCTCGAAATTTTCGTTATACCGTAGAAAACAATTATTTCCCCCATGGTCATACTCTACTTTTATTCGAAAAAATTTAGAAACAGAGACGAGATCAGTTTTCCTAAAACGGGGGATCTTGGTTTCGAGTGAGAAGATAAAGGGCGTCGCAGGCAAAATTTTTTCAATTAAATTAGCCGAACGCAAAAATATTAGAAAAACAAAGCACGAAATAAAAATGGCGCCGCTTACAATTTTTTTTCAAAAATTACGTAATTTCGGGAACGCCAAGAAATAGGTCTAAAGAGTATAATTTTTAAGAAAAAAATATCAATTTTCTCGTCCTCCTCCACTGGGACTACAGGGGCCGTGCACAAATTACGTAATGGTCATAGGGGGGAGGGGGTTATAAAACGTTACGTAGGAGGGAGGGGGGTTTTCGACAGCGTTTGCATTTGTGTGAAACTAAGAAAATTTGGAATGAAAATAAGTGAAAAGTTTTTTTTTTTGGAGGGGGGGGTAGTGGTCTTGAAATCGTTACGTAATATTAGGGGAGTGCCGTGCCAAACCGTTACAAAACATTACATAGGGAGGGGGTCAAAAATTGGTAAAATCACCGTTACGTAATTTGTGCACGGCCCCACATCTGACTGTTCCTCCTTTTTGATTTCGAATCAAAGTGCAAAACCCGGGTTGGACGTTCGAAGGCGTCAACCCGTCCTATTTGCTTGATAAAGTTTCTACGGAAATATCTCAGTCGATTTCTCCGGCCGTGTATGAACGCTTTCTCTCAGTCCCCAGCCTGTAAACAGTGCGTAAGGACAATGGTTACAAAATGAAAAGCCGAAAAATATTTTTGTTACGATATCTTTCATCAGTTTGGTATTAAAGTCGAGCAAAAACAATTTTTATTCCAGTCCTAAAGGTATGAAAATGGAAAACATTAGAAAACAACATCCTGGAATGGATTTACTACGTGTAAGATGTAGTGACAACATCGCCCCATGCCCATCTTTTTCTGCCTAATGTGCTTTTACGTTTGTCTGCATCTTATACACGGCTGCTTGGCCCCCTAAGGATTTGCTTAGGAACCCTGTATAAACCGATTTTTGAACCTCTTCGCCATATTCGCAACGTTTGCCCAAGTAGCATTTGGACGTTAAACTACGTCCTCTACTCGTTGGCCTAAAAACCTCGACCTTGGCAAGCGGACTAAAAATCTCATTCCATACGACCTCAATCCGAGCTAAATGGGGAATACAAATTCGGGTCGGTTCGTGGTCGCTAATTGTACTTCAGTGGTATAGTAGTTTACCTATGACGACGTGATAATACGTCCGCCAGCTTACGTAACTTTATATTATTTAATTGATTACCTGATGTGGTACTTGCTTATTAAATTTTAGGTGAAATATAAATTAACGAATTATAACTCACAAAAAATAAATAGTCAAAACTGACTTAAAAGAAGAATGACAGTTCAGCTGAACATAACCTAGAAAAATATTTTCCGTTTTTCCTTGTTTTTTCTTTAAAAACATTATTTTAAAATTGTATCTATTAATTATTAAAGCAATGAATGAGCTCGAACCTGTCCCGCAGATGTGGGAGGAGGATAACAATTGTTGGTTCCCCATCAAAACAAGGGACATTAAACAATATCAGTGTAACCCCACTAATGCTCCAGATAAAGTGAACTGGAAGAAATATAATTGCGAGCTGAAGGTCGATCTGATTTTTGGTTGGCAGCAAGCCAACAAATTCTGCAATTTGATGTCCCATATGCAAAATTGTAGGTTAAGTATCCTCCTTTTTCTTCGTTCCTTTTTTGGTATGTATCCAAATAAGGACCCTGAAATGCGACGTCGATTAAGGTTACAAGGCCGACGATGTTTCGTGGTCGATTTAGGTATAGTCGTTAAAACAGTCGGCTTTGAAACATAAACTGACGTGAATCCGTCTGGGCAAGTATTTGCACAAATTACGTTGCCTATTTTGACGTCGTTTAAGGTTGCGTACCTGACTACGTAAACGTCGGTTTTATTAGAAAAGATGTTTGTCGCTTGACTTACTACTAGACATCTTTATTTTGTACCTAACACGACGTCGCTTTATGACAATCTATTGTTTCGTAGGCATCAAGGCCGGAGAATATGAATCGCCAAATGAAGTAGTTGTCAAATTTGCCAACGGTCAAACAAAGCCGATAAAGTTCGCCTGTTGTGTCATAGCGGCTGGTAGCGAGTCCGGAAGGATAGGAAAAATGGCAAGGTAAGGAGATACTTTCTAACTTGAGACCTAGCGCCGCTGGGGCAGTCCAGTGGCGGTCCCGGGCGAGGCGAGGGGGGCAATCGCCCCCCCCCCCATTTGCTCCAGAAAAAAGTAGACAACAAACATGCTGCTGGTAACCTTGAAGTCTTTGGAGAAAAAACGAGGAATTGTGGAACGTTCCTTTAAAGCAGGGTTGGAAAAAAACCGGGTTTTTTATATAAAACGTAACCCACTGGGCTTTTTTGGGTTTTACAAATGGGTTTTATTGGGTTTTTTTATGATTTTCTTTTTAAATTATATACAGATTGTATTTCTTCTTTAAAATTAGGACTTATTCTCGCGATCGTTTATCAGCTATAAAATACGACATAAAAATAGGCGGAATACAGAAATCGACAGTTTGTTTGTTAATAAATCAAACCTTAAGAAAATTATTATTGGAGTTTGTGTATTTACTATACTGCAAGTATCTTCTTACTTAGTATGACATGATAGTATACGATTCAAGTTATCGTTTTTTTCGAGGTTATTAAAAATTTCTAAGAGTAGCGCTAGAAAGAGTGCTTCAGAATGGACTGGGGTTTTAGAATCCAGTAATAAAAGTAGAGTCTGCAAATACTCAACCAGAATCGTTTTTTTTTAAATAATTTTCATTGTTGCCCATTTAGTGCAGCATCCATTGAAAGACATGGTCTTATTTAAAATAATAAAATAAGAAATTCTTTGGGATAAGAAAAAGATTTGCATTGTTTATCGAGTCTTAGATTCAAACGACTGATAATAATATACTTTTTTTACGTTTATTTAGCCCTACGTGTTTTTTTAAAGTGGGATTTACCTAAAAAAAACCACTGAGCTTTTTCGGTTATCCACTGGGCAGCCAACTCTGCTTTAAAGACATTCTATAATTCCTCGACAGTATTTTGGGACAGTTTGACCTTTTAGACCAAATCATTTCGGACATCAAAAAGTATTTGTGACCTGAACATATTCATATCAAATTTTGTACAACGTGAAGCCAAAATCAAGGCAAAATTAACTAAAGTTGTTTCTAAATACGATAAACTGTTTGATTAATTCAAAACACAAATTTTTGAACTTTTATTGGGAGAAGTCAGTATTTGGAAAAAATATTGTTCAGAAGTAGGCAAAAGCTTAAATCAAAACATACCTGATAACCTTTTCGAAGCGATGAACAAGTGTGGCGATATTTTTCCTAAGTAGGGCATAAATTAGAGTTTAATTTTGTGTTAAAAGTGGCATTTGTAGTGTCATTTTCTTAAAAAAATTTCGCCTGCTGCGCTTTGAAACCATTGATATATTTACAATTTCAGTTTAATTTTAAATCAAAAAATGCATTTTTAGTGCAATTTTCTTAAAAAATTTCGCCTGCGGCGCTATGATACCGCTGATACTCACGATTTTAGTTTAATTTAACTCAAAAATCGCATTTTTAATGTAATTTTCTCAAAAATTTTCGGCGCATTTAAACATTTTTTAAAATTAAAAATGTATAAAATAAACAACTTAAAATCCCCCCCCCCCACTAGATTTGAGGTCAAATCCGCGCTTGTAGTTACTAAGTTTAGTTTGCGCCCCCCCCCCTTTTCAAATGCCTGGGACCGCCACTGCGCTGGAACGATAGTAAAGTTGTTTTCGATAAACAGGTATTTTTTGCACCCTTTACATTAAAAGTTGATATTTATTGAAACGTAAAGTAGAGCAAGGTGTGCTCTAGCCGGGTCCCTATAAAAAACCTGAAACCAAATTTGCCAGAAACATAATTTGTCAGAATTTAAAAGAAAAAAAATAATTCGTCCGAAAAAAATTGTCTCGAAAATGAAATGACGGAAACATCAAATCGCTAGAAAATATATGCATAGAATTAAATTTAAACGAAATATATTTTTTATAGAAACACAAAATGTCAGAAAATATTTTTAACGAAAATTATTTAATAGAAACATAATAATGCCGAACTAAAAAATTCAAGAACCCCAATCTGGCCGAAAATGATTTGAACCGATGGCCACGAATTCAATTGCTACGTTGCCAGGCTTACGGCAGGGAAGAGTCGAAGTAAGTTGTGATATTGTATTAATTTGCCCCCTTTACACCCTTCACCGAAGCAGCATTTGGACGTTATCTTACGTTGCGCATACGTTGCCCTTGAGAAACGCGACGTCGGCTAGCGACGTCGTTCGCCTGCCTGACAACCATCATTCGCACCTAAAGCTAGCTTTATCAATTGCCAACGTTATTTTAAGTTTAATTTCCTTCACCTATAATTAGTTACTAAACAAGAATGCTAATTACGTTTGGTTTTGTTTCGACTACCTAAAATATATAAAGTTTTTGTAAAATAAGAAAAATGGCTCCGTTTTTTACATGAATAATATATAATTATTTTATTTACTTTTAAAGCACCTTACACATAAAAATTTGTAAAGAAAAGGCCGTTTATTGATAAATGTGATTAAGATACTTCGAAGAAAACCGGGTGCCCTGAATATTTGAAAGATCTAAGAAAATATAAATATTTGTGTGTTAGTTTTGTTGTAAAAATGATCTAACATTCCCCCAAAACCTTATTTTATTAATTATAGTACATGACACTCTCTAATTTTAGGCTAAATCTAAAAAGCAAAAACTTAATTTACAATGGCCGACAGACGCTAACCTGTTCAAAATGGCGAATTATTGTGTCCTACTTAATCCGAACTAACATTATACCATCGACCTGCGTACGTATTAGAATCGTACGTCATGCATGAATCTGAAGTCGTTTTTAGTAGGTCATTCACACCCTGTGTCGCCCTAACTTCACAGTTTTGGCGGTTTTATTTATTCTTGTTTGTGGGAGGAAAATGGGATATGTTGGTTCCCTACAGCAAAGAAAGATATCCAATCGGATGTTTGAATGGTCGTTTTGGCATTTTCAAGAGCACTGGATCCGAAAACTCCAAGAAAAAAAATGAAAACTTGTTGGGTTAAAATTTTCAAAAACGTTAAGTTAGAACCAGAGAAATAAAAATAGTTGTTTAAGTTAGATCCAACTCCCGAAAATGGACGTGTTCATGTGGGACGTCGGTTGACGTAGGCCAGTTCCAACGAGCTACAGGTTTTAAATTTCAACAGTAGGCAGATGTCGCTAACCGGCACGTTTAAATTTCCTACGTACTGAAGACGTCGCCTTTCCACTCAAATTGTACGTCGCTTTGAATGACGTCGGTATATCGTTTGGTTTTGTAACGGATAACAAAGAACGTCGCTTTTACCTCAAAAACAACGTTGGGCACAAACGTCCTTGATCACAATCTTAATTCTACCCGAAGTTGACGTCATATTCAGACGCGTTTGGTTGGAAGTCAGATTTTTGCTTCTTGGGTAACCACCCCCTACCCCCAAATTTTTTCATAATATTAAAATCGGTTCACGGCAAGTGTGTCAAAAATGAATCGCAATATTTGATAGACAGTTGACAGCCCGAAACTGTGAAATCAAGTAAAATCGTTGAATAAAAAAAATCATCTCCAAATAGAGAAACTTGTCAACACCGCAATCCAGGGCCTACGGCGCTCTAGAGATTTAAATTTGACGCATGCTCATTTAAGGATTTTTCTATCAATTTGTGAGTCGGGTGTTTTTCGTTTCTAGACAATTATTTTCGATACTTTTGTAATTCTGGTATTTTAAGGTTCGGGAAAATTATAATCGGTTAAATTATATTCGTGTCTTTTAAGGATCGAGTAAATCAAAATTCTTTAAAATTATATTCCTATCCATTATTTTCTGGGTGTTTTACTTTCGGTGTTTCGGTTTTTTTAAATGCGGCTTTTTTGTGGATTCCCCTCTAGCCAAATGCCAAATTTTAAAATTAGGCGTCAATTACATTAGGCAACACATTTTTTTGTTTTTTTAAATGTCGTGGGTAGAAATAGAGTTTCTCGATTGTTTATGACTGAAATAGAGGCAAAATATTTTTTGAGAATTTTAGTATGACATTGTTTTTAACTAATACTTCGAGTTTTCATAAACTACCATATCTCTACACTCTACATATTAAAACAGGGCTGCCACAATCCTTGAAAACCAGGAAAAAGTCTGGAATTGGGTGGGATCGGGAATATCCGGGAAAATTTGCTAACAATCCTTGAATTTTTCAGATATTTTTGACCTGTTTGCGATTCCCTTGTACCTATATAAAATTTACATATAACTTTTTTGTCGGCCTCCAAAGTTTTTAAATATACCATATTACACACTACTTTTTCTAAAATTTTACACTCTGCGGTATTTTTCAGTGGCCAATCGCCTCTCCCCCCTTTGCACCTCACCAAACCCAAAAGTTTCAACAAAATTTGCTTTTGGCGCTCGCCATTACAATTTTAGTTAACAGTTTTTATCAACAGCATTCAAAACGTATAGGTAACTTTTTTAGTATAACTTTTTCAAAATTTTTGCCTGCGGGCATTTATGACAATTTACCAACACATATATAGAACTGAGACTAGATCCCACCCAAACTCAGAGTCTCTTAACCCAAATTTTTAAAAATAATTTCGTAAAGCTTTAGTTTAATTTTAAGCATACTTATGGACTTGCACACAATGGGAATTTACAAAGAGGAAACCATCTGTGTACTGTGCAATGAGGACTACTAATCAGTCTCTAACATCTTATTCAAGTGCCTGTACATTTCATACATCTTTGCTGACACTCACTTACTGGAGAACTCGACATCTTCTGAAGAAGAAGGAGGGAAGTTCTTTGGGGTACGTTCACATTAAAACGTCGGGCGAGACCTCTTGCCGAGTGGACGACGTCATGGATAAATCGTCGAACGTTGGGTTAATGTCAACGAACTGGATGAACGAACAACAAGATAACCTCAAATATTAATTTCAGTTTTTTGTTTAGTGCGTTGATTATTTATTCAAAATGGCACAGCCTCTTCTTCCATATTTTCGCTCATCAATCTAGTAAAACATATACAAAAACAAAAATTATCGCTGGCTTTTAAATCGAAATTTGTCTTCCTCTTCTCCAGCTCTATGGATTTGCGTCTTTTCGGTCGAAAGCAAAATTTTCAAAATGAAAAATAATTCAAAAGGTTGATTTTGGTTAGATTTAATTAAGGCTGGTTCAGGGTTAAATTACTTTTCCTTTTCCGCACCTTTTGCTGTAACTTTACCCTCTTCTTTTTCCTTAAATAAAAAGTAGGTTCATGCTAAAATTCCTTTTCCTTAACTTTAGTCATTAAGTTTGTCACTAATGACAGGTGCACTCGCGATTTTGGCCTTTTGTTTACAAAATTTGGAGTTCCTTTTGTCCTACACATGTGAAAACTCTTTCACCAAATCTATTAAATGATCAATATCCGTTTCTGTAATAACTACTGCTTCAAATAATTTAAAAATTTTGAGGTTAAAAAACATCAACAAATATTTTGCCGCCGCACTTGCGCAACGAGATGTTGCCGTCTGTTTTTCCGTAAAAGTTAAATATTAGCCAACTTTCAAGGTCATTCCTTATGGGTTAAGGAACAAGAACAAGCATGAACATCCCAATCTGACTACATGAAATTTTATAATTGCTAAAGGAAAAAGTTACAGCAAAAGTTACAGAAAAGGAAAAGGAATTTAACCATGAAACAATGTAAAAGGAGAATTGCAGGACGATATTTAAACGCGCCCGACGTGAACGTATCCCTAAAAACACTAATAAAGAAACTGCTGCACCTGATTTAAGTCGGAACAATATACAACAGGGGATACAATAAGCAAACTAGTTGAAGTGTCAGGGAAATTCTTGACTTGTTGAAGAAAACAAATGAAGCAGTCAATCAGCTCTAAAAATATTGTATTATCTTTTAGGATAGGATCAGGAAGCAAAATCCTATCTATACCTATTCCAGTCGAGAGGCGAAAAAGATACGTGTACTCATTTACGTGCGAAAAGGGAGCCCCTGGTTTAAACACTCCCTTGACGATAGACCCCAATGGGACGTATTTTAGGAGGGAAGGTAAGAATCAAACATTTACCCTCATTTCCAAAGATGTCCGGAACAGTTTGACAAAATATCCGATGTCATCAAAAATTAGATGCAAATTAAATGCAGAAAATAATTATTTGGTTTTGTAGTTACTTAAATTAAACCTTTGATTATAAAACCAGTTATATAGATAAGATAAGATGAGACTGTTAATACTACCAACGGCGCGTGATTTTTTTAAGTAATTATACGACCCATTATTATTAATATATTATTTTTATTATCTATTGCAGACGCACTACGTTTTTCGTGTATTGTTTATCTGTATGGCGCTTTGAAAAATTATTTTATAGTTTTTAGTCCGCTTTTGAAACGTAGTATATTAAAATTTTAATTTATCTTGCAATATTTTTCCCTCGATTTTTCCACCACCACTCACCAACATAGTTTTTTCATCTAAAATTAAAAAATATTTATTAAAAGATAAAACTGAAAACTGCATATTTTTAGCAGCTTTCGTTCAAATGTTTTGAATTTTTTAAAACATATCAAAACCCCCTTTCGTCGTTGTTTTTTCCCACCCCCAACTTAAATCTGAAAACTCCATATTCGTAGCAGCTTTGGTCCAAAAGTAATACATTTAAAAATATTAACCCCCTTTCATCTTCTTAACCACTCCTCATCAACGTAGTTTTTTCCTTCAGAACTAGGAAAACTGCATTTTCGTAGCAGGTTTCGTTCAAAAGTAATGTATTTTCAAACTTATTAACCCCTCTTACCCTCCCAACGTTATTTTTCTTTCTAAGATTAGGAAATGTTTAGACGGAGTAAAATCCGAAAACTGCATATTCGTAGCAGCTTTGGTCCAAAAGTTTTTGGAATAATCAAATAAATAATCAAAATTGACCTCTTCTCACGCCTTCATCAATGTTTTTTCATAATATTGTATCCTACATAAGTATACCAAATATTATTCAAATCGGTTAATAGGAACTTACTTTAAAATCTATTGCAAGGTTTGTACCGGAAAGACAGACAGACAGACAAAGAAGAAAGCGAGCTTATAAAAACGTGGTAAAAAGGTATTTTATTTTGGGAATCAACCGGCTCTTGATCAATGAAGAGGAGGTTCACAAATTTGAAAAATTGACAGTTAATTTTTTTTTGTAGGTTACCCTTAGTGATTTGAGCCCCGTCAATTTCGGGTTTAGGTCTACCGGCATTTTTTATTTCAATTTTTTGCTCCATACTTAAAGAGCTCAAATTATTTTTCAAGTACTCTACCGTGAAAATGTTCATTATAACAATTGTTAAAATAATACAACAGAGAAAGTAGAAATAAAAGCCCTTATAAAATCGATAAACGCGCGAATATAGCACGAGCCACAGAAACAAGGCAAAGCAAGCGGACTGAGCACACCAAATGTGTGCGCCTTTCTCTATTGAAATTCGCGATATCCCCGGCTACTCGATTGCCCACTGAAAACATACTTCTATGGAGGAACCGCCATGCCACTGACTCAAAATGCATCAATTGTATCATATGCTTTGGTGACCATCAGCAAGGATTGCAATGATTTTCTGAATAGTTGGTTGGAAGGTACTCTGGTAAATTAAAGTAATTTTTCTTTCAATGTAGGTCTTGGCGGTGCCTTCATTGGCGGCCTCTCTCCAAAATCTGCGAAGGAAGAGCCGGAAACTGAGACTTTGGAAGTGGACCACGAATTCTGGAACAACGAAGTGTGGCCCAACCTGGCCGAGCGCGTTCCCGCATTCAACGCCGTCAAAGTTCGAAGCGCTTGGGCCGGCTTCTACGACTACAATTACTACGACAAAAACGGAATTATTGGGCCACATCCCTATTACCATAACATTTACATCGCAACTGGGTTTAGTGGCCACGGTATTCAACAGTCGCCCGCCGTTGGTAGAGCGGTGGCTGAGCTCATCTTGGATGGCAACTATCAAACTATTGACCTCACTAGACTGGGATTCGATAGGTTGGTTTTGGACAAACCAATGTACGAGGTGGGAATCTTTTGACCCAGATAGGTACCTAATTAAGTACTAAATAAATTGTGTGATTTTATATTGTAATTTTGTTATTTACAATTTTTAAATTCAACTATTTTGTTAAATTGTTGATTAAATCGATTTTTTGTTAGCTATTAGTGGTTATCCTTTCTAAAATTATTTAACGCCTTCAAATTTAGAAGCGCTTGGACCATTGAATTATTAACCAGACTGGTTAATAGCAACTGGGTTTAGTAGCCACGGTATCCAGCAGTCGCCGGCGTTTGGTCGAGCCGTACACCGTACTTAACTAAAAAGCCTGTTAACTCCTACCGCTTCAGTGCCCTTTAGCCTATTGTGGCTGCCATTTTTATAACCAAATTGACAAGTAAAACCTGGATTTTCTGTCAGTTTGGTGTCAATATGGCGCGGATCATAGGCCAAAGGATACTAAAACGAAAATGAGTTAACTGGCTTTTTAGTTGAGAACGGTGTTGGGCTGAGGTCATCGTAGATGGCAACTATCAGACAATTGACCTCACTAGATTTGGTTGGTTTTGGACAAACTAATGTATGAGGTGGGAATCTTTTGACCCAGATGGGTACCGAATTAGGGACTAAATAAATTGTGTGATTTTGTTAATTTTGTTCTTTGCAATTGTTAAGTTCAACTAATTTTTTTAAATTGTGGATTGCCAATTGCACCGTAGTGTTAAACCTGGTTTAAATTTAATTGGTGTTTAGAACATGCCTCCATAATGAACTTAAAATAGGAAGGTATCACATTCTAAACATCAATTAAAATTCTTAAAACTTCATTAAAATTAATTAATTACAATTTAAGCCAGGTTTAACACTGCGGTGCAATTGGCAATGAAATGTCAAATTTTTGTTAACTATTTCTGGTTACTTTCTAACATCATTTAAGTACCAGTTCCATGGCCTGCATTTTAACCAATTCCTTAGACCGAGTGATTTGTTTGATTTTTTTTTTGTATCGAGCGACAGATCATTGCCAATTTCAAGGCCTGCATTTTTACTATAGTCCAATTTTTTGATGAGCGGACTGACGTCATTTTTTTTGGATCTCTATTTGATACACTATTTACAGTATATGGCCAGATTTTTGGCCACACTGATCCGTACTGATCACAGTATCGACAGGGCCTCATTCAGAAAATTTTCGATTTCGTTTAGTTTAAATTTTATCATGAGTGAGACTAGATATGGCCAAGGCAGCAAGTGTTGATCCAATACATAAACGTAAATTTAAAAAATCTCAAATGAATGAAGCTCGGACATTGTTTGGGGCACAGGCATGGTGGAGGCACCCACCCATTGGTCATTTTCAGGGGCACAATATATAGGCATATAGCTGCAAGAGTAGCAAGATCGATAGAAATCTGTTTCGTCACAATTCCCCCTAATATTAGGAAGTAATTTGTTATTTTAAATCTAAAAACTGCAAATTCGTAGCAGCCTTAAGGCTCTAGATTAGAAAACATTAATTTTATTATTACAAGCTTTTATTTAACTTTACCTTTATTATCTATACAGACCGCTTCAAGCTACTACGAACATAGGGGGAATCAAGTCCAATTTACACTCCGTGCCGTACGACCGAGGTGGATTCGAAGCACGCTGCATCTTTTGGAAATTCATTTTGTTTTTATTATTTTGTTTTATTTCTGCCTTGCTCGAAAAACAGATGGGTAAGTTCTTAATTGAAATAATACATTTTTAAAACTAAAAATGGATGTCTACGAAGTTGCCGAAAAAGTGCAGATGGTCAAATGGTCAAATCGTCATAACCCAACACACGTTCGATATTGGTCGAGGGAAAATTTGCATTTGTATTTTGACGTAAGAACACAGTATCCCCAAAAACTAAATGTTTGGGGGGGGGTATTGTAGGGGAACACGTAATTGGGCCATTTTTTATTAACGGCAATTGCAATTTGAATGGTCCTAGATACTTGGATCTACTGCAGCAGCACATTATTCCAACTGCTAGGCAGTTGTTAGGTGTAAGATTTGGTGAAACATGGTTTCAACAAGATGGTTGTTCCGCTCACAATGTTGGCCTTGTTAGGGAATATATTGATAATGTATTTCCTAATCGGGTTATAAGTACACGGGGAACTATTTTATGGCCAGCTCGATCTCCCGATCTTGCTCCTAATGACTTCTATCTGTTTTTGAAGAAGCTTTTCAAATTATCACCCCTAACATGCTTCGAAACGTTAGAAGGGGTTTTTATAGTAGGCTCGGATATTGTCTAGCCGAGCAAGGAGAACTTTTCGAACATTTGCTTTAATTTTTTTTTGACTGGGAGAATCTTTTTGGTTTTTAGAATGTATTATTTTATTTTGAGAACTTGCTTTTATTTTGTTTCTCCTTATTATTTTCATTGTAACACGTCGTCACTGATAAATCTGAGCAGTTGACAATAAAACGCTCTTATTTATCAGTGACAAAAAATAAGAAAATTACGTTATAAAAATTTGCGTATTTATTGACCAAATTCCGGTTTCATTGACTACGCTCCACACAGCACCGTGGTTAGAGGCGTAATAAATACAAGGCGAAAGGCGGCGAACGGCAGCGAATAGCGATCGGAAGCCTGAGTGTTGGTTGCTTCACTGATAGGCGTGTGGTGTCTCTGCATGTACGTACACTGGCAAATTAGACTTCTTCCGCCCTATGTTCGCAGTAGCTTGAAGCGGTCTGTATATGTTTCTATATTCGGGTAAAAATCTTGCAACTCAATTTTGACTAACTTGTAGTCCGATTGAATTCAAACTTGGTACGCGATTATAGTTCCGGTGACAATACAATAATATGGTAATGTTAGGCATTCCCTGTAGGGAAGAAAACGCGTAAGTTTGTCCGATTTCACCCAAAATTGGTATACGTGGGTTTTTGGGGATAAGGAATACGAATTTTTGATCAGATTTTAAAAAATCAATATGGCGGATTCAAGAAGGACAATTTTTGGTCATGTTTTGCTTACCAATTTTAACTGACTTATAGCCATCCGATTGTCTTCAAATTTAGTATGCGTTTATAGTTCCGGTGACAATACAATAATATAGTATTGTCAGGTACCCACCTCCCCCTAACGAGGAAACTGGAGGGGGAAAAATATTTAGCTTGTCCGACTTCAACCAACATTGGCATACGGGGTTTTTTGAGGATAAAGTATTCGAATTTTTGATCCGATTTTAAAAATTTAATATGGCGAATTCAAGATGGACGATTTTTCTCATGTTTTGCGAACCAATTTTAACTGACTTATACACATACGATTGTCTTCAAATTTGGTACGCGTTTATAGTTCCGGTGACAATACAATAACATGGTATTATCAGGTACCCACCTCCCCCTAACGAGAAAACTGGAGGGGGAAAAATATTTAGTTTGTCCGACTTCAACCAAAATTGGCATACGGGGGTTTTTGGGGATAAAGTATACGAATTTTTGATCAGATTTTTAAAATTTAATATGGCTTATTCAAGATGGACGATTTTTGCTCATGTTTTGCTACTGACGTTTACACATCCGATTGTCTTAAAATTTGGTATGCTTATAGTTCCGGTGACAATACAATAATATGGTATAACCAGGTACCCACCTAACCTAACGAGGGAAGTTGAGAGGGAAAAACATTTAATTTGTTCGATTTCAATCAAAATTGGCTTACAGGGGTTTTTAGGGAAGATGATTATGAGTTTTTTATCAGATTTGAAAATTTCAATATGGCGGATTCAAAATGGACGATTTAAGGTACAAATCTAAATATTAAAAAATAATTTTATATAAAAAAGTTTTTCAAATACAAGCTTTTATATAATATAAAGTTCACTAAACAGTAGAAAATAATTTTTAGCATTCTGATATCATAATAATAAAAGCGATGGCCGTAAATTAGGTCGAGTTGGGTTGAATTTACTTACCCTTGCATTTCTCTGCATTATAGTGAATTCAGATTCTTGCGAACAATCATATAATCAATAACATAAATTTTTCGATGCAACATGACCAAATTTTCGCGTTTATTATTATGATAGTGAACTTTATATTTTTGTTTAAAAGCTTGAATTTGAAAAGCCTTTTTTTATATCAAATAATTTTTTAATTTTTAGATTTGTACTCTAAATCGTCCATTTTGAACCCATATTGATATTTTCAAATCTGATCAAATATTCATAATCCCCTTCTCTAAGAACCCCTGTATGCCAATTTTGATTAAAATCGAATAAACTATATCTTTTTCCCCTCCACTTCCCTCGTTAGGGGGAGGCGGGTACCTGATAATACCATATTAATGTATTGTCACCGTAACTATAAACGCATACCATATTTGGAGACAATCGGACGTGTATAAGTCAGTTAAGATTGGTTAGCAAAAAATGACCAAAAATCTTGAATCGGCCATATTGAATTTTCAAAATCTGATCAGAAATTCGTATTCCTTATCCCCAAAAAAACCCCGTGTACCAATTTTGGTTGAAATCGGACAGACTTAGGTGTTTTCCCCCTCCACTCCTCCCGTAGGGGGAGGGGGTGCCTAAAATACCAAGTTATAGTATCGTTACTGGAGTTTTAAAAGCATACCAAATCTTCAGTCGGATGTGTATAATTCAGTTAAAATTGGTTAGCAAAACATGACTAAAAATCGTCCATCTTGAATCCGCCATTTTTGAATGTTCAAAATCTGATGCAAAAATTCGTATTACTTATTTCCAAAAACCTTCGTATACCAATTTTGGTTGACATCGGACAAACTTAGGTGTTTTCCACATCGGACAAACTTAGGTGTTTTCCCCCCTCCACTCCTCTCGTAGGGAGAGAGGGGGTGCCTAATAATACCAAGTTATTGTATTGTTACCGGAACTTTAACACCAAATTTAAAGACTGGTGGATGTGTATAATTCAGTTAAAATTGGTTAGCAAAACACGAGTAAAAATCGTTCCTGTTGAATACGCCATATTGAATTATCAAAATCTTATCAAAAATTCGCATTCCTTATCGCCAAAAACCTCCGTATATCAATTTTGGTTGATATCGGACAAACTTAGGTGTTTTTCCCCCTCCACTCCCCTCCTAGGGGAGGAGGGAGGTGCCTAATAATACTATATAATTGTATTGTTACCGGAACTATAAAAGCATACCAAATTTAAAGGAAATCGGATGTATACAAGTCAGTTAAAATTGGTTAGCAAAACATGACCAAAAATCGTCCATCTTGAATCCACCATGTTGAATTTTCAAAATCTGATAAAAAATTCGTATTCCTTATCCCCCAAAAACCCCCGAATACCAATTTTGGTTGAAATCGGAAAAAAACTTTGCCGTTTTCCCCCCTCCAGGGGTGCATTCAGATTGAAGAGTCGGGGTAAAGTCCGGCGCAGAGCGTTACCCGATAGAGAGTGCACTCCGAGTGTGCCCGACGATTCGTCCAATATGAACGAACAAGACGCATTAACATAACCTCACTCTTAAGATTTAAAAAAAAATTGTATTTATGGAAGAAGTAATAGTAAATGCGTTTATAAATGAAGAACTACTCGTTGACTCAGTTCACCACTCTTGATTGTTCCATCTAGAACAAAATTGCCTTCCTCATCCAACATCAAATTATGGGAATGTGTACTGATTCTTTCCATTGTCAAAAACTAGACTTCAAATCTAAAAAAACAAATACAAAAAAATATTGTCTCTGAAATAAGGTTAGAAGTAGTTGAGTATTTGATCTGCGCATGCGGGACAAATTTTATCAACCTATTTCGTGGGGTGCGAAAGTGCGCGTTTGGGTAGCGTCCGGTAAAAATCTACCAAAAATCTGAATAGCCGGGTAAATTTTAACCAAATCAATCTGAACGGCCAGAGCGCGCCCGGGCGTTACCCGACGTTCAATCTGAACGCACCCCAGGGGGTGCCTAATAATACCATACTATTGTATTGTCACCGGAACTATAATCGCATACCAAATTTGAATTCAATCGAACATGTAGAGGTTAGTCAAAATTGAGTTGCAAGATTTGACCCGAACATATAAAGATACAATACAAGAGGTAAAGTTACATAAAAGCTTCTAATAAAAAATACGCAAAATATAAAGCCGGTGTAGCATTTTTAAACGTCTAAATTGGATTTGAATTCAATATTTTTTGGGTAACTTCGCTCACCAGTCTGGGTCTCTCTCAGGCATATTGGATCAGCATCGCGTTTTCTTCGTTATGTTCGGTGTACAAATAAAAACGAATATCATGGCCGCCTTAACAGGCATATTACATAATATGCTATCAAATCAATCAATCAGTCTTTTTGAGGAACTCAACCATAGTTGTAATATTAATATTAACAGCAGCTTTAACCATAACGTCCCACACTCTTCGACTTTTTTAGGGACAAAGTTGGCACAAACCAAACATCCTTCTCCAAAAATATCAAATCACTAACTTTGTTGCTTCATAACATCCAGTCAGCAAGAAATAAATCTGACGAACTATTCGTATTCCTTGAAAGCGTAAATTTTCCTCATTTTGTTTTACTTACAGAGCATTGGCTTAAAAACGACGAGCCATTCTATGTTCCTAATTATCAAGTTTTATCCCAGTTCTGTCGCTGTGAGTTTTTGCATGGAGGAACTATTATACTCCTTAACACAGAAATATTAACAAAAACTGATTTTTACAGCTGTAATAAATTTGATTTCCTAGTTTCCGAAAAAGTCTTTGAATTCTCTTTACTTCATTAAAAGTCACTAAATATTTATATTCTTTGCATCTATCGCTCTCCTAACTCCTCAAGTATTCCACACTTTCTAGATAATTTCGAAATACTTCTTTCAAATCTTCCAACTAAAAGTAGTCTTGTTGTTGCTGGCGATCTAAACATTGATTTGACCCGCAGGCTAATTCAACTCTTCTATTACATAATTTGCTTGAATCATTTAATCTTAAAATGCATGTCACAAAACCTACTAGAGTGACAAATTCGACTTCCACCATCATTGATTATGTCTGCTCAAATCTAGACACAGATGTCAAGTGTGACGTAAATGATCCTGCTCTCTCTGACCACAACGCAGTGCTAGCTACTCTTCCTTTAAATTTAAAACTTGATCTTCATTATAATAAACCGGGCAGAATTTTCAGAAAAAAAATTTCTCTCTTTTTAAACAGGCTTGCAAAGACTCTGAATGGGAAAGCATTGTTTTTAGAGAAGACCCGCTTCATGACTTTCACCTAAAACTAAGTTCATTAGTGAACAAAGCTTTTCCCCTCCGTCCCATAAAAAATAAAACTAATAAAAAATTTTAGATGTCCAAAGGATTAAAAATTTCGGCAACTAACTTAAGACAAAAACAAAATTATGATTGTTTTCCACAAACCAAAACTACACTTTTTTGCACTCGACGCGCGTTTCGCTAACAATGTCAGCATCATCAGGAGACGATAAACAAGTAACTAACTTAAGATCCCTTAACTTTATTAGAAAGCACTTTAATAGCCCCTTTATATCCAACTATTTTAAAAACTACCGAAAAATTTATAGAAAACTTCTTGCAGTGGCAAAACAAAGATTTTATTCACGACGACTAGATAGTGCCTCAAACAAATCAAAAGACACATAGAAAATTGTTCGGGAGGTTACAGGGAAATCTAGTACTAACCTACAGCAGTTTGATATTAAGCCGAATGATTTAAATGGTTTCTACTGCACAGTTGCAGAGAAACTTACTAATACCATACAATCGGACACACACCCTCTAACTTATCTAAATAATCTTACTGTTACTAACTCTTTCTTCTTTCAACCAACTGATGAATCTCCACGAAAATACTTAAAGAACTTCCAGATCGGGTTTTGGGTGTTTTATCAGAGGCTATAAATAAATCATTCACCACCGGCACATTTTCTTCTAGCCTTAAAAAAGCTTTAGTTGTTCCATTGCACAAAGGGGGCGACACAACGAACCCGTCAAATTTTCGTCCTATTTCTTTGCTTTCAACTATCTCGAAAGTCGTTGAGAAACTGGTTAAAACTAGAATGATGGACTTTCTCTCACAACATTATGTTTTTAGTTCTTCTCAGTTTGGTTTTCTTCCCAACAGAAATACCCATGATGCAATGCTTCGAGTTTTGGAACAGCTTTTGCGAAAGCTTGAAATCTACGGATTCAGAGGCGTGGTTTTGAAATGGTTTGAATCTTATCTGTCCCTCCGAAGTCAATGTGTCTCAGCAAATGGAAAATACTCCTCAGATCACTCTATCAACTGTGGAGTTCCCCTGTACTGTCTCTATCAAAAGCTCTAAAAGCACTAAATTTCTTGGGTTACAGCTGGATGCTGACCTCAAATTCCAAAATCATATCCTTAATTTAAACAAGAGGCTTGCATCTGGCTGCTACTGCGTACGTGCAGTTTTGCAATCTCATCTTTCTTATGGTCTACCATTTTGGGGTTGCTGCAGCCAGCAATTGTTCGAATCTGTTTTTAAACTTCAAAAACGTGCCACTTTTCATCAGTTATGAAATTCTTACACTTCCTTGCCTGTTTATATTAGAGACTGCAAGTTTAATACATAAGCACATTGCTGCATTCCCAGCTCATCAGACAGCTTATTGGACTCGCCGATCCCATGACATTCCTCTTCCAATACCAAATTCCTCTCTAGTCCAGAATTCCATTATATATAATAGTGTAAAGGTATATCACCTACCCCGAAATTTTAAAATTATAACTAATCCATCAAAGTTTCGCAAAATCTTAAAAGAAACACTAGTAAAACAGGCTTTCTACTCGCTTGATGAATATTTTAATTTTTCTTTTAGTTAAGAGATCTCTTATCAATTACCAGTTATTTGGTTGCTTTGTTACCTTCATCTTATGGTTTCCATTGAACGAAGGCGACGGTTGTAACCTTTGTCTGCTTATATATGAACAAAAATCTATTTTATTGTACTTAAATAAGTTAATAATTTTAAACACATCTCTTATTGTTTTTTTTCTAATATGTTAAAATTTTAGCTTTGCTTAACTATTTTGTTCTCGTTTGTTTCTTTGTACGCATGTGTGTATTATTGTATACTGCTTTAAATTTTAATATGTTAAAAAATTCGTTCTATTTTAATTTCCTGACAATCAAGAAAAATATTGACTTGGATCTATTTTAAATGTTAAATTGTTAAATGTTAAATTTTTTGTTATGACTTTATTTAATAGAGGATAGTTAGCTATTTTATATTTGCCATTTATTTCTATTTTATTAAGAAGGAAAATTTTTTATATTTTTGTTTGAAAAGGTAGCTTTTTTAAAAAAATATATATATTATTAAAATTATATATTTGCAGGCATGCTAGTTGCATAACTTTTATTAGGTGCTTATAAATATTAGATTTTAGATTTAAATCTTTGGCTTTGTCAAAACAAGATTGTATTTTCTTAGACAATAAAGCATGGTTACTACTACTACTACTTACTAATATATTTTTCATCCATAAAGTATCTCTGGCATCTTGCGGTTTCACTCTGGTGCATTTGATTAATATAAAAGCGTAATATAAGGGGTTATTCGGAGTGATTTAAAGTTAGCAGTGCAGTTATAATGCCGTGGGGGCGTTTGATTTTGGCAACTTAAAAATCTGGTTTTTGTTCTATGGAAAGTGAGGTTATGTTTTGTCTAAATAAAAATGGAATGGACTGTAGACAGCCACAAAAAGAGTCATGTCGTTAATTGTTTCAACTGATACTTCAAATTGACAACAACAAATTATTTGACATGCGACCTGTTGACAACAAAGAAATACGTTTTCCGAGGCAAAAATGACGTCAGTCCGCTCGTCAAAAAATTAGACTATAGGTATTCTATAACCAATTAAGGGATTTGTCACATTTAATTTTTTTTTATATCGAACGATGCAGACCCTTGCATTTTCAAGGCATGCATTTTTCGCTTCCTATTCCGTGATTTATCCATAGAAATTTATCTGACTTTTTTTATGTCGAGCGACAGACCATTGCCGAGTTTTTAAAATATGTGCCGCTAGCCGCAACGATCCTTTGGCAAATGTTTGTCTGTCTCTTACTAGAGCAATAGAAAAAGAAAGAAAAACACACCTACAAGGTGAAGTTAGGAACGTAGTCCATTTTAAAATTCAGTGCCGCACTCGCCTGTTTCCAGTTTCGCACTGACACTGGCCCGGTGCTGTTTTATTGGAACACGTCTGGCACTGGTGCAGTTTTAATGGAACACGACTGAAACAGCGGAACTGGCACACGGTTAACCTCACATTTTCGGATTGAAATTTTGGTTTTGTTTTCTATTGCAATTATTTACCCTTAATACACCGTAAGCACTTAATCGCGATTGGCAATCTAATCTATTATTTTTCTCTCTTTATCCCAGATAAATGAAAAAAGAGGAAGCATGGATTAGCTAAACTAATCCGAATATTTTTACAGTGCATCTGGGGGTTATAAAATCGCGTGTCGCGACCATTTTGCTATATTTACACCTCCGTTTTTCAACTTCATAATCATTGAAGTACCTGTGCGATGATGTATGGTACAAAATTGTTCTTCTTCGTCTTCATCGCTGCTACTACTCTCTCTCTCACACTTGCCATTTTCGCTGTTTGCAATTAGAATTTTTATTGCCAATTGCACCAACTTTAAGTCTGTACTTTATGTCTGAATTAAAATTTTTTGTATCTCTCAGAAGCACGCAATAAGAGAGAGAGAACTTTTAAGTTAGACTTAAAACAGAGACTTAGACCATAGAAATAGAAGGGATTAATTTCTATGCACGAACCTCAGAGTCTGGGCCGAAAAAGCGGTACTCGGTGCCACACTGAAGGTGTCAGTTCCCCAATGGAACAGGAAAACCGAAAAAGTGCCTGTAAAATGGAACCACGGATGTAGAAACTTCATAAAAATCAAACCAGTGGCGCACCGATTGCCTCAATGGAATACGCATAAATTGACTTTTAAATTTTTGTTTATTTGAACTACGCAGTCAACCAAAACCTGAACAACGTAGCACGGATATCATAACCCCACTTTTTAGTATGTAAACAAACAAAAAATATCTTTTAAATTTTGCTATTTAATATTCTAATAATATGGATAACGCAGAAATAAAGAACCTTATTCTAACTTATGACACCCCATTAGTTTTTAAGAACGTCATGAAATCTGATCTGGAACAATGGGAATTATCAAAGTGGAATGAGTTATTTAAAGACCAAAAGCTCACATTTCGCTGTGGAAAAAATGCTTACAATAGGGTAGGTATTGCATTATAATAAAGTAAGAAAGTTTGAATTCGAAAATACACTTTATTTAGGAACCACAATGGGAAACAACTACTGAAACTAGAGAAGGTACCTTTCAGGATTTTATAAACCATACAGAAACAAATTCTCAAGAATGGTGGTACTTTGACTATAAATACTTGTCAAAATTGCCTGATATGGGAAAAGTTGAGGAAGTAAGTTACCATATTGCATGTTGGTAGGTATAATCTTTATTAGTGAAATTATTCCATTATTTATTGTCACTTGACCGCTTTTGCGGTGAGGGTTGTAACTCAAACCAACACCGTTCTCAACTAAAAAGGCAGTTAACTCTTATCTCTTCAGTGCCCTTTAGCCAAAGATTGGTGCCATTTTTATAACCAAATTGACAGGTAACACACGGATTTTCTGTCAGTTGGATGTCAATATGACCTCTATAGTAGGCTAAAGGATACTTAATCGAAAAAGAGTTAACTGGCTTTTTAGTTAAGCACGTGTTGCTCAAACAATCTCTTAACTTATTGTGGTGAAGATTAGTTAGGACTGTGTTTAAACTAACCTTCTGTGAACAGTTTTAAATTAGAAGTAAAGTCCTGTTTCAAATATTTGCAAAATAAGTAGTTGTTTTCATGTAGTAACTAATTACATTAAGCAACTATATTTAATTCAATCGATACCTCCGACATGGAGGACAGCCCACACCTTCCAACCCTTTTACATGTATGCCGCCGCCATTTTTGACACTGTTGAAAGTTATTACAATAGTTAATTGTCAAAATGGCCGCCACATACGTTTAAAGCTCACTAAAACACGAGTAGATGGAAGGCCTATTAAAATATCGGAGGCATTGGTTCAATATAATATAAAATATCCTTCAATATTCCTGTTATATTATCTATATCAAGTTAATTATAAAATAGTTCAGTAGCATGAAATTATTGTCCTTATAGCAAATAGGTACTTACCAAAGTTACTCAAATATACAAGTTTTAAAACCTAAATTTTCTGAAATATTAAAAACCAAACAGCTAATCTCTAAACCAAGTGTAAATTTTAGCCTAGAAGACTCGATTTAGTATAAAAAGACACCACTTGTGACTACATTTGTCTGTTTGCATGAGATGAGATATTAGGGACTTATCGGACATTATAGGCTGACTTTAATAAAGTCGGCACTATTCTTGACAGTTCCACACAAAAATAAACAATTGCTACATATTTTTAGGCACATCTGTTATTATGTTTGTTTGTGCCTGCCTTTAATAAAGGATGGCATTAACTCTAATTTGTCAACTTTATGGATGACACAATATGAGCATGTCTAGATGACATGTTTGTATGACAAAAATGTCAGAAACCTCTTAAACTTCGTGCGGAACAGTCAAAAAAAGTGGCGACATTATTAAAGTCAGACTATGCTAACTTTGTGTACCGATAAGTCCCTATTATTTTGGGTGGAATTCTTTTAATGACCAAGATCCAATCATTGTTTCAATGCTCTTGCAAAGGAAATATTTTTTTGCACTTTGCCTATAAACCTAGGGACTGTGCTATTTTTAATTCCGCGGCGAAAGGTTTGTAGCCTGACCGTAGGGAGTCCCGAGGTTTATATATTATTTTATGCACTTTAGGAAAAGATTATTCTGAAAATTACGTTATTTCTATGCCAAATGGTTCATCAACTACAAGAAAGGGTGCTGAGAATGAAATCTTGGCCATAAATTTAATTATAATTTTCCAGGGATTATTTTTTTTTAATCCCCGAGAGATTAAATTTACCTGTGATCCTTTAGGCCGAGGGATTAAATTTACTAAAAAGAGGGATTAACTATTTAATCCCTAAAGTACATAAACGCATTTTAGTCGCTCATATGACAAAATAATTCACACTCCATCCCAAATCGCTGCGGACCAGTTTGGTGACACTGACAATGACAGTTCCATTTAGCTTCTGTGTTTAATTGTCAGCCGTCATATTAAAATTGGTTCGGAGAATTTAGAATGAGGTATGTCATCTGGCATAACTATCGGGTCATTCCATATCAAATCAACCAAAAAATCACAAAAATTTTACGCGACCAATTCCAATTTTGATGATTTTTGGTATATATTTTCTTCTTACCATAAAAGTTGAAAATGCAAATTTTTAGATTTTTTTGATTCGTAGTTTTTTTTTTTTTAATTTTTCAAAATAAAAAAGTCAGCATTTTGACCTTAACAAGAATGTACAAAACTAGCAATATCTCGAGAACCACTTACACTAGGAAAGTAATAAATGGCTCATTTTAAAGTCATTTTGAAGCTCTTTTTTATGAAATATCACAACATAATTTTAACAAAAAAAAAATTGAAAATAAAAAATTGAAAAATTCAAAAAGGCCATTTTTAATTTTTTTGAAAAAAATATATAATTTTGGTCAAAGTGTTACTTAATTATCCACAAAATTTTATGATGGAGAAATGATGGGTTCAATGTCAAAAAAAATATCAAAAATATTAAGTACATTAAAAATCATGAATTTAAAAAAATAAACATATTTTAGGAGCACCAATAGTGCACTGGATATTAAAATAAATAAATTTGTTGGATGGATACAGGTTTTAAAAAATACCCAGAGGCTTTATCTACAAATTATTTTATTTTAAACTCGCAAAAGAAATAAACAAACTTTTCTACTTCGTTGATAAAAATTAGACAGAAAACACTAAGACTAACTATATACCTTAAATTTATTTTTTTAACTTTCTTTTAAGAATTTCTGATGAATCTGACATTTCTTTTTTGCTGACATTGTAAGTTCTGCCAGTAGCAGTGTTGGGTTCAACTTTTTTTATAAGACTTTCTGGTTTAATAATTAAAATATCTTGAGGTGTTGGGTAAAAAAATGATGAGGCAGGTCCTCGTGGATGAAGAAAGCTTACTGTCAGTTCTCCGCTCTCATTATTTTTCCCCAAGACACAAGCCAGCCACCAAGCACTGTCATATTCTACACTGACAAACCCTGACTCGATATTTTGCAAAATAATGCTTCCATCTTTAAAAAGATTATGTGTTTCGACCTCTAAGCATGTAGAAAACTGTTTTGCCAAAAACGTGCTTTCTGTAAGAGGAATTACAGCATGAATTTTTTGTGTCCCCGGTATTGTTAAGACTTCCGCAAATCTTTTATTCAAAATTATTTCATGATTTGTATAATCTGCTTCTGTGCAATATTTAAAATCAATGCCAGATATGTTTTCTTCACACCAAGTAAACAATTGTAGAGGTGTCATTATTTGATTGTCATAGGGCCTCTGCAAACTGGCTTTGGCAGCAAGTCTTTTAACAGTTCCTCCCAAGCCATCGCAGGCACTTTTGCCATGCGAGGTGGCAAAATAATGCCACTCTGCTTCAACACCAAAATCTTTTTTATGCAGGCATATATTCAGAAAATTCTTTTTGTTTTTGTACTGCGCAGCACATCCATCCGAAAAATAAAAATTTTTGTTAAGTCCTGGTATTTTGATTTTTAAATCAGGCATTAATTTTTTTAAAAATAAATGAAATGCAATTGTATTATGTGTCAAGCTTTCCGAAATAAACACATAATTCAGGTTGTGCAGTTTACCATCACTTAGAAAATAAATGGCAAAAAGGTGGAGGGTTGCCTGGCTGTTATTCCAATGATAAGACTGGACTTCATCTTGCATAACAAAGGAATAATTTTCCGCAAAGTCGCAAGTGATCAAAGACTCCAGGTTTAAGGTTAATTTTTATTTCATTGTATCTATCTTTTTGCATTTTTGCAATAAAAGAATGTGATTTAAGTTTACAAGATCATCAGTAAATTCCTGGACAAAATCATCACTTTTCTTAACAACGGTTTCCATAGTACACCTATCTACTGAGACCCACTTTTTAAATGAGATCTCATCAATTAATTCTTCCTCAAATTTTTCTATTAACGTATTTTTAAACTGTTCTACTCCAGGACATTGCTTGCATCTATTGCTTAAAAAACAGTCCACTGAAGGTGGATTACACATTAGTTTATAAAGGCAATCATGATAAGATATTGCAAGAGGCCTGTTATTTTCATCATATAGCTTATTTAATTTGGAGCCATTGAGCATTAGTTTTATATTTTGATGTATAGTACATACACATACAGTATGAGTCCCACTTTTTCCTGCCAGTATACAGTTTTTGGGTCGCAGTTCACAAAATTTTGAAAACCCAATTTTTTCATTGGGGTACTCAGTTTTAAACAATGCATAAATTTCTTTTAAATTAGCTAAGACTAATTTTTTTTGTACATATTCTTTTTCAGCTCCATATTTTCTGATAACAACATAATCTTTTTTACCTGGCATGGTCCTGCTAATGTCATCCCTTTGGTAAAAATCTACCACTATTTGGGCCACTCTATCACTAAGGGTCTTTCCCGGTTTGGGGTTAGGAGAACATAATATCCCATTGTCCTTAACTAACTGTTTTACAGCTCTGGCCAAATATTGAGAAACTCCAAATTCTTCTTCAATCTTCTTTCTACTCCAACTTTGAGGTAAACATGATAAAACTAGTATTTACTCACTCCTCTTTTCGGTTTTTAAAAATGTGTCCTTTAACTGCTTAATCATTTCACTTTCGTCACTCTGGCATTCCTTTACTAGCGTTGAATCTGATTCCTTTGTAAATGCTTTCGCAATTGTATGCTGTACAATATCAATTTTTTCTTTGTATACATTTTTTCTTTTAATCGGCGACACACCAAGAAGCTCCAATGACTTGTTTAAAAGAGTAAATGATTCAGCAGGATCTTGAAAATCTGGATCATTTTCTGGAACTTGACTGGGTCTAAAAAAATTTAAAAAGTTAGTTTTTTATAAGAACTTAAAAAGGGAGTAACAGCTGACCCAAAATGTGTACATAATGCCAAGAAATTTGTACATAATGTCTGTATTCTCAAAATGCCATGCAAAATAATGCCATGCAAAATAATGCCATGAGATTTTTCCACTCCGTACTTGACGCAATTGGTTTAGTTTATTAATTTTATATTAAAAAATACTATTTGTTACTTACCCTGCCTCATCTTCTTCAGATGCCTTAAACTCCTTTGAAAGCTTTAGTCTACAACCATCACAGATTTTCATTCCCATTTTGACATTTTTGTAACTGCACATCCACTTGGTCACATTTCTTAATTTCCCAAAATGCTTGATTTTTAACTCTAGTGGATCACAGCACTTTACTTTATATTTAGTCCATCCACTTGCCTCACCCATAGTTGAAACTTTTAAAATTACACAGAGATGACTTCTGATAAACCTTCAGTCGAACTATTATGTATCGATTATTTGGAGCTGTATCAGGAAGATACTTGCCAAAAATTTAAAATCAATTTATGCAGGAATTTTCATGTCAGCAAATCCCCACAATGTACCTAAACAGACCAATAAAATGAAGGAGGTGTGTCCTTAATGTTAAACAGGAATAAACAGGCAGTATTTCACAAAAGTATTGGCAGGTTTATACAGGCATATTTTCCTAAGAATTGGAACATCCAATAGTACGTCTCCGGTGGAAAAGAGGTTTTGTAAGTAAATATTACAATGGGGGGCAATGTTAATCTGATTACTGATACAGAATGAAACGTAGGATATAATTTTTTATTAAATAAAATATTGTTAAATATTTTTATAATATCGCTTTAAACCCCATTATATTCTTCTAATTACCAAAATGCATTGTCTATTTATAGGCGATTTTTCATGCATGTGACATTTTTAATAAATTTTTTCACATTGAACCCATGATTTGTCCATCTCAAAATTTTGTGAATAGTTTAATAACACTTTAAAGAAAATAATATAATTTTTTGAAAAAAATTAAAAATGGCCTTTTTGAAATTTCTCAAAAAAAAAAATAAAATTTTTTTTTTTATTTTTTTTTTCAATATATGTTATGCAATATTCTCATATGAAAGGTCTTTATAAGAGCTTTAAAATGAACCTTCACCTACTTTTCTATTATAAGTGGTTCTTTGGATATTCCTAATTTTGTGCGCACATGTTAAGGACAAATAAGAAAGCTTACTGTCAGTTCTCCGCTCTCATTATTTTTCCCCAAGACACAAGCCAGCCACCAAGCACTGTCATATTCTACACTGACAAACCCTGACTCGATATTTTGCAAAATAATGCTTCCATCTTTAAAAAGATTATGTGTTTCGACCTCTAAGCATGTAGAAAACTGTTTTGCCAAAAACGTGCTTTCTGTAAGAGGAATTACAGCATGAATTTTTTGTGTCCCCGGTATTGTTAAGACTTCCGCAAATCTTTTATTCAAAATTATTTCATGATTTGTATAATCTGCTTCTGTGCAATATTTAAAATCAATGCCAGATATGTTTTCTTCACACCAAGTAAACAATTGTAGAGGTGTCATTATTTGATTGTCATAGGGCCTCTGCAAACTGGCTTTGGCAGCAAGTCTTTTAACAGTTCCTCCCAAGCCATCGCAGGCACTTTTGCCATGCGAGGTGGCAAAATAATGCCACTCTGCTTCAACACCAAAATCTTTTTTATGCAGGCATATATTCAGAAAATTCTTTTTGTTTTTGTACTGCGCAGCACATCCATCCGAAAAATAAAAAATTTTGTTAAGTCCTGGTATTTTGATTTTTAAATCAGGCATTAATTTTTTTAAAAATAAATGAAATGCAATTGTATTATGTGTCAAGCTTTCCGAAATAAACACATAATTCAGGTTGTGCAGTTTACCATCACTTAGAAAATAAATGGCAAAAAGGTGGAGGGTTGCCTGGCTGTTATTCCAATGATAAGACTGGACTTCATCTTGCATAACAAAGGAATAATTTTCCGCAAAGTCGCAAGTGATCAAAGACTCCAGGTTTAAGGTTAATTTTTATTTCATTGTATCTATCTTTTTGCATTTTTGCAATAAAAGAATGTGATTTAAGTTTTACAAGATCATCAGTAAATTCCTGGACAAAATCATCACTTTTCTTAACAACGGTTTCCATAGTACACCTATCTACTGAGACCCACTTTTTAAATGAGATCTCATCAATTAATTCTTCCTCAAATTTTTCTATTAACGTATTTTTAAACTGTTCTACTCCAGGACATTGCTTGCATCTATTGCTTAAAAAACAGTCCACTGAAGGTGGATTACACATTAGTTTATAAAGGCAATCATGATAAGATATTGCAAGAGGCCTGTTATTTTCATCATATAGCTTATTTAATTTGGAGCCATTGAGCATTAGTTTTATATTTTGATGTATAGTACATACACATACAGTATGAGTCCCACTTTTTCCTGCCAGTATACAGTTTTTGGGTCGCAGTTCACAAAATTTTGAAAACCCAATTTTTTCATTGGGGTACTCAGTTTTAAACAATGCATAAATTTCTTTTAAATTAGCTAAGACTAATTTTTTTTGTACATATTCTTTTTCAGCTCCATATTTTCTGATAACAACATAATCTTTTTTACCTGGCATGGTCCTGCTAATGTCATCCCTTTGGTAAAAATCTACCACTATTTGGGCCACTCTATCACTAAGGGTCTTTCCCGGTTTGGGGTTAGGAGAACATAATATCCCATTGTCCTTAACTAACTGTTTTACAGCTCTGGCCAAATATTGAGAAACTCCAAATTCTTCTTCAATCTTCTTTCTACTCCAACTTTGAGGTAAACATGATAAAACTAGTATTTACTCACTCCTCTTTTCGGTTTTTAAAAATGTGTCCTTTAACTGCTTAATCATTTCACTTTCGTCACTCTGGCATTCCTTTACTAGCGTTGAATCTGATTCCTTTGTAAATGCTTTCGCAATTGTATGCTGTACAATATCAATTTTTTCTTTGTATACATTTTTTCTTTTAATCGGCGACACACCAAGAAGCTCCAATGACTTGTTTAAAAGAGTAAATGATTCAGCAGGATCTTGAAAATCTGGATCATTTTCTGGAACTTGACTGGGTCTAAAAAAATTTAAAAAGTTAGTTTTTTATAAGAACTTAAAAAGGGGGTAACAGCTGACCCAAAATGTGTACATAATGCCAAGAAATTTGTACATAATGTCTGTATTCTCAAAATGCCATGCAAAATAATGCCATGCAAAATAATGCCATGAGATTTTTCCACTCCGTACTTGACGCAATTGGTTTAGTTTATTAATTTTATATTAAAAAATACTATTTGTTACTTACCCTGCCTCATCTTCTTCAGATGCCTTAAACTCCTTTGAAAGCTTTAGTCTACAACCATCACAGATTTTCATTCCCATTTTGACATTTTTGTAACTGCACATCCACTTGGTCACATTTCTTAATTTCCCAAAATGCTTGATTTTTAACTCTAGTGGATCACAGCACTTTACTTTATATTTAGTCCATCCACTTGCCTCACCCATAGTTGAAACTTTTAAAATTACACAGAGATGACTTCTGATAAACCTTCAGTCGAACTATTATGTATCGATTATTTGGAGCTGTATCAGGAAGATACTTGCCAAAAATTTAAAATCAATTTATGCAGGAATTTTCATGTCAGCAAATCCCCACAATGTACCTAAACAGACCAATAAAATGAAGGAGGTGTGTCCTTAATGTTAAACAGGAATAAACAGGCAGTATTTCACAAAAGTATTGGCAGGTTTATACAGGCATATTTTCCTAAGAATTGGAACATCCAATAGTACGTCTCCGGTGGAAAAGAGGTTTTGTAAGTAAATATTACAATGGGGGGCAATGTTAATCTGATTACTGATACAGAATGAAACGTAGGATATAATTTTTTATTAAATAAAATATTGTTAAATATTTTTATAATATCGCTTTAAACCCCATTATATTCTTCTAATTACCAAAATGCATTGTCTATTTATAGGCGATTTTTCATGCATGTGACATTTTTAATAAATTTTTTCACATTGAACCCATGATTTGTCCATCTCAAAATTTTGTGAATAGTTTAATAACACTTTAAAGAAAATAATATAATTTTTTGAAAAAAATTAAAAATGGCCTTTTTGAAATTTCTCAAAAAAAAAAATAAAATTTTTTTTTTTATTTTTTTTTTCAATATATGTTATGCAATATTCTCATATGAAAGGTCTTTATAAGAGCTTTAAAATGAACCTTCACCTACTTTTCTATTATAAGTGGTTCTTTGGATATTCCTAATTTTGTGCGCACATGTTAAGGACAAATAAGTGACTTTTTCGATTTTCAAAAATTAATTCAAAATAAACAACTGGTCAAAAAAGTCTGAAATTTTGGATTTTCCAGTTTTTTGGTAGGAAAAACATGTATACTAAAAATCATCAACATCGGAGATGGTGTGGTAAAATACCCTGGTTGACTTGATATGGACTGACCCTATCCTGATACTGATAAGGAACACACACACACCCCTTCCCCAACCTTTAAAGGAGAGTTGAGGGGTCTGGGTAGTCTGCACGATATTTTAAAAAAGCAGGATAGAATGTAATCTAGATTTTTTTCTGAACATTTTTAGGTATTACTCAAAGGTGTTATCATGAAGTTTAGTACATAAAAGCTATTCACACTGACCACTATTTTCATTATATTTTGTAACATATACCAACAGTTAGGTCATGTAATTTTTAAAACACCAACTATTTTAGAGTATAATTTGGACCAAATTAGGACTTCATTATGTTGTATCTGAAGATGACAAGCTATTCACACTGACCACTATTTTCATTATATTTTGTAACATATACCAACAGTTAGGTCATGTAATTTTTAAAACACCAACTATTTTAGAGTATAATTTGGACCAAATTAGGACTTCATTATGTTGTATCTGAAGATGGTGCAATATGGATTGGTTCTAAAGGCGCTCATACATGCTGTCACAAAGATTCTTATGGGTGCAATTTGGTTTACCAAATTTATGGCAGGTACTTTATCAACAAGCACATTGTTTGTCAATTAAGTTGGAAGCATTGCGCTAAAGGACTTTCAAAGTGTTTGAAGGGACATACAAACAAAGTAAATGAAACTTTTACAAATATTCCAAAGTGCAAACATTTTTCTTTTAAAGACGTGAACAAACCTACCAATAAGATATAAAACAAAGTAAATGAAACTTTTACAAATATTCCAAAGTGCAAACATTTTTCTTTTAAAGACATGAAAAAACCTGCGATTAAGAAATAGGAAATGATCTTAAAACTATGCAAAATAATAAAAAACAAGCCTTGAATCTTAAAATATGTCTTTGCAGTAGTTTTTTATAAATAACTAAAGAATTTTGAGCAAGGATCTCAGCAAAAATATAATTTATTCTACCCCCAATAAATTTAAGAAAATTGTATTAAGTTACTCAGAAATTTTCTTATATCTTTTACATTTTTTTATAAAAAAAAAATCTTTTTATATCTTAAATACTGAAGCTACTTTTTTGGGTTTTTCGCCACTAAGTGGTTTCTAATATTACATACCTACCCAGGTTCGTTTAACAAAATTAAAAGAAAACCACCAAAATAAATAAAAGCCCCTACGTTACTCCAAAATTAAAATTACTGTCTCAGTACTAAAATTTCTCGTTCTACATTTATAACAGTACATTAAAAACTGAATAGTTTGTGGTTACTTAGCTGGACATCGCCAGAAGGTACTGAGGTCCCATACGGGAGGAGGATACTCAGCTAATAGTTGATATTTTGGGTTAATATCTCTAGACTATACTTTTACTTGCTAGGATATTCGCTCAATCAGGGGAGGAAAATGTTAGAAGATTCACCAAGGCCTTTTTCATACATCCTGAGTCATACCAAAAATATATGATATATCTATTTCATACATCTTTGGTCATATGTCATACAAACTAAAATCCCAGCACAAAAGGACAGCAAATGTTCACAGCATAAAACGATTATATCTAAATATACACAAGTTATAAACCAACACATCAAATATAATAAAAATAAAAGAACACTTTATTTGAAATATAATAATTTTGAAAATGTATTTTACTGACCTGTAAATAATTCTCTCCACCATCAACCAAACAACTAAAATTCTACTACCTATCTCTTGATTCCGAATCTTGTAAAACACACACACACACACACACACACACACACCCACACCCCCCCCCCACCCACATACCCACCCACATACCCACACTCATACCCACACTCATACCCACACTCATACCCACACTCATACCCACACACACACACACACACACACACACACACACACACACACACACACACACACACACACACACACACACACACACACACACACACACACACACACACGACACACGACACACGACACACGACACACGACACACGACACACGACACACGACACACGACACACGACACACGACACACGACACACGACACACGACACACGACACACGACACACGACACACGACACACGACACACGACACACGACACACGACACACGACACACGACACACGACACACGACACACGACACACGACACACAAATGCATGCTTCTTTTTTTGTTTTTTTTTTTAATATCTATAGGGTGCTCTAAAACCAAATAGAAGATTCATTATTTTTTTAAATAGACGGTTTTCTACAGGTTTTTAAAAAAAAATTGAAAAATTTCCTTAATAGTGGCAAAAAACCCAAAAAAGTAGCTACAGTATTAGGAGTCGTCCACAAACATATAAGATTTTATTTACTTTTGAATGTTTAGAAAGCAATGGCTGCTGTTTCCCCCAGAAGAAAATCTAAGACCAACTAGAATACCATACGAAGAATCCAGTATTTATTCAAAACTGAACTTTTTTAGTCCAAACGCAGAGGATTTTTCAGGTAAAAATTAAGTTTTTTTCAATTTATAACTTTCCAGCTCATTTTTTTTTAAATAAGCCCTTCTGTTTTTGCAAATTTTGAGGTGAATGATCCCGAGTATGTTTTATCTTTTAGACATTGGCAATTGCTACAAAGTCATCCTAAACCCAGGGGACATTCTGTTGGTACCAAATAAATGGTGGCATTATGTAGAAAATTTGGAAACATCTATCAGTGTGAACAATTGGGTTTGTTTGGTAAGAACCAAGTTTGTTATGCCGGGTCCACACCAAACCAACAAAACCTCAACAAAACAAAACTGCAAGTTTTCGAAAACAGGAGATCATTGTCAACTGCTGTCCATATATAGGAAAACAATTAGTCAACTTGGTGATCCCCAATAGAAATTAATTACAAAGGAACAATGATTTATTTGGTGATCCCCAATAGAAAATGTGGCATGCTCAAAATTTTGAATTACAAAGGAACAATGACTTATTTATTATGGCAGTTGGTTTTCTATTTTTAACCCAAAAAAATAAAAAATGTTTTTGGGTTAGACCGAGCTTAAAAAACCGACAAAAAGAATATGTTGAGGAATTGTTGCGAGAAATACGAAAAGATGATGTCGGTATTAGTGGAGAAATGCGGCGTAGCTGCAAAAAGTTTTTAAGAATGACCAGTACTGATCTTGAATATCTAATACAAACCATCGGACCCTCGATAAAGAAAAAAGTTACAAATTTTTGAAATGCCATTAGTTTAACACATCGTTTAGTGATTACTTTAAGATTTTTGGCAACTGGGGATTTAGTGATTACTTTAAGATTTTTGGCAACTGGGGAGTATTACCAGAGTCTGATGTATCTCTTGAATTTATTTTTGTTTTATTCTTGTTAGTCTTCCGGCTTAGGTCCCCAATTGTTCATTTTGTGCAGAAAGCATGAAATTTGGCACGCTTATTGTTTGGATAATTCTTTAAAATTTTCGTCGAGGAAATCAATCAAATCAAAATGGACGTCTATTTTTTTTTTAAATTGTAGATTACACTCGAATCCTTATAATTCGTTAGAGAGGAATTGAAAAAAAAATATTGACGTATGATCTTCATCTTCCTTGAAAAGTGACATTTTATTTTTTAAAAATGCATTTTGAGAATTTTTTTTTGATAATTTTTCATAATTTAGTAAGCCGCGACAGGTTTCTTGTTGTAATTTTATAATTTGGAAATAACATCAAAATAACTTTTATAATTGACTTTTAGCTTACAGGGTGATTGGTTTAGTTATACCAGGCCAGTCAAAGTAAGATTTTAAAAAAAAGCTACATTATCATCCGTATCTTTTTCAGTTTTTGAGAAAAAAATGTCAAATTTGGAACGATTATTACAAATATGAAGGACAACTGCTATTCTAAAAAAAATTAAATAGGTGGCGCTGCGGATGACGTGGCACCCAAATTTACGATTTTAAATTTGATAAAAGTTCATATTTTTTTAATAGCTTAGATAAGACATGCATGTTTAATAAAATAATCGATTATGTATAACTAAAGTATGTAAATTTTTGTAAAAATAATTTTTGTTTGATATGGTTATTGGTCGCCTAAATTTTTTTTTGAGTATGTAAAATAACGCGTTTTTCAACGTTTTCTTTAATTCTTCCTAGCGACCAAAAATTTGGCTGGATATACACGTTGATGACTTTTGATGAATTAGAAGGTCCCAACAAATCGACTCAGATTTTACGCTATAGGCCAGTAAAGTTGACCTAACATGTGTTTAGTCGCCCCGAATAGTACTCTAATATACCCTATTGTTCATTTTTAATTGTTGAAACACCAAATTTGTTAAGCTTACTTTTTTTAACAATTTAGGATCGTGGTCAAGAAAATTTATGATCGGATGTGCAGAAACTAAGTTGGCGGCGAATTCTTCAAAATGGCGGCCTTCAATCGAAAGTTACTTATCAAAAAAAATTATACTTGAATCTATAGAACTTAATGAAGAGAAATTTGACAATATTAGTTAAATTGACGTGCAACCTTCGATGACCTTATATTTTTATAAACGCACTATAGCTTTTTTTATTATTTATGGAAACATAGCAAAACATCCGGTGGGTGCCTAACAAAATCTAATTAAATTTAATTAAAAAATATTTAATCAGATTTAATACCGGATGTTTCTATGGCAAGTCGTCCGCAGCGGCACCTATCCAAAAAAATTTTAGTTGATAAGGTGGCATTAACAAATCGTAACAATTTTGAAAATTCTACTTTAAAAAGTATAAAAACACAGATGATAATGTGGCTTTTTAAAAAAATCTTACTAAACCAATCAAACTGTAAGCAAAAAGTCACTTAGGAAAGATGTGTTGATGCAGTACCCTCTCCAGATAGGCCGATCAACTCATACCGATTTAGTGTCCTTTTATCCACCTTCGCCACCATTTTCACTCAAAAGTGACAGATAATCCATTAGTTTTCTGTCAAAATGGCGGCGAAGGTGGATAAAAGGACACTAAAACGATAAGAGCTGATCGGCCTATGTGGAGAGGGTAATGGTTGATGTCATGTTAAAATTATAAAACATGACCTGTCGCCGTTTTCAGAATTATAAAACATTTAAAAAAAAGGGATCTGGAAAAGTAGTTTTATTGAGTAAAATAACATTTTTCAAGGTCATCCAAGGTTGCACGTCAATTTAACTAGTATTGTCAAATTTTTCTCCATTAAGTTCTATAGATTCAAGTATATATTTTTTTTAAAGTAACTTTCGATTTAAGACCCCCATTTTGAAGAATTCGCCGCCAACTTGGTTTCTGTACATCCGATCATAAATTTTCTTGACTACGATCCCAAAAAATTGTTAAAAAAGTAAGCGTACCAAATCTACGGCTTTCCAAAACAAATGAACAATAAAGTACATTAGAGTACTATTCGGGGCGACTAAACACATGTTAGGTCAACTTTACTGACATATAGCGTAAAAATGGCCCGACAGAATTTGGAATTTCATATCTGAAATGATTTGTTGGGGCCTTCTAATTCATTAAAAGCTATTAACGTGTATATCCAGCCAAATTTTTGGTCGCTAGGAAGAATTGAAGAAAACATTGAAAAACCCGTTTTTTATCAATGACCATATCAAACTAAAATTATTTTTATAAAAATCTAAAAAAAAAAATATCTAAGCTATTAAAAAAATATGAACTTTTATTAAATTTAAAATCGGGTGCTACGTCGTCCGCAGCGCCACCTATCCAAATTTTTTTTAGAATATCAGTTGACCTTGACAATTGTAATAATCGTGCCAAATTTGACATTTTTTCCTCAAAAACTAATGATGATAATATAGCTTTTTTTAAAAATCGTACCTTGACTAGCCTGGTATAATTAAACCACTCACCCTGTAAGCAAAAAGTCTTAATAGAAAAGTTATTTTGAGGTTCTTTCTAAATCAGAAAATTACAAAGAAAGACCTGTCGCGGCTTATTAAATTATGAAAAATTATCAAATAAAAATTCTCAAAATGCATTTAAAAAAAATAAAATGTCACCTTTCGAGGACGATAAAGGTCACACGTCAAAGTAACCATTTTTTGTCAATTCCTTTCTATCAAATTGTATGGATTCGACTAAAATCTTGTTTTGATGGCGAACCTACAATTTAAAAAAAATAGACGTCTATTTTGAAAAAATCGCCGCAATCTTGGCTCCTATACATCCGATCATCGATTTCCTCGACCAAAATTTTAAAGAATTGTCTAAAGAATAATTGTGCCAAATTTCATGCTTTCTGCGCAAAATGAACAATTGATTGCTATTTGGGACTTAAGCCGGACGACTATGTAGAGTGCGTACAGACTAGACCAACAAAGTTGCCCGAAACGTAAACGAAACATCAACACTGGGGTCTGATTTTCGAATCCATACGAAAATATCCGCATACGTGTACTGAATAATCAACAATTTTTATGTCAGTCTCTTTCTATACCGTGTGAAATGAGAGACGAAAGATAAGCCGGTATGTGTGGACCGCGTTCGAATTCGACTGGTTTAGCGCAATATTGCACGAGTGGGTGGAGGGCATTCGGCATGTCTTTTGCCTCCTTTTCTATACGGTATAGGAAGAGACGGAAGTAGTCGCATGCGAATAATTTCGTATGGTTTCGAAAATACGACCCCTGACCTTTATCGACAGGCGACGGGAAAATAAAAAGTTGCTGAAAACACCAACAAAACAAAAAAGTTGCCGCATTGTTCTCGTTTTGTTTCAAAAATCTTGGGAAACATTCAGTTGCTGTTTTGTTTTTGTTTTGTTGGTTTGGAGAGGACCCGGTATTAGCAATTTAAACCAGTGCAGAAGAAACAGTCGGAAACCCAAAATACTTGTTTGAGAATATATCATTAAGGTAACATTAAAAAAGCAATATCTTTATACAGGGTGTTTCAAAATTCAGTAGATATCAATATTTTAAGGGCGTACAAAACGCTACAGTACCGATCTCTACAGTGTTGAAAGTTTCAAGATTTTTTTAGTTTTTTTTATAGCTTTTGCTGATTCTAAAATTGAAATTAATTCTTTGTTTTATCTATAAACCTTTTCGTCTTTTGCAATGTTTTCGTACCTGCGACAGTTATCAAGTAATTTTTTTTTGTGATTACTCGATTTTGAAATTTTTGGCTTTTTGGAAAGATAAAACATGAGAGTTTTTCGATTCGGTTAAAAAAATTTAAAACTTCTAAAAAAATCAAGATGGCGGACAGTTTTAAAAAATGTGGAATTTTCACCCCCCCCCCTGAAAAAAAATTATGTGCGACAATGAACAAACTCTTACAAGCTTTCACTACAAACGCTCATTGTTTCTGTGTATATTGAAGTATCATTTAATTAAATCAGTTGGGAAATAAAAAAGTTATTTGATAGTTTTTTGACTACGAGTGTTTTGGCTTCGCATTGAAAAAAATTAAAAAATTACATACATTTTCCAATTGCTTCTTCTTTTGATCTAATTATTTAATTAAGAAAAACACAATAAGAATTTAAATACCTGTTACTTTTTTATTTCTTATCCGATTTAATTAGGTGATACCTCGATATATGAAGAAAAAATGGAGATTTGGAAATACTAATTCTTTTTTAAACTTTTTTTAAAACTATCCGCCATCCTGAATATTTTTTAATGTCAAATTTTGTTGTTGTTTTGTCTCTTTAAACCATTTTTTTTTTTAAATTGAGCAATCAGGCCAAATAGCAAATTGAAAAAAATGTGTAATTTTGTGATTTTTTCCAATGTTAAGCCCAAACACTCATAATCTAAAAGCTTATAACTTTTTAATTTCTCAACCGATTTAATTAAGTGATACGACAATATACACATAAACAATGAGCGTTTGTAATGAGAGCTTTAGAGTTTGTTCATTGTCACACATAAATTTTTTTCAGGGGGGCAAAAAATTTCTTAAAACTGTTCGCCATCTTGGATTTTTGACAAATTTTAAATTTTCAACTGAATCGAAAAAGTATCAGGTCTTATATTTCTAAAAAACCTATATCTTCAAAAATCGAGGAAAAATTTCAAAAGTTATAGCCAATCCAAAAAGTGCGGAATTTTGTGGCCCAACCTATAAAACTCTACCACTCTGTAAAAGCGTTTGTCGATACCAGTTTATAGCAGAAAAATCATTCACAATAGAACCTGCAATTCGTCAAAACAATTTTTTATCCGAACCTTATTTCATCAAACTCATTCAATATCAAACTCGTAATTTGTAAAATCCATTTATAATAAAAACCGGAATTTGTCAAACATTATTTATTCAAACCGGATTTCGTCAAACTCGATATTTATCAGAAAATATTTGCTAAATTGATAGCGCATTCACCAATAATACTTACAGGAACCGGAGGCGTACACACAGGTGGCGACATCTATACACAAAGTATGGAACACTACCTTTATAGAACGACAAATGCATCGAAACGCCGTGACGCCGCGACACCCTCGTGCATGCCTCCAGTTCTTGTAAGTATTAATGGCGAATGCTCAATCAATTTAGCAAATAGTGTCTGATAAACAACGAGTTTGACGAAATCCGGTTTTGATAAATAATGGTTTGACAAATTTCGGGTTTTATAAAAAATTGGTTTTACAAATTACCAGTTTGATATTGAATGAGTTTGATAAACAATGGTTCGATTAAAAACGGGTCTGTTAAATTTCGAATTTGTTATTGAATGGGTTTGATTTAATAAGGTGCGGATAAAAATTGGTTTGACGAACTGCAGTTTCTTTGGTGAATCGGTCTTACGATGATTTTTTTTAATAAATACGGTCTGATAAATTCCTGGTTTGATAAACCCTAGGCGTTCAAAAAATACGCTTTTAGGATATTGACGACTCAATTTTTAACCATCCGGTACAGCATTAAATTAAAATTAAATAAGTACTCTCCTTATATGGTGACAGCAACCAGATCGGTAACATCTATCAGAATAGCTCTGCTATACAATAGCGATGTCGCAAAATAGCTCGTATCAAAATAGCGCTGCTACAAAAATGGCGCCTGTTTAAAATAGCGCCCAAAATCGCGCAAGGACGAAAACGATTATTTTTTTAAACCTTAACCAAAAGACAAAGCGAATACTTATGTATATTTTGAGAAACATTTTATAAAAAAATGTTTAATGTTATATTAATCAAAACCCAGAGAAAACATAATAACTTACGGAGACTAACAGAAAGATAGGGCCGCGCAGAAACTACGTTCCTGTAGCGCATAGCGCATTGCGGCGGAGAATGAAAGTAATGCTTGTATTAAGTAAACGCCTACCTTGCCTCGTTCATCTCTTTCTGTATGAACATGAAAGAAAGACAGAACATTTTTCAATATCGAAATATATTTCACAAAATTTTAATTTTGTACCTGCCGGTTTTTGCCACCGCTTGTGATAGTCTGTCAAGACTGGCAAACGGTTTTTTTAGATTTTCAAAAGTGAGTTATTTTAATCAGTTTTGAATGGAAATCGCGCGAGTTTATGGGATTAGCTATATATATATATATATATATATAGTGGATTAACAACTTATTGTAAAGTCTAAAATGTCATTCAAATCAGGCTGGATCACTACCATTAAGCGAGCATGGGACCATTTGAAGAGTGCCGAAAATTGGGATTCAGATTGTTGCGAACCAAATCTCTGAAGAAAATATTGTGATGATTTATACAGAGTTTAGCAAAAAGATAATAGGTTAAAATAAAAGAAAAAAAAAGAGATATAGATTAAAACATTTATAAAATCTGTAAGACTTTTATAAATAAATAATTAATAAAAGAAAATAACATAATAAAATGTTGTTACCTTTAATATTTGTTTTTGTAAGCTAAAGAAAGCTGCATGGAACAGTACAAATGAAGTTTTTTCATATCTTTTTATTATTAAATAAGTAAGTGTCTGTAAAAAATTAACCAAATGAATATAGATATATGCAGAACAGGATATTTTACAGATAAATAGTTAACAATATTTTTTGGTACACGCTTTTTAATATAATTTACCTTTTTTATTCTTGCAAAATTTTTGAACATGTTAACAGATCCACCTTACACATTTCTTTTGTATTAACCAAGAAAGTTCCGTTTTTTCTTAATATAAGTTCAAAAATGTTTTAGTTTTAAAATTACGGTTGATTGGGTACCAAATATGGATAAAATAAAACTTGGGGAAGAAAAAAATGTGGTAATTTTGTATTTGCATACATACATACAGTCAATAGTGTGTTCAGTGGTATTAGCGATAAATTAACAAGGTACTATAATAGTTATATCTGATCCGCTGGTTAATCATTCTGGTTTATTATAATTGCGAAGAAATTAGAGCTTTTTTTCTAAGTGACAAAAAGCGCTTACTTTTAGCATTACTTCGCTTGCATGGACAAATTATATTAAATAATTTTCCTTTTTAATCTTATATATTGCTTTAATAATAACCTTTAGAAAAGTTATAGTACCGTATTATCAGGGGTGCACGGTGATTGTAGTGAAAAAAACTCACACAGAGATAGGTAGATATTTTCGGGCGCGTATGAATTCATTCATGCATTTGGGTGTTCACACCATGCATTTACCGCAAAAAAGATGCATGGTGTGAACACCCAAAATGCATGTAACTCTTCAAGATGTATGGAGAAAATGCATAGTGAGCTTCTTTGCACTGGCGCCATTTCATTTTGTAAGGCGCTATTTTGTAGCACCCAATTTGTTACCTGCTGGTTTGTAGAGGCGCTCAATTGACGGTGCTATTTTTAACCGCGATATTTTTTACGGCCCCGTTGTCATAGTGAACAAAACAGTATGTAATAATAGTCATACTGTAATTTTAGCCGCAAGATGATCCTGAACATGTTAAGGAAGCGATAGCACAACTCCTCTTTTCCAGAATGACATTTGGATTAAAGCAAGAGGACAAGAAAATTGTACTAAACCCAAACATGGCTGTAAGTCTTTTTAGGATTTTTTTTTTGGTTAAGGGCGAAATGTTCTAAAATGAACTCCTTTTTTTACAAATAACTAATAAAATAGTAGTTTTCACAACTAGTGGCTAAAATAGTGCTTTTTTAACAAGCGTTGGTTTAAATAACGAGCGCAGCAATTATTTAAAAACTCAAGTAAAATATAGCACACTTTGGCCGCGAGTTGTTAACACTATTTTTTTAATACCTTTATCAAAAAATCGAAGAAACACAGGAAAATACTTTTAAAAATCTCGAACGAAGAGCACTGCTCGCAACACACCATGTTTACTCTATAAATCAAGGCGGCTGGTAAATGAAATAATGACGGTTTCCATAGGGCAATCTAAGAAATTGTCAAAGTCGCCAATTCAATATGGCCGCCGTGGGAAAACAATAAACAATGACTTTTTTGTAGGTTTTTGAGAAAGTTGGTTGAGTTTGTCAACAGTTTTTTTTCGGTTCTAAGTAAAGGACATTTTTGTGATTACGTATGACCACATTTTAATGTCAATATCGACCGAAACCTGATGGGTTTATGCTAAAATTCATTCAGAAATATTCACAAATGTCCTATTAATAACACAACATAATAAACTTCTCAAAAAATCCACCAACTTTCTCACAAAACTATAAAAAAGTTAATTGTTTTTGTTTTACCCCACGGCGGCCATCTTATCAGCTGTTTTGTTAGACTGCCCTATAGCGATGTGCCTCTTTAATCGGCGACGTTCACTGTTGCGACATTTTAATCTTTGACAGTTTGATATTTTGATGATGTTTTTAAATGATTTTTTCGTAAATACTTGGTGAAAACTGGCGGTAATATCTTCATTTTTAGGCGAGAATAATTAGATTTTTTCAATATTGGTATTTTCCGCTATTGCTCTTTAATTTTGGGTAAAAAATGGATATAAATCTTGTTTTGCACCCGTGATCAAAAAAAAGTTTTTTTTTGCATCGGTAACCAAAAAAGCCATGCTTTATCTTTATTTTGTTTTAGTTATCTGCAGACAGTTACTAAAATCAGGTTTTTGATGAAGGTATAAAAAAAATGTTTTTAATTTTAGTCGATGTTAGACGATTGTCACAGCTTGCTGAACATAATCGATGCTTGTATAGATGACCCACCCTGCGTTAAAACACCTCAAAACACTGAATCTACTCTTAAGAAACACGCTAAATCCATAACAAAAGTCCCTAAAGTTTCAGCAGAAGAATTTCAACAACTTATTAGGAATCAAAGAAACAGGTTTGACCCTGTTGATATAAAAAATAAAGAAAACAGTAAAAAAGACTGTTATGAAGAATCTGGCATTACAATAGTAGACTTTCTGGATGCCCTTGCCGACGATGAAGTTTTAACTTTAATAAGTAAAAAGTTATTGGAAACAACAAAAAATAAAGCTATAAATGAAAGGCACAATGTCAATGAATAACGCAACGGTTCTTTTAAAAAACACACATATTAAGGAACGTTTTTATTGTTTTGTATACCATAGTAAAAACTATTAAATATGGAATATGTTTCCTCGTGTATGTTAGGTAATAGCATTTTATGGTTAAATTAAAAAACAATAATTCTGTATCCGACTTTTTGTACAAGAAAGCAACCCATAACTTATATAACATCGTCAATTTGGGAGTTTTATCAAATTATTTTTAAAATATATTTATATTTTTATATAATAAAAAAAGTTTTTTAAAGATGAATTAGGTTGCCATTTTTTTGTTAAACCACCAACTAAATTTGCTTTTTGAGTATTATGGGATGGTTTTGTAATTTTAAAGTAATTTTAATCTTTAGGGAGATTTTTTAGTGTCATGCGGTAAAAAACTGGATTAAACTTAAAATTATACAACAAGAGATAAAAATCACTTGTGGCGTTCAGGTACTAAATACAAAATGTTAAAAACCTGTCCGTTCTCGTTGGATTACAAATAATAAAGGGAACACTGGAATTATTCCCTTTGGAGAGCTCGACAGTTCCATATCAATGCCTCTTTTTACCATTTATCCTACACTCATTCATAGTTCTACCTTTATGATTGATGTCTATTTTTAACTTTTATTCCTTCCTATAGTATGAGAACTTTAAAAAAGTGTCCATTATCAAAAGAAAACAGCGACACTGCATTTTAAGGTATAGATTTTGCGAAATGCGAAAACTAAAAATGGGCACCTTTTTTGTGATGTGTTATGACAAAATATGAGGTACAACAGAGACAACTCTAAAAGCCTTATTCTGAGTTGTGAAGTCTACAATATTATATAAGTTCAACCGAAACCTTAAACAAAACATTATACTAGCTTACCTTACTAAGTTATATTGTATACAGTTAGAAACAGCCCAATGCTACAAATAACGAGCAGTAAAAGTAATTTCTTAAAAACTACCGTTCTAGTAGTAGTAGTAGTAGTAGTAGATTGGCGGTCATATGCCTGGCAATTAGGCTGCATAATGGATCCTTTCTGCCATACCCCCTTAGGATGCAAGTAAAATATACGAAATTTCAAAAAAACTGACTGTTCTATGTTCGTTACGGGCTGGCTCTCACTGACTAAATTAAATAAGGACTTATTATTACTATACTATTTACATCCAATATTATATATTACAAAAGCTCAAAAGGGCTAATCTACTTGTTTGAATTACACAATTTTTTTTACCAAATTTTGTAAGTGTATTTTACTTTTTCGTCAAAAAAAAATGTGAAACTTTGTAAAAAAATGTGAATTTACACTTTTTTATAAAATTTTCTAAATTCACACTCTACGAAGTTTTCTAAAAAGTTTAAATTTAACTTTTTTGTAAAAGCGTGCAACTTCATAGTTTTTACAAAAAAGTGTGTAAATAGATTCACACGAAATTTTATATAAAATGTGTAAACTTACAATCTTACAAAACACAAAATTCCCCAAAAAAGTAGGTTATCGCACTTCTACGCTTTCAAACTTTATTATTTATAAAGCTAGTTAAAAAAAATAAGTTCTCACATATTCTATGTAAGCAAAATATTTCACATAGAATATACAAATTACACTGAATGAAAATGATCTCCTGAATCCAAATATGATCTTCGTTTTCCCCCATCACCCCCCGTTTTCGGGGGAAGACCCCCCTACCTATTTTTACTGCTTTTCGATGGTTTGGTGGGAGTAAAAGGATTATTTTGGCCTTTACTAGAGACGTTAAGTGTTCTGAAACATGAACATTTGTAGCAAGGCGGTGGACTTTTTAGGAGAGGGGGGTTCCCGCTCAAATTGTAAAAAAATTAATAAGCATGACCGATTTTCCCCTTTTTTTATTGCATTTTTATCTCTTGTTTTTCAAATATTTCAGCTCTGCACTGACTAAAAAGTCTGTGAGTAGAGGAACACTCACAGGCCTTTTGAATGCCTTTGTGAATGGGACAGCCGAGCCCGAGACAAACATTATATCGTACGGAACTGACCTGTGCGAGAAAGTTTTAGTCCCGGTCAGAAAAATGTCGCCCACGATTCTTTGGTTTCGAAGAAAAATATTTACTTGCCGCCTTTGCACATCAAACTCGGATTGATCAAACTTTTTGTGAAAGCAATGGAAAAGACAGGTGACGCATTTAATTTTTTTGAAACTAAATTTCAAGGAAGGAGTTTTTTTGAGTCCCCAATTAGACGAGTTTTCCAAGATTCGACGTTTATTGAACACCTGAATCGAAAGACTCAATCAAGCTACACCTCCCCTCAACGAAACGATATTGTAAAAATTATGTACTAGTTTAGACCCCTTTTAAAAAAATTTGGAATTAATAACGGAGTTATTCGCACTTAAAAGGGGGGGGGGTGTGGCTTGGCGCTAAGCTGCACCCCCCCCCCACATTTAATGAAAGTTGATGTGTCATAATTTTGTACTAAGAAGGGTACTTTTAGTTTACAAAAACCATCGGTTTCTAAGATTTTTGTTTGTTTGTTATAAGGGAGGTGTACCTTGATATCAAGAAAAGAGCTTAGAAAAGAGATTCGACCAAAAGTGACCATGCCAGAATTTTGAAATAATTATGTACTAATTTGGTCTCCTTCTAGAAAATTGCCTACTCTCAAGATAACATTTTTTTTTTGGTTTTTATGGGGTGTGTAGCTTGATATCAAGGCATACCCCCCTCTGCCTAGGAAAGAGATTTGAAAAAAAATAATTATGCCATAATTTGGTACTAATTATGTACTAATTTCGTCCCCTTCTAGAAAATTGCCTACTCTCAAGATAACTTTTTTTTTGTTTTTATGGGGTGTGTAGCTTGATATCAAGGCACACCCTCCTTTACTTAAGAGATATATTTGAAAAAAGCAATTGTGCCATAATTATAAAACACACCCTATATAAACAAAAAAAAAGTTATCTTGGGAGTAGGCAATTTTTTAGAAGCGGGACGAAATTAGCACATAATTAGTAGCAAATTATGGTATAATTACTTTTTTGAAATCTCTTTCCTAGGCAGAGGGGGGTGTGCCTTGATATCAAGCTACACATCCCATAAAAACAAAAAAAAAATAAGTTATTGTAGAAAACCGTCTATTTAAAAAAATATTAAATCTTTTATTCGGATTTGTAGCACCCTATAGGTAGGTCATTAATTAAAAAAAAAACAACAAAAAAGAAGCATGCATTTGTGTGTGTGTGTGTTTTTACGAGATTGGGAATGAGGAGATAGTAGTTGGAGCTGTTTGGTTGACGGTACAACGAATTGTTTACAGGTCAGTAAAATGCGTATTTAAAAATTATTATATTCCAAACAAAGGGTTCTCTTATTTCTGCTATATTTAATGTGTTGGTTTATAACATGTGTATATTTAGATAGAATCGTTTTATGCTGTGAACCATGCAGATTTAAATCAAAACATTTGCTGTCTTTTGTGCTGGGATTTTAGTTTGTATGACGTATGCCCAAAGATGTATGAAATAGATATATCATATATTTTTGGTATGATTTAGGATGTGAGAAAGGGCCTTGGTGAATCTACTAACATTTTCTTTCCCTGATTGAGCGAATATCCTAGCAAGTAAAAACAAAGTATAGTCTAGAGATATTAGCCCAAAATATCAACTATTAGCTGAGTAGCCTCCCGTATGGGACCTCAGTACCTTCTGGCGATGTCCAGCTAACTAACCACAACTCTTCAGTTTTGCATGTATTGTTATAAATGTATAGAACGACAAGTTTTAGTGCTGAGACAGTAATTTTAATTTTTCAAGTAATTTAATTATTACTTGTAATTCAATGTTTGGCACAGCATGACTCGATTTTTGGAATTGAGATCGAGGGTTTCTCTGCCGTGCTCTTTCCCCTCGTGAATTTCAGGCTGAGTACGGCACTACTATTGATTTTTCTTCGAATTAATAAATTAGGAGTATTTTTCAAATTTTGTGTTTATTTTACATATCACACCTTACCTCAAGTCTCCCTAAATTTGTTATTGTCAGGCGCATTCTGGGCAAGTAAAATTATGTTGATTTTATGGGGTTAACAACGTAGGGCTTTTTATTTATTTTGGTTGGTTAATTTTAATTTGTTAAACGAACCTGGGTAGGTGTGTTTTACTACATTATCTTGAGAGTAGGCAATTTTCTAGAAGGGGACGAAATTAGTATAAAATTAGTACCAAATTATGGTATAATTATTTTTTTTGAAATCTTTTTCCTAGGCAGAGGAGGGTGTGCCTTGATATCAAGCTACACATCCCATAAAAACAAAAAAAATGAAGTTATCTTGAGAGCAGGCAATTTTCTAAAAGGGGACGAAATTAGTACATAATTAGTACCAAATTCTGGCTTAGTCACTTTTGGTCGAATCTCTTTCCTAAGATATCCAACACCCCCCATAACAAACAAACAAAAGTCGTAGGAACTGATGGTTTTTGTAAACTAGAAGTACCCTTCTTTATGACATATCAACTTTCATTAAATCAGCAGTCTCTGATGAACACGGGAATGGTTCCATTAAAACATCGGTAACCTGGAGAAGAGAGACTACTGGTCTTTGGGACAAGAGAGTTATACTTCAGCATATAAAAAGCATAAATAGCATTCAAAGACCAGCCTGCCTAAGTATCACGGGTGCTATGAGGACCACCCCAACGGCAGCTTTGGAAGTTCTACTGAATCTGCCACCTCTGCATGTCTTTATTGAGGCAGAAGTACGAGAGGTAGCCTACAGGCTAACGCGTGGTCAAGCACTCACATGAAACAGAGGATGAAAGACTTGAAAACGAGCTCAAAAAAGATCCTGTACTGGGATTGCCGAGTGACGTAATGGTCTGCAAGTACAATTTCGAAAAGTAATACAAAGTAAAAATTCCAGATTGAGCCGACTGGGAGGGAGGCCCTCCTTTCGGAGCGGAATCCATCTGGTACAAGACCGATGAAGGTGTAGGAGTTTGCATATACGGGAAAAAATACAAGACTTTGGTCTCTATAATCCTGACAAACCACTGCACAGTGTTCGTAGCTGAAGTAGCGGCAATACATCACTGTGCCGAAGAAATACAAAGAGTATCTAGAGGAAAACTCTCATTTGGTAGTTATATATTCAGATACCCAAGCTGCACTTCAAACTCTAGAAGCAGTGCAAGTGACGTCCAAACTGGTTTGGGACTGCAGAACAGCTCTAAATAGGCTGGCAAGAACCAAAAAGGTGACACTAAGCCTGGGTTCCAGACCATCGGGGACACTCTGGAAACGAAAAAGCCGATGAATTGGCCAGACAAGGCTCAGCAATAAAGTTCACAGGGCCTGAACCACTTTGTGGGATTACTAAGGCCAGAGCCAAGCAATCTATTAAACAGTGGCTCACCAAAGAGACGAACGGTCTGTGGGAGCAAACGCCTGGACAAAGACAGGCCAAACAGTTCATTAACCTTTTAACTGCTCTAGAGGTATAAATACGTTGGGTTTCTAACTGCTCCGGGCGTATATATACGTTTCTGCCAGAAAATGAGCCAGTTTCATTGAAACCGGAAAATCAAGCTATTTGAGCCAGCCTCGCTAACCTCAAACTACTTCAGTCAGCCAGTTTCATTGAATCCGGAAGATCTGGAATAAAAAAACCCGCAACGCGGTCGCGACCCTGGGAGCTAGCGCCGCAGCGAAAAGGTTAAAGAACGTTTACCAAAGCTGACTGCAGAACTTCTTAGTAAGGAAAGGAAGCTTGTCAGACAAATAGTGGGACTTCTAACAGGTCACCGCAAACACACTTGTATGCAATGAGATTGGTAGAAGATGCTACATGCCGCTTCTGCAAGAAAGAGGAAGAAACCTCATTACATGTCCTATGTCAATGTGTAGGCCTAGTAACATAGTAAAAATATAAATTTATATAAAAAAATGTATAAATAAAATTGGTATAGGGTATAACAAATTCAAAAATCATTATGGGGATCCCCTTCTAAATAGAGCTTAGTGGCGCAATTTGACGTTTGGCTCAAGAAAGAAAGTAAAATTTCAAAATCGACCTACGGGCAGATTTTAAAAAATCTCTGTCGAAATTTCAACTACTTTTTGAGAACAAAAATAAGGGCCAAAATAATTTAAAAAATTTGGATTCTTGCACGGGAAAAACTGAGTTTGTTTCACAATATAAACTTATCATTACATATTTCTTATCGTTTAGGATATCACCATGGTTAACTTTAAATTTGTAGTATTATGCAAAAATATTGCAATTTTGTCAGATCTAATTCTAATCATAATCTCTATTTTCCTAGAGAGTCATTAGTATCAAATTTCAATAGATGAATATACCTACAAAATACACATAGGGTAAAAAACATTTTTCAAAAACAAATAATGATACAGTTTGTACAAGACTAATCTTTGCAGGCATAAAAAAGATGTCAATATTTTCTATCTTTTAATTTTTCTTAAATACCAGTTAGTTTTTTTCGTTTTATATAGTTTTTTATTACCTACTGTTGCCTTCTTAGAGCGAACGCCTGCATCTCCATTGGGCATATCACAATATCTTCATTAATATCTAATTCTCTTTCCATCTTCAAAAAGGAAAGAGTCGTCTTGTACAGTCTACTAGCGTTCGGTTGGAACAGCGCTTTTAGGTTAGCCTGAAAAATGTGGCTTAAATTACATTCCACCCGATAGCCCAAGATCGTTATCAAATGGTGCATTAACCCCTGAATTTGGCAATTACTATTGTAAAATGAGAGTGAAAAATTGTTGAGAACAAAACTGGCAGAACGCAAGATCGTGGTAGAAGGATATCCCATTAAACAGCTGTACTATCGTGTGTCGCCTGCAATCCAAATAACCCAAATCGATAATGGTCCTCACCTTCTCTTATTGGTGACAAAACCAAACGGTACATATAGATTTTTCATCGATTATCGTCGAGTGAATAAAGTCACTAAGAAAGACTCTTAACCTATTCCATTCATCTTTACTTTAAGAATCTTTACTTTAGACATAAAATCAGCTTTCACACAACTGCTTTCACAATACCACATAATCATAAACCTTTTCAATTTAAGGTTATGCCTTTTGGGTTGTCGAATAGCCCAGCTTCTTTTTAGAGAATAATTAACCAAATAATTGGTAATCTTTAGATCCTAACGTGCTAGCTTTGGAAAATTTTAGTTCTAACTCGTTGAATGCCAGACTCACCTTTTCTATAGAAAAGTGTCATTCCCGCTGACGGTCAATGAAATATCTTAGTTAAAAACGGGTCTTCACGTTGATACTGACAAAAAAAACAACATTCTGCATTCTATTACCAGAGATCTCTTATCCAACGAGATGCGACAGTCGGCGTCGGCACCTTTGAAGTTGGGGGTCCCGTTTTTCGTGACCTTGATTTCGTATCGATCGCTGTAAATGAGTGTTAGACCCGCTCCGACTGGCTCGTCAGATTTAGTCCATGAGCCGGAGCCGAAAAACCGGTTTAATAATAATTAATTAGCTATACGTAGATAAAAAAGCAAACGGATTTCTTGGAGAAGGGGAACAGAAAGTAATTTTTTAAATTGGGTATATCATTGTTAAAAAGAAATACAAAAACAACCAAGGCTGAATTATTTTACGTTTAGGTCAAAAATTTCCACTGATTACCAAAATATTTACGGTTTTATATTTTTAAGGGTACAGCAGAGTAATGGCGTCTCGACAGCTATGGTATTTAATGTGACACAAAAATATCATTTGAAAACACAAAAGTAATCAGGGCTCACATTATTTACATTTAATAAACTCAAAAATTTCAACCGATTAGCAAAATATTGATGGATTTGAATTTTTGTTAGTATAGCATAATGGCGTCTTGAGAGCTATAGGTATTTAATGTGATAGAAAAATATAACTTGAAAACACAAAATAAGTAATCATGTCTGAATTAATTTGCATTTAGTAAAGTCAAAACCTACAACTGCTTACTTTATTGTACTCATTAGGTTGCCCAAAACTTATTTTATCCATTTGTTATTAGTTTTTCAAACCATAGAGCAATAAAAAAAATTCTCGTTCCTGTAAAATTAATGAAAATGCACATAGCAAGTTTTAGAGTGTCAACGACGATATATTATTATAAGTAAGTAGGCATTTAAATATGTAAAAGAGCTTAAAAAAATATGTGTACCTATACTTACCGTTTTGTATCTCTAGGAAAAGAGAAAAAACTGATGTCCATACCAAAATACTGATAAATAAATCAAAACCAAAATGTGGCAAGAACGATGTCAAAAATAGAAAAACTCTAACGAATAAGCGCACACCAACAAAATGCGAAAATATCCCGGCCTACTCGGACCAATATGCCAATCATGCGCATAAAAAAACGGCTTGCTGACTGTCGCATATCATTGGATAAGAGATCTCTGCTATTACCAAGTGGACTCCGAGCTGAGATAGAATTTGATCGGGAAAGTCGGAAATTAAAAGAATTTAAATCCTGTCGTCCCAACCCAAACCATGAGTGACTTGTTTACTTCCCATCCCCCCCGCTCAAAGGGAACTGTCCAAAAACTTGCCTCTGAAAAACCAGACCGGTGTCTCATTTCAAAAGAACGTTGGTTCGCATTGACACTCTTGGCAAATTGATTATCGTTGCCTGAATAAGGTCACTAAGAAAGATGCTGATCCTATTCCGTTCATCTGTACTATCCTAATAAATTAAAAATAATACAACTTTTTTACTTACCGTCCCCCGGCTCAAAGGAAACTGTTGGATTAGCACCTTGTCCAAGAAACACGTGTCCAAAAACTGTCTGTGCAAAACTAGACCGGTATGTTGGTGTCCTTTTAAAAGAACGTCGGTGCGAATTGACACTATTGACAGATCTACGCCGAGCTGATAGTCGGGGACGTAGGCTTCGACCTTCGTGGCGTCGTCGTCTTGAGATTTGACTAGTTTGAAGAGGGGATAGAGAAGGGTTTCTGAAGACACGCTCGCCGAGACCGAGGGGAAGCCTGCCGGGTGTTCTTCGGCGGTAGTCTGTAAAATCAAGAAAATGCAGAGTTTAGTTATTTTTGGATGGACCGAAAAAAAGTAATACTGATACCGACAAAAAAGACCCTTTGTGTAACGTCAGTCACGGTATCTGATCATTGAAAAAAAAAAGATCTAAAACGGGTTTTTTAAATAACTTTTGTTTCGTTCATGTAGAGATTTGTGAAGAATTAATAACACAGCTTCTCCTACAAAAATACATACGTTGCAGTTAGCTGCTCACTAAATCATAAATATTAATAAAGCAGATCCTAATTAATTTTATTCAACTAAGATACAGGGTATCACAAAAGTAACGGTAACCCTAAATATCTCAAAAACCAAAAAAGGCAAATTTAAGTTGGTTACCTAACAATAGTTTAAAGTTTGGTGCTAATTGCTTATTAAATTAAAATAAAAAGTGCTGCGGCTTAGTGCTAGGTAAGTTGTTGTCTTTTGTCTCTAATTAGGCGTTACTTTTAATACTGGTGTATTTTTTCTTTCTAGACAATTAAGTCACAATCCTAATCTCAAATAAAAACACACTTGTACCGAAATTTTGGGACTCTTATTACCGCTAACTACCCCCTATAACCAAGGACCGTTTCATAATTAATTAAAGGTCGACACAAACCTTGCCACAAACATTATAAAAATCGACATTATTTTGACAGCACCGCGCCCAAATAAATTCTGGCTGGACGTTAGAAAATCATATAACTCAAGATCTTTTAAAAATAAAAGAATGGTGCAACGCAAATCGTCTATGCTTTAACATAAACAAAACAAGTATAATAGGTTTTAGGTGTACTGTAAAGAATATAAATTTGGGCGACGATCCGCTGCAGAATAAAGAAATGACTAAATTCTTGGGAGTACACATTGATCATGAACTAAAATTCGATGATCATATTTTTAATTTTAGTAAAAAACTATCTTCGGCATGTTTTGCTATTAGGGTTACAAGATCAGAATTAGGGAAGGACGTAGCCACATCTGTTTATTTTGCATTATTTGAGTCTCGCTTAAAATATGGAATTCCTTTTTGGGGCACAGCTCATTTTTATTTACTTAAGATTTTGTTTGTGTTACAAAAAAAAGCAGTACGTTTTGTAGCAAATGTACATCAAAGAGAATCATGTAGACCTCTTTTTATCAACTTAAAAATATTAACTCTAACGTCATTGTTCATATTGGAGACAGTCACATTAATTTTTAAAAACTATAACAATATCCGAAACTCTACCACTCATCAGCCCAGTAACACTAGACAAAATAGTAGTTTGCCTCTGCCTATTCCAAAGAGTAGTTTTGCAAAGAAGTCAATAATTTATGAAGCACGAAAAATTTTTAATCCCTTTCCTTTGCAAGTTAAAAGTGCTCAAACCATCGATGTCTGTTAATACGTGGATGGCTCAAACCGTTAACTAAAAAATGTATTTTTTTAATTTTATGAGGACCAGTTGAGATATTTTTTTTGTTTTTCATGTTTTAATATACTTTTTTTACATGTTTTATTTTTTTATTTTTGTTAGTTAATCTTCATTGTTGTTTATTTTTTTTTAACTTCAAATTAATATGAAAATTACGTCATATGACATATATTGTGACGATATATTTATTTTTTTTTATTTTTGATTTTAATTACTCAATCCGATTATATCCTGACATTTGTGATTTTAGAATTAAGTAGTAGTAGTCTTTTTTAATCTTTTTTAATATTTTACCATTTCCACCATAAACTTTTTTATTTATTTTTTTTTTAATTTTTATGCAGGTATGTATTATGGACTCTCTACTTAAGACTGTTTAGATATTAGTCTGCTTTGTTAAAGGAATTTGGAATTCTAGACAATAAAGTATTTTTTTATTTGATTTTTTGATTTGATAGCTCGAACGTAGTTTTCGGATAGCAACCAAGAAAGAAGAATTTTGTCATAATAATCAATCCTGATAAGAATTAACTGTGTCTTCTTCTTTACACTTAAACGTGAAAATTTAAATGAAACTTTCCTGAAAAATGCGAGGATTTGTTCCAATCATTTCATAACAGATGGGTAAAGTGCCTATAAATATGTATTAGCGGTTTAACATTATTAATAGTAATTTACATAACAAGCATGTTATGATGGTCATTAAACGCGAAGATGAAGTCTTAATTTATCTGAGCTTGTAATGACCATGAAATGCGAGTTAGTAAAGTATAGTACACTTTATCTACGACCAATGAAAATGTCAACATAAATATCGGAAATTATTAAAAATATCAAACGCGGACACTCTTTAAGAGTGAATTTGAACCCTAAAAAACAGTTCGTTAACTTAAACAGATAAACCGCACATCAAAAATTAACAAAATTTTGCACAGCGGAGGCTTAGTATCATTTTAGAGCATATTGGGAAGTTGGAAGGTTAGGATAACCAATCATACGTCAAAACATCCCCCTGTTTCCTTCAGAAAACTACTTTGTAGTTTGAGGTTTGAAAATAAGTTTTAAAGGTTTTCTTTTAGGATATTTTTTATTACATAAAGTTAAAAGAGAAGGTAAATCGATGGTATTGACTTGATGATTCTATTCTGAGGTTCCCGCCTTGTTTGGGCATTTCTTGGTCAACATTGCTTGTCAAAAGTTTTTAATAATGTCCTGAAGAAATCCCTCAATGTTAAGAACTTTTTTGGTTTAAAACTGAACTTAAAGTTACTTATTTTTGACGTACAGTTATTCCTCAAAGTTAGGGTTTTTTTTGGAATAAGTTTTAGGACAGAAATTTGGTTTTTTGACCAAATAAGTACAACCTAAAAATATGTTCGAACTTTATGGAAAATTTCTATTTTATTTAATCATATGGAATATTAAGATTTGATTAGGTTAAAACTTCAGTTTTGTTTTTCTTGATGGGAAGAAAGTAGTTCTGGTAGAAAACAAGAAAACTCCTTTGCGTCACGTGTCCTCTAACGAACTGTCATGATCACATGTTCCTTCTCGGTATTTCCAAATTATAAGATATTTCCTTAATTACTATTGTATCTTCAACCCTTGTTTGGATTTTGGGCTATTGGATACCTACCCTCATATCATAAAAAGGGATAGGAAAAACCAGATGGAAGCTCAAAATTCAAACAAAGAAAGTAGATAGTCAGGTAAAATTTGGGTTTAAGGAACAGAGAGCATTCACGTTTTGATAGTCAAAAAGGATACTCTGTGTTGTTTTGTGTTTTAACCTGCCAAAGGCAAAAAGAAACAAACCTTTCACAGCATCAAGCAGTTTTCACAGAAAAGTTAAATAAATTAAAAGTGATAGTGGGGACCCAACAAGTCCTAGGCCTAGTGTAATACACACAATCGTTTACACTCGCACATGTCAAGTTATGACATTTGCAAGCGTAAAAAAAATATGATGGAACTTTTTCGAATTGTTTGCTTGTAAATCCGCCTTTATGTCAACAATCAAGAAGACAACTGACAACCGAACAATGGCCACGGGGTGTGCGGGGAACAACTGGCAATGAATTCGAAAAATGGATAAACCGTCCTTGATGCAAAATTAATAAGAAATTTTAGCTTCAATATTGGAAATTTTGTGTTTGAGGGAAAAAAAACCATGGTTAACATGACTTTTTTATTATTTTTATTGAAAAAAAAAAACTAAAAAATCTTTATGGTTGTTGTTTCATACCCAAATATTAAATTATAATTACAAATTGGAAATAATATTTAATTAGTGTTTTCCCGAAGCATAATTTTGACGATTTTTTTGTTAAAACTGCATGTTTCGATGGGCGCGTGAATTTTATGGAAGTAAAAATAAACAATTGAACAAAAAAAAATTCGGCGCATGTCGGTTTCCCCCCATTAATAGTTTAAAATAGTAGTTTAACCCCTATGATCAAAATATAACTGTGATTTTTCGTCACCATTTTTTATTTCCAAAGTAGTTGTGGACATAATTATTATTTTTCTCTTTTTTATTTTCATTTAAAAATGTTTTTATCTCCTTCTATTCTGACACGTAGAGGGCGCTTCAGTCACAGACAAACAAGAGGGCACTGAGAGGGCATTGTGTACAATAGGACAACAATTTAGGTTGAGCATTTATGCAGATGTGTACATGTGTCCCAAAAGTTGGTAAAAAGTGTCCTCTGGGCAAATTCACCTTCAGGAAAAAAAAATTTAATTACCTATTTTATCCCACCAAATTACCTTGGTTTCTGTACCCACTTTGGTAAAAAGGCGGGAAATTTCGCTCTTTTTTGACCTCCCAGTTTTTCATAAGAAAAAATTACTAGCTTAACTCCGGAATATTTTACCAAATTTTAACCAAAAATGTTACTTGGGTTCTGGTATCTCCCACAGACCATTTGCGTGGTTTTTCAAAAAAATATATATATCTGGTTTTTATTTAGTTTTTTTAAATAATCGATAATTTTTACCGTGAATTAAACATTTTTAGGACACGTAGAATTATGTAAAAAAGTTAAAATTATGCAAAATTCGTGAAATGGTTCCGGGATAATGCTTTAATCTTTCACCGTACAAAATTCGATACAAATTTGATTAAGAGTTTTTTAGTATAAGTAATTGGAAGAAGCGCATTTTTTATTCAAATTCCCCTTAATTCAACAACCTTCATAACCTAAAGTTTCAATGACGTTCTATCTAAAACGTCAAAACAAATAAGAGAGTTTTCTTGTTTTAAAAACAAGGTTTTTTTTCTAAAAGTGTTAATAAATATTTATTGTCTTAATAATATAGAAAAATAATTCAGATTTTTGAGTCAATTAGTGCTCTTAAAAAATAAAGTTTCATCGCTTGTCACGCCATCTTGTGGTTTACGTCTAAGCTTTATTATTATCCTAGGACCGTAAGTGAGACATTAAAATCGTGTTTAGAGGGTCGTCAAATTAGTATTATTCGTTGGTCGTAGGTAATAGTAGTTTAATTTAATTAAACGCGAAGATGAAGTTTGAGACGCGAGCCGCAGGCGAGTGCCTTAATTTATCTGAGCGTGTAATGACCATAACATGCGAGTTAGTGTATTATACTTTACCTGCGACCAATGAAAATGTCATTATAAATATCAGAAATTATTAAAAATATCAAACGCGAAAACTCTTAAGTCAACAACCTTCATAATTATTAACCCGAGGTTTTAATGACGTTCTATTTAAAACGTCAAAACAAATAAGGTTACTAAGGGACTTTTCATATATATCTTTTTAAAAACAAGATTTTTTTCTTTAAAATGCGTAATATGTCAATTTAACTGGACTTATTTTTGGTTAGGTACCAAAATTATATTGGATTTATTTTCGTTTAATAAATATTTATTGTCTTGAAAATATAGAAAAATAATTCACATTTTTGCGTCAATTAGTGCTTTTATAAAATAAAGATTAATCGCTTGTCACGCCACCTTGTGGTTTACGTCTAAGCTTGGACGAGTTT